>OZ026617.1:98847488-99212488 GCA_964020975.1 Hermodice carunculata
GTATAATGTCAACCACACAAATGTAAGCCACACCAACCTGAAGTTTGTATAATGCATGTTCCTCGTGGACCTGGTATCCAGTGCTATATTTGCTAAAGCAGCATGAGATACTAAGTCCAGCTCCAACCACTGTTAATCATGCTACCTTCATCCAGTGGGGCATGATCACGTGCAACACGGGTCCCAGAATGTTCGCTGACAGTATGGTGAAGAACACCCGGCCATTTATTCTTAAACAATGCAAAATTATACACATTAACACCAGCTGGCGATGAGATGTGATCACCCCTTACAAAAACAATGTCTTGACGTGCATTGCCCCCCCCCCCCAAAAAAAATTACTTTTGTGGCTAGAAAAGACAATGTTTTCACACACATCACTGTACACGTACATATAATGCCCATCACAAGGAATTGCAACCAACAATAGATTGCTGCTTCGCACATTTACTTTTCTGCAATTATCAAAATCTCCTTGTAGTGCCAGCTCAGATGATAGAAATGAGTTTCTTTTTCTCTCTAGACTGCCAGGCAGAAAATCTTGCATCAATATCATGATCTCTGGGTTTTTTTTCGTGCATTGTTTGGTCGCTAAATGTACCTGCATGTATAAACTGAATTAAAGAAAAATTACCAGAATAAAACTTATAAATGCAAGAAATATTTACGCAGCATGATAACAAATTAGATTTCCATTATGATACAAGCTATTACCATGGGTATGCTCTCTCAATTTTGCATCAAATTTAACCCTTTCAGTTCTAAATTTTGGACTAAGTAAACAGCTTTTCTCGGTGCGGATTAGGCGTAAAGAAGCTGTTGACCTGGGATATTTTCTCTGGAACTAGAGGCATACTGGTACTTGAATGAAAGGTCTTTTTACGACTACGAGGAATACGAATCTGACATCCCAATGATAATTCAGACTTGTCTGACTTAAGTAGATTTACTTTAGACGTGATTGGCACTACAAGAGTTAAAAAATATGCATCACGTACAGTGAGGACATCAGTTCTTCCTTCACAAGTTCTGCAGCAATGCCAAAAATGGGTTGTCACATCTTTAACCCATGGTCGTAATAGGACATTTTTATTTTTTACACATTATGTATAAAACAGCCTTGAGAGTGCCACTGGATGACATGCATCGGGAGAAAACATCAATGTCACCTGAAACACCAGAAAACATGAAGAATATCAGGTATTTTTTACAAGAAAAAAAATATTTACCTAAATAGGCAGCCCGATTCATGTATAAGACAAGCATCACTTAAGCCCTTCTTTGGGTGTGTTCACAAACACTACTCACAACCCTAATCTTTTCCCCCAGATTCTTTGCACCATGCCACACATCAAGACTGTGTTTGATTGTTTCATCCTTTTCTGAAAAAAAATCACTGGAGGATCAGAACTTGCCTTGTGCTCAGCTGACAGACAGTTCTGGTAAATAAGTCAACATGTAAAATGAGATAAGCCACCAATTTTCGTACATCCGGCAATTCTTTTTACAGTGGTCGAAAATGTGACAATTTTTTATTCTTTTGTTTGTTTGTTTGTTTTTTTTAATGAAGCAACCAATTTATTAAAATAGTTCTTGCTTAGTCCGGCCATGATCTGAGGGTGTGCATCTGTGATGGTCTCCACCATCTTCATCCCCTCGTTCCTTATGTGTGTCAGCATTATGTGTGTCAGCACTTTATGTGGACCTTTGGCCTCCGTGTTGGCCGACCTGATCCCGTCTCCCTTTTTTCGACAACCTGGCTGTCCAGGATCTTTTTGGTGCCGAAGTCCATTGTGGTGTATATGCAGTACTTGGCAGAAAATCCTGGACTATCAGACCTACCATCGCTAATGAGGGAAAAATGGCAAATAAATAAGAAATGATTTAAGTAAATTTACCGAAAGTATAATTCACAAAATAATTTAATAGTTATGTACATTAAACTTCATCTTACATAAGAATGACTTATCTGTGCCAAATGAAAAACTACTGTGACTTCACTTATTGTCATGTTCATCATTCTTAGCCACTTTCAAATGAAGGTTGATTTTAATTATATTTTGGATTGTTGTCCTTTATGACATGTTCGAATGCCAACTTGATGTACTTTTATCACAGTGCTTTTGTGCCCTCGGTGATATTTGAATGCAAAAGCAAAATAAACTGAATTATAATATGAATACTTTCCAAGAAACAAATATATGGTTAAACAATCTTCATATTTTCTCCGGGGAGAAGTAATGTTTACGTGTGCTAAATACACTTACATGCTATGGCAAGGGCTTTGTCCTTGAATTCCCTGAACACAGCTGTCTTGCATATCTTGCAAGTATGAGACCACTATTGGAATCACGCAGTGGGCCTGAACCCTAAACATGGCAGACCTGCTGACCATGCTTAGGTTTGCAAACTTGAAAAGCAAAGCAATCTTTGCACAATTGTTGCCAGACAAGGTAACAACACTAGACAGAAGAATATGTCCTAAATTCAGTTGTTTCTTTCTTTCTTTCTTTCTTTCTTTCTTTCTTTCTTTCTTTCTTTCTTTCTTTCTTTCTTTCTTTCTTTCTTTCTTTCTTTCTTTCTTTCTTTCTTTCTTTCTTTCTTTCTTTCTTTCTTTCTTTCTCTCTCTCTCTGTCTTTCTTTCTTTCTTTACTAACTTGGGCTGGGCTGCCCATGAAGCCACAATGTGCTGGCTTGGCCCATTGCACACCTGTTAAGAGAAAGGAGTATCAAATTGATGCTTGCACTAAAACACAGACAGAGACCTCGGGTGGACAGGCTAAAAACTAAAATAATGACAGTACAGCTCCCTGGCAGGAAAAAAATGTACTAAACTGTCCTGCAGATGACTAATTTGATCTCGAGTGACACTGCTCGAGCTACAGTAGCGACTGAAAGTAATGTAACCGCTGCCCGCGAGCAACCCGCACGCAATTTGCGAGCACGGCCAGCAATTGACTCCTTTCACAGAACCAGCAAAGCATAGACTTTTCTCACCTCCAGCAGACTGGAGAGGGCATTGCGGGGGTGAACACTTGTGGGCATAGGGGAAACGCATGCTAAAAGTACCAATCTCTAAAGTAAATTTGAGGTCAATTATAGAAATGTTACCATAAATTGTAAAACTTTTTGATTAGTATGCCTGTCAACATCAGTAATGTACCAGGAATTTTTAATTTGAAGATGTTAAAAACTTTTTACAGGCAAAATTATTGAGACCCTCATACGGTAGTCCGTATCTGTGTAGTGACCACCCACACTTGCATAGGTGTCAGTTGGTTTCTGACATCTGTGGGGTTAATCACCAGAGTAGTTTGTGAAACCTTTAAACTGAATACATTTTGGCAATCTGTGCTCATGATGCCACAGCATATGGCTCTGTGGGATATTACCATTCATACAAGTGTGGTGTTTAAAGGGCAAAACACCATAGTTTCAGTTATGGCAGACACGTCACTGATTTGGTAAGCTTTACTGCCCTAAAGTAGTCTTAACCTATTGTTATAAGTTCAACATTTTATGAAAGGTTTCGAGAATTTTGCGAGAATCTATTTGGATTTTTGTTAATTAGTTTTCTTTTTTAAAAAAACACAAGTTTAGGAGAATCTGTACGAGAATGGATTCTCGGATTCTCGCCGAAATTCTGGCCCTGGACACTTCACTAATGAGGCAAGCTTTACTGCCCTAAAATAGTCTTAACTTAAGTTCAACATTTTATGAAAAGTTTCATCAATAGTTTAGAGGCCATTTTCCTTCTATACTTAAACTTGTTCAGCTCAGATATATTCATGTTATTTTACCATGTAAACCTTGCTCTGTGGAAAGTGCCAATGTTAAAACTATCCAATCAAGTAGTCTTACCCCAGCAAAGGGGCTTTCTGTAGGCATTGGAAGTGAGAAAATCACTGGGCACAGTGGTCCACCTGTGGGGGAAAGTCCTGAATTACTTGCATTCTCCTGTGACATTATGTGCTAAATGCTCTACCATAAAGAGAGGGGAATAAAACTAACATCTTCAAGGTGTGGCTGTCTTTATTTCATGTGTGGGGAGAGGTGATTCTGACACCTTTGAGTCAATTACCTGCATAGTTTTTGACACCTGTGCACTGAGTACATTTTGACATTGAGGAATGTCTGCTCACTACCATGCAGCAACATAGTCAACAGTGGCTACTCATCAGTCATTTATGTATGTGCACACTCTGAAATGATCAACTCATAACAAGGTACTTGCTAGCATTTCACTGAGGAAATGCAGTTTGTTTTCCCAAAATTGCCCTCATATACTGTAATAAGTTTCCCTTTTCTCATTGTTGTGTAAACATTGTTGCAGCTGAGTTGCCACACTCTTTTCATATGCACAGCTATCTCAACATGTATTCATATTTTCCCATCACCCGAGGTTTGTTCCTGGATAGGTGCCCATGCTAAAAATATACAATCAAGCAGGCTTGCCCCCCAAAAGGGGATTCTCTTGTGAATGGCGGCAAGAAAGCAGTTGTGCACAGTGGCTCCACTTGTGGGGGAAAGTCCTGAATTGCCCCCCCCCCCCCCCGAGCAACCCGCGGGTTAATTTCAGATTCAGTCCGTGGGTTAATGCGGGTGCGCGAGAGGGCGGGTCCGGGTGCGGGCATGGGTTGCCCCCGAGCACCAATGCATGTCCCTTTGGCCCGCGAGCCCAGCTGCGCCAAGATGAAGTTGACAACATCTATATACCTGCATGATATTATACAGTTTGTACGTACATGTACATGTACAGTTAGATATTTTTCCCATTTGGGAGATATAATGAGTATGATGAGGATCGTTAGTCGCTTTTTCATTTCATTGAAGCCAACATTTGCTTCTCTACTTAAACTCAGAAAAGTATGAGCAGTAGATGACTCACATTCACACACACACACACACACACACACACACACACACACACACACACACATATATATATATATATATATATATATATATATATATATATATATATATATATACATTACTGCTATGTAATCCGAGTATACAGCTCTGAATTTTCCAACTCATTACATTATTTAGTGCTATTTAATGTGTTGACACGTCCTATTTTATAAATGACACACGAGTATTAACACTTTATACATTTATTTTACAAGACTATATATACAGGAGCATTGTTGACCACAGTCAATGAAAGGCATAAAAAAGTAACATTGCAAAATCTTGACGGAGCATGTGCTGTGCCTTTTTTCCTCTTTTTTTTTTTTTTGTCAGTTGTAACGGCCCGGGGCCTATACACAATAAACTTATCGTATCGTGGCACACACACACACACACACACACACATATGTATATCCCCAGGCGGTATAGTTTAGTTTTAGTTTAAACGTATTTTTTTTTATACTGGATTGCCCAATAGTACAAAACATTGTCTAATCTAGGGGTTCTCCAGACACGGAGACGCACAATAATATGTACAAGACTCACAGGACAATACAAATCATGATAATATGACGATGAGATGACCGTGCATGATATAAATTTGACTGCAAATACTATAGACTTAGAATTGTGATACAACAATTGAACAATATGTGCACACAGATGCATGCAAACAAGCTTACGCACATGTTTACACACCTATATGCAATGACCATAGGTGGTGACTGAAAAGGAGATACTGGCCCGACTATAATCTCCCCCTCCCGGCGTTCCACGGCATGGCCCGCCGGGGGTCAGGCGACACATGATGCACGAATGCATACCATGGGTACGGCCGAAGCACTATGGCGGCATACACACGCTGCCACCGTGAAGCCACCATTGCACCCAGCAGCTCGGGTGTTCCTTCCCTGCCTGGCAAGTGTCAACCACTGTGGTCCTATGGGAGCGCAAGGCATTTCTCCAATATTAAAATACAAATAGAGATATACAAATATTCTGACCTGTTTCTCAGAGCATAATCTTAATACCAATGTCAGCTAAAGTCTCGTGTTCTTGCTTTGTTGGCTTGCCTGCTTAGGAGGCCTTAGCAGACCCAAGCAAGCCAGATAGAAAGATGGCACGAACAGGCCAAGCTGGCGCGGAATTAGCCCCTTTCTAATTTTCTGATGTATGCGAAAGACTGTTAGCCATAATTTCACCCCCGATTTACCCTTTACTATTTCTGTGGCATGCATTAGACCTTGGACTATGTCCATGATTAGACTGAGTCCGTACCCTAATTTTCAATGGTGTTCGTTTCTTGTTCTGAAAAATATGATGTAGCAAAATTTATAAGTCACTCAGCAGGCAACAGTGTGGGGGCAAGGTTTTCTTTTTCGGAGTGACTATTTTCACGGTACTGTGACAATAGTGTTTTGTCTATTTTCACTGTACGGTGAGAAAAGTGTTTTGTCTATTTTCACCGTACGGTGATGATAAAGTTTGGTCTATATTCATCGTATAGTGAGAATAGGGCCTGCTCTATTTCTAACGTACTGCGATGATAAGAAGTCAACCAGGGAAGAATATTTTGGAAAAGCATTGTGTCATGATATTGCCCACAAAGATAATTGGAACAAACATTGGTTGAAATAATAAAAAGGCCTAACATCCCAGTTTGAGCATGGTTTGTAACGAGACCTGTTGAGGTGTTGTTTCAGCATTTATTATCTAATAGTTTTTATAGAGCCAGCACTGTATTTTTTGTGAAAAGGCAAAAATTTAGGTAACAAGACACAGTAGGAACTTTTTAAATATTGTCACAGATGGAAGTAACGGAACTTAAGGGTAACTTATAGAACTATCTTGTTATGACATTAGTTAAGGATCGCATTAAAAAAATCCACGAAGCAACAAAAATGAAAGACTGATGGGTGGTAGAGTAAATTCATATACATTAATTTGAGATGTTAAAAAGCCAAAAATTTAATGCTGTCACGGTGCCAAGGTAATTGCTTTACAGTAAACTCTCCGTAAGTGGGCACTTTGCTTTGGTCCCGTTACCTATTGACTATACTATAAAGCTAGCTATCTCCCTACAGTAAGCATTTCTCCAATCTTAATTTGCCTCAGTTCTATGCAACGACCCATAACCACAAATTTGCGAAAAGGCTCTTAATTTCAATTTCCAGATGGTGAAAATAGAGCCGCCTCTATCCTCACCGTGAAAATATACCAAACTGTACCATCCCCGCCATACGGTGAAAATAGACCAAACCCTATCCTCACCGTACGGTAGAAACAGACAAAAATCTATCCTCGCCGTACGGTGAAAATAGACATAACTCCTTCCAAACGCTATCCTCACCGGACGGTGAACATAGACCAAACGCTATTCTCACCGTACGATGAAAATAGCACCGTTCTTTCTTTTTTTATTTCGTTTGATTTAAACATTTTGGTCGTCCTGGATAGCCCCACAGTACAAAAAAAGTTGACTAAAACAATGGGTTCTACAGACAGGGAGCGACAAAACAGAATATTTTAATGGGGTAATTGTATTTCCTTTGGGAAGATACTGGCTGTTCCTAGTGTAACATTATCCATGTGTTCCAATTGGACAGTTTCAGTATCCTCCCTTATTTAGGTGTCGGTGTGTTCCTTGAAAGACACTGTATGCTACAGGACTAAAATGCAGTACGAGAGCAGTTTTAGTACTATATTTAGGATACTGCTTTGCTTTGTATTCCATTTATCTAAGACCCAATTCAGAAAAGTGCTGACATTTCCCCAGCTGCTGGGCCTTGATCGGCAGCCCATGGGAGCACAAAAGCCGAAATAGAACTTTCCTTCCAAAGTAAATCCCAGCAAGACAGTCTAATTTATTCACCGGTAGCAATGTGAATGTTTCAGAACCATCTGTTTATGCGACAAAGGCATTTTCCCCAAGGTTTGCAATAAAACCCGCTGCATCGTCACATTTTGTGTATTGTGCCCAGGCATTACTGTCTGAAATGTTATCCTTCACTGATTCACCTTCCGGGAACGACCTTTAGAAATTTTTGCGCTTCAGTTTTCGGGATTGAAGCTAGCGGCGAACACCTCAAATTTGGAAGGGGTGGAGTATCAAAGGGGCCTACCACTCTACCTAAAGTTTACTTCCGTCTCAATTTTTTGCCTTGCTTCCAAAGCAGACCCAAGCTGCGTATTTTGTCTACTACAAGTATAGTAACACGGAACTTGGTCTGCTTTGCAGGCAATTATTTGCCTGGCGACTTGCAAATTTATGCGTCTGCAAAACCCACTTTTAATTTTTCTGGCCATGGCCTTGTTTGAATAAAGCCTGAGTAATATATTACGTCAGTCTGCTTTGTATAGAACTTGACTGTAGAAAAATTTGACAGCTCCTGGGTGCTGGTATATTGGGTTCATTCGGTGCAATATAGGTCAACTATGTTACGGAATGGCATGTTCTAAACTGCAATTTCAAGTTTCACATTTTTGGTGTAATGTGAATACATTCAAATGAAGTCAAGTTTGCTGTTATGTTTAAGCGTTTATGTGTTGAACTAAATTATGTCAAAACAGCTTCAGTCGCAGTGCATGCAATTCTGTGCATTGAACTACTGAAAGCTTGTTACCAGAGTTTCGCTCAACTGTGTTACACAGGACTGATACCATGATAACGTTGTACCAGATAGTTCACTATAGACAATCAGTTGTGGTTCACTGTTTTGCTGGCAAAGAAACTCTGTGGGCAGGATAGAATAATGCGGAGCTTAAACTAAGCTTTTTATTGAAAATCAAAGGAGTAAAAAAAATATGAGTATATTAATTAGTGCTCAGATATGTTTGTCATAAAATTGGTTATAATATCCCTGGTTACATACAGATTTGTCGCAGAAACTGTCCTGGAGTGTCTTTAATCTTGAGAATTTGGTTTCAAATTTATGCACATTAGCTTGACCTTTAGTGGGTTAAAATAGGAAACTATCAACTATGTTTCGTAACATAGTTGAGCGATAATTTTGCTGTCATTTATTATTTTTGTGCTTAAACCTCCATCACAAGTGAGCAGATGTGGCCAATAAACTTTATTATTGTACAGAAGAACATGCACACATGTCTAGCACATCTGTCCATGTTACAGTGTACTGTATTTTCCTTACAAGCATCTGGAAATGTTACTTAAATATGGAATGGTCACATGAAAAGGCTATACAAAAAGTCTGTGTATTTTTTCCGTTGCTGTTATAGTATATTTTGTGAACATTAAAAGCGCAATATTCTGTGGGTCTGTAATCTTAAAATATATGTTACTTTTATATTAGTCACATGAAAAGCGTATGCAAATTTTTTTTTCTGATGCTAATTCAGTATATTTTATGAACATTAACATTCCAAGATTCCATAGGTCTGATATACTACATTTTCACAGAAAGAGTCCCTTGTAAACTTTGGGCATATAAATTTGAATAGTAACCTTGAACCTATGAATGTTGGCTAAGCGATGACATGCTCATGTGGTTCAAGTTTAACTTGATTGCTATAATCACAATTGCCAAAGTCTGCAAAGTATTAATTGACTGACTTATCCTGATGAAAAGTTTGATCTTTACAGAGTTTCATACTGTTTTTTCTAAAAAGGAGTCATGGAATAATGAAAGCAATGGCCCTTTGGTTTCACTGTTAGGGCACCCTTGATAGTGCCAAAGTTTCTCTGTCAACAAAGTATCACTGGATTTTCATCATCGTAATTAAAGGTTGGAGCTTTACAGAGTGTTAACACTGTTTTTGCTAAATGATGAGCCATGTGGTCCCAGGTATCTCTTTTATTTTCTTACAGTATAGCAACGGATAATGATTAAATGGCTGCCTCGAATGATGAATACTATATCACGAATAATCAAATATCACGATGTCAGGACAAACCTTTTACCAAATCATTAATGTGCTTCATCTACATCCTTCACAAAAAAGTCCAAACAAGTCCTCTGTACTTCAAAAATAAAACGTCACTTCATAAACAAGCCAATTAATCGTAACATAGTTGACCACTCAGCTGACTCCCAAGTTAGTATAAATAAACATCATGATTGACTTTACTAAGGACATCCATTCCACCATATGATTCGTTTGTTTCATCTTTCTACTGGGGAGACATGAGCCAAAACAACGGTCTGCATATCTCTATGAATGAGGCCCTAACAGTTGGATCGGCCATCCGTAACATAGTTGATGTCCGGGGTTGATGTGCTTGAATGAGTAGCGATATATATAGGCCTATAACTTGATACTATGTTGTTCATACAGCCAATCAGCTCTGCTGTATAGTGCAAGATGTCACAAAAGACCTTGAGAGTGTACACCCTTACTAACAAGATAAGATGACACATTTTGCTTTTCTGTATTTTTGTTACCCCAAGTTGCCCTTAATCTTGGAATCACTCATTTGCATGTAAACAAACATGGCGGCTGTCCATTGTACAATTCCGTTTCTGTGGGACGCTATCCCATCTTGTTCCTTACTTTCATGGATTATAAAGGGTCTGTGCAGGATGGATTTTCAACACATTCTTGTCATCATGGGTTGTAGCGCCGAACAACATAGACTGATAGAGCGTCTTGTTAACACTCATTATGTCTCGGTTAATACGCATAATGATTTCTTTGCTTGTCCCCCATTTAGCAATCAGATCACCACTCCTATTGTATTTTGGTAATTTTACTTGTAAACATTATCTTCTGTGGATTTTGGGGTTCACGACATATCTTATACGTGCTCTACAAATACTTTGCCTTACCCACCGATGTTCATCCCAACCCGGGTCCTGGCGACACCCATATTGTCAATCAAATAAAGTTATGTCATTGTAACGTCCGCAGCATTAAAAGTGATGGGAAATTTGATGAAACACAAAGTCTCGCTCAAAATGAAAACTTTAATATAATTACTATTTCTGAAACTTGGCTAGAGGAGCGCTGTCCCAATCAACTCCTCCATATTGATAATTTTCAACCTTCCTTCCGAAGAGACCGCCCAAAGGTAGAGGTGGTGGCTCTTGACCTATATACATGTAGGCCTGCCAAGTACTCGGCGTCTCGATGTTGAAAGTCCAAATTGAGAATGTATCTGGGTGGAACTTTCGACCCAACGTGGGTCAGTTCTGATAGGTAATTACTATCGACCACCTAATCAACCCGCAGAGATCTGCAATACTTTTCTCGAGTCGTTATTTAATTCCATCTCATCCGACATTGACAGCAATCCACATATTTTTATACTCACTGGCGACTTTAATGATAGGTGTGTTGATTGGAACTCCACTCATCAAGAAAGTGAACTAGGTATGTCTCTTTTCAACTCGTTGCTTAATTCAATCTTTTCCAGATGATAGATGAACCCACTAGAATAAACGAGTACTCAACCAGTCTGTTGGACCTTTTGATTACTGACTCACATGTACTTATCTTGGGCAGTGGAGTCTTAGCCCCCATTTCAAATTCTGACCACTCGGTTATTTTCTGTTCCTTTTCACTTTCCTACCATAGAGACCGCTCGTTCAAAAGAGGTGTATGGAATTTCAAAAAAGCTAATTTTCAAGGTCTTAATTCTACTGTATCCTCTGCTCCCTGGAACACTGCCTTTAACGTTTTTTATTCTATTGATGATGTGGTATTTTACTGGTCCGCTTTTTCTTAACCACTGCCAAAGAGTTTATCCCGTATAATGAAGTCACCCTTCGGCAAAAGGATAAACCTTGGATAACAACTAAAATTAAAAAAACGTATGCGTCAGCGTAATCGAGCATGGAAACGATTAAACAAGTTAACTAAAACCCACCGCCCTTTTACTCTGGATGTCTGTATCAAAATTGACAGGTTTTACCAGTTTAACAAAAAGCGACGCAATAAGGTAGTTAATGCAATAAATGCTTCGATTAACGCCTATTTTTCGAAACTACGTGCACAATTGACTCAGAAAAATATCAATCCTAAACTATGGTGGAACTTGTCTAAATCCTTACTTGGTTGTAAAATCCATGAAGATATTCCTCCTATTATTGATGAAAAGAAGATTATTTCTAGCATTACCGAAAAGTGCGAGGTATTTATTCTTACTTCGCTTGTCAGTGTGTCACTCATGCCAATAATGATGCACCACCCCTTCCTGATTTTACCTATTGCACAGAGAAACGCATGGGTGATCTCACGCTCGATGAAAAAGGGACAGGAAAGTATTATTATCGTTAAGACCAACCTCGGCTTCAGACCCCGACAATATAGGAAATACTCTCCTTAAAAATACTGCCGACTCCATCACCAAGCCCTTGACTAAAACTTCCAACCTGTCTCTCGGTGTTTCCCAATTTTCCGATTCATGGAAACACTCCAATATCTGCCCTGTGTTAAAAAAGTCAAATAAACAATTTAATAGTAACTATCGTCCAATTTCCTTGCTGTGCAACGTATCTAAAGTTTTCGAGCGACGGTCATTAATTTTGTTTATGAATATCTAATAGGTAATAACCTACTTACTGATAAGAGCTCTGGGTTTAAAGCTAATGATTCAACTATCAAATTAGTCAGTATTCTCCACAATATCTATAATGGGCTTGAGAACTGCAAGGAGGCCAGAATGGTGTTCTTAGATATCTCGAAGGACTTCGACAAAGTGTGGCATGTAAAGGCCTCCTCTTTAAACTACGTCAGCTGGGGTTGTCAGAAGGTTTCCTTAGGTGGATCCACAGCTACTTCTCAAACCGCGTTCAACGTGTTATCATTCACGGCAAACCTCCTCCTGGCTATCTGTTCAAGCCTGCGAGCCTCAGGGATCAACATTACGTCCATTATTATTCCTTGTTTACATAAGTGATATTGTAGATGATTTGACCTGTGATGTCCGCATTTACGCTGACGACACTAGTATACTTGAGATAGTTCAAAACCCCACTGAATCAGTACGCCACTTGAACGTCAATCGTTGTGGCGGTTGGTCTTTAATGCCATAAAATCCACCTAGATACGCATATCCACCTTGGAATTACCTTAGCTAACAATATTTCCTGGCGTGCTCATATCACGCGTATCACAAACAAAGCTAGCCAGCGCATTGGCCTCCTTCGAAGATTCAAAATCAAGTTATCCCGAAAAACACTGGAAAGATTATATTTCTCAATGGTTCGGCCAATACTTGAATATGGTTGTGTAATATATGAAAATTGTGGGCAAGGCCTGTGTGACTTAATTGTTTCAATTCAGTTTCAGGCAGCCAAACTATGTACTGGTGCCTTAAGACACACGTCACATGCTAATCTCTTACAGGAACTTGGTTGGCCAACACTGGCCACCAGACGTAAATACTTCAAACTCTTTTTTTTTACAAAATGTATCATAAACTAACTCCGACATATCTCTCCAGCCTTGTTCCTCCCGCGCCGGGAGGTCGTATGCTGCATCATAGGTCATCCAGTAACGTGCGCCCTATCAAATGCAGAACCCCACGTTTCGAAAAATCTTTCCTCCCTGATGCCATCAAACAATCAAACAATCTTCCTTCTGATATCAGAGACTCCCTATTCCTTCAGATCTTCAATTCCAAGCTCAAGACCACTCTGCTTGCAGTTGACGTAGTTCTCATTTTCTTCACTCACGGCCAGCGATTTGCCAGTATCTGCCATACTCAGTTAAGACTAGGCTTTTCCTAACTCAATTCCGACCTCTATAGAGTCAATATTATCCAGAGACCCACATGTGACTGCTCCCATCCTACTGATGATTTCAAACATTTCTGTCTCTACTGTCCAAGATACGCCAAGGAAAGAATGAAGCTTCTCTGTATTACTGTTCCACTGCTAGCCGCTGGTGTACATCCAAATTTAATTTTACATGTTGCAAGTGACAGACTAGCCAATATCTTTTTATTTGGTAGTAAAGAAGCTTCGGACGAATGTAACGCTTCAATCTTCAAAGCTGTGCAAAACTTCATTATTGAATCGAGACGTTTCGCCTGGTAACTGAACATTTTCTCTTTCAAGCGTGTTCATGCAAATTGCTCATAGTGTTTCACTCACATGAATAAGTGTTTGGGCACCTTTAATCGGTGAATACTTGTCTAAAGAAGTACATGTATATCAGTTGTGTGTGTGTTTTTAGAGTCTTTGAAAGATGTTGCCGTAACTGCTCTCCCGGGCTGACTTACCATAGAGGGTGGACATCGACAAGGCGGCAAGGGTACACTCGAGCTGCTGGGCGCAATGGCGGCTCCACAGTGGAAGTGTGTGTATGTCGCTATCGTGCTTCGGCCGCGCCTATAGCAGCATGCTTTATGTATCCATCGCCGTTGCCATCTGTGAAAGGCCAAGCCCTGTGGGTTGGCCTGCTAGGGTGGGCGGGCCTTAGTCGGGTTGATGCCCTCGCCTTCAATCGTCTTCGATGGCATGTTCATTTTGTTAAAAGAATATTGTCAACACGCACATGTACAAAGTCATCTCTTGTGTTCATACATGTACATATAGCCTGTTTTATCTAAGTGCATAGTTTTCTACCTTATGATGTTTCGTCCTTTGTGTCTTGTACATATATATTGTGCCTCTCCGTGTCTGGAAAACCCCTCGATTAGTAACACTATTTGTACTAGGCCTATTGGACAATCCAGTTTCAAAAATAAGTTTTAAACATCTCCGGCAGGCAACATGGGATGAAATTTAAATGCGGCATGTTCCCAGTGAAATCCTGGGCAGCATTTTGTCTTCAGCTCCTCCTAAGCCATTACAGAAGCTCTACTTTGCGGAAGGTGACAAAATTCTACAAAATCCGATTTCCAAATTTTGTTTTGTAAGTTTGGATCGATGCATATGTGTGCCAGTACCGGTGCTGTAAAAGTATGTAATTACACCACTGAATTGCTGAAGAAGGCCAGCTCTAACAAATGTGTTCAGGTTAGCAAGTCTGCTGTGGATCATGCCCTGTGGCACTATCTAGGTGCCCGCAGAGCAGTACGGGTGCATCTTGTTCCTGACTAAGTTTTGTCGTTATTCTTATGGGCACTTCACCCTGAACTAGACCACCTTCTGCCTGTCTTGGTTGTATGAGAAGATTTCACTTCAACTCACCCGGACCCTGAACGTGCCTCGATTTAGTTTATTCCATCGACCTATTTATGAAAAATTATTCATCTGCATGTTTGTAGCCTATACCTATACCTAATCACACCTTTCGTTTCACGATATGCACAGTGTTGATTTTGATGTGCCGTGTAATTTACGAAGCCAACAACAGAACGATTTGGTGTTGCAGGGCATTATAATTTAATAGGCCTACTTTAACTTATATTACGCCTATTAACTTTCTTTTATGCGAGTTCAGTGTAGGCTTACAATTTTTATGTCAAATTTTGTAAATACACCTTTCATAAAATATCGATCTGAATGTCAGCATATGTACGTTATTAAAAATCCTGCATGGCCTCTCGTGCATTGAAGCACTGAAGGGTTTTCACGCAATAAGCCCTTGGCACCATGGTCACGCTATATTAGCAGTATGAGGCCAAATTCTGCGCACATAATTTTATACAAGTTTTAAAATTTCCATGCTCATGTTATATAGCTATTTACGTTTGGTTATTTTTGTTACGGAATTTCCATAGAAACAAATGTAAAGGCCTATAGGCCTACACAGTAAAAAAAATATCTTAGGCATAACTAAGATTTTTTAGTATATTCAAGCAAATAATTCTAAGTTTTCTCAGAAGAAATAATTTCATGGAATTTTCTTGCAATTTTGTTGTCTCAAAGGAAAATATCTTCTTTCACTCTCAAGATTTTGCCAATCTTATTTCAAGAATAGAATAAAAATCTTTTTCTTGAAACAAGATTTTCAAAATCTTGCGACTGAGAGAGGATTTTTTCTCTTAAAGTAAGAAAATTGGCTGAAAATATTTCTTCCTTGGAGAAAATTTACAATTATTTTCTTAAATATCTTAAAGTTAATATAACGATTTTTACTGTGTACATAACTGGAAACAAAGTCTGTCAGGCAATGGATAACATTTAAAAATGCTATATTGCTGCCACATTCTTTATTGTTAATGCCGTAATTCTCATTCTAAGGTCTAACATGCTAAGTGTGATAGTTCCGTTTATTACAAGTGACTCAGTTTTGTTGAAAAACATATCAGAGGTTTGATATTTCTTTTTTGTCAGAACCTTAGCACTGAACGAATGGCATTCCACGTCATTGCGTCATAAGACATAGTTTCAACATCTAATCTTCAGTTACTTAACATATAATAATTGAGCATATGATAGGCTTAAAATGAAATCATATATTGAAATTACAAGAACAGTGAATTTAATAAAAGAATAAATTAGTTTCATTCAATGGAAATTGACACTTCTGGCAGCTTTTAATGAGACATCAGAAATGCAATATGTATTTGAACATCATTTTATTTGTGCATAGACTTGCTCAAGTCTCACTGGACTGTCTTCCGTATATTATTTAAAATCAAACTCATTGCAAAATTAAATTTTAAGTAAACACACGTCGTAGCCTTAGCCCTTATTCTGTTACTTACAATACAGGTAGGCCCTTAAACCTAGCTGATTGGCGTGGAACGTGTCTATAACCAGAAAACATTGACTCCAGCTGATAAGCGCCGGGCGGTCTGCACTGTGTTTCTTATCACACAGACAAGCGAGCAGTCATAAGGCACCCCTCATAAGAAGCTGTTAATTGAGCTACTGTGTAATGAAGGGTTAATTGCAGTGCAGCGCGTCAGGTGGAGGGCGTCCAGTGAGACTTGTAAAGCTTGCGGGCTTGTCGCTGCTATGAATTATTCATGAGCATTCAAGCACGTGACAGATTCAAGACCGTCTCAAATTCCTTGTATTGACTGTTGTTTATTAATCTTTACAATATGCAAGCACGCACCTTTTATTGTAGAGAAACGTCAGTTCTTGCCGATGGCTATTTCGATTTTGTGTTAAAATGAATATTTTCCTTCTACGATGATTTAAATCAATGACCGGGCCGTTGCTTGTGACAATTTGAATGATGGAGCTTTGCAAAACTGCGCAAAAATAGGGTGATTTCATTGTCTCGATCTCGATCTTTTTTTTCGTCTACGCGCTATGTTGTTTATATCGTTAGAATGCTCAGAACCCTGTCTATTTAACAACAAGCTCTCCCATTGACTGAAACAAAAGTATTTTAGGGGGAATCCCTTCAAACAGATGCGTCGTTATTTTAGTCGGAAACTACAGCCCCCAGAATCGATCACATGGGGTTCGCTGTCCAATCAAAAAGTTTATCTACCGCTGTTTCGTTCGGTAGTACTCGCTGCCTCATGTTGTGAAGTCTGGCTTGAAAATGAAAGATGGGTGACATTTGTCACTTTGTGTGAACACAAGTGACGATTACGGACAATTTATTAAAGCAAGAAACAAAATCTAACGCTGTAAATTGGCCAGAATGATAACATACTACCACTGTACCAGTCTTTGCGTACAATACTCAATAGAGCAGAGGGTCCAATTTTTTTTTTCACGGAAAGAGAGTGAAATACGCCAGCCGCAGCCTGCGGCGCAGGTAAAAACATGGCTCGGGTGAAAATACCGCTGCCGCTTGTGTTGATCATGTTGACAGTTTTTCAGTAACTGCGACTATTTACTGCAGCAACAAGCTCTACCACTATAATTTATTGACAATTATAACACACAATCCATCTTTAGAAAAAAAATAAAGAGGAACCATCGTTCGTTACGCTAACCAAGAGAAATGTGCGGACCGGCACCCATGCAATTGTATTCATAATTCACGTGTACAGGTTTGACCACTTTGATCAAATCATGATTGAGATCGATATAGCCTATTCCCTTTGTTAGGTTGCAGGGCACGAGTTTTTTTGTTTAAATTGACAAAAGAACCACATAGAAATGTAGAGGTCTTACTCAACAAAACTTAAATCAAGACGTGGATCATTTTGCATTATTGCAAAAATAAAAAAAGTTGTGGTACTTTTACGCCAGCATGTCGCATGTTGAGCAAGAAAACAAAAATGCCCAGTGGCTGGCTTTGCCAGATCTCCAAACTGCCCAGAGTGCTGGGGGGCGGGTAAATTAGCACAACACAATGAGACCACTCAAATATTCTGGGCGTCTTGAACTTGATCTGACCTCTGATTTGACTTCTCGGATCCCGCGAAACCCCGGATGTTGTGACGTCACTCCCACCGAAATGATGGTAGTACAGAGTGGGCTTGTGCAAGTTTGACAAGTCCCTGGTGTCGGCAGCCGGAGGGAGACGGTCAGCTTTGTCTCGCTTGAGTGGCCAGTGACTAGCCATGCATTCATTTGAAGACCACTTTGCCTTCAGCCTTATCGTGATGATAATGGGATTAGAACTGACTAGGACTCAATTGCTGCTAGTGCTACTGTTGAAACCGGCACGGCGACAGTGTCGACCAGTTTAAAAAAAAAACAACAAAACAGTAGGACCTACTTAGGCCTAATAACACCATGTAGTTGGGATAATATTATACAGTTAACTTCGAGGAGGGGAAAATGTATCGCACTTCTGGGTGGGACCGCGGGATGGGAAAATAGGGACATGCACCAGGGACTTGTGCAAGTCTAATTTGTGCAGAGTTACATGTAATCTGGGATTTCATACTTAAATCCATGTGGCAAATAAATGTCACTTCTTGTCTACAGGACAAGCTAAGTATGTCATGTCGGACATTAAAAAAAAAAAAAAAAAAAAAAAAAGACAACCTTGTAGTGGCATCACTCTATCAGCCATGTGTATTAATAACACTTTGGATACAGTACCCAATGACTTTGGCTGGTGATCTCAATAGTATTTACCATGTCACGGAATGGTGGACTAAGCTCTGGCATTTCTTCAGAATGAAAATGTTTATGCCTACTTTGATTTGATAAAACAAATCACCATATCATCTTTTATCATGACCTTGACTAAGGATAATGATATCATCACAATTTTCTAACTCATGAACATAGATTGGGCTGGGTTGTTTTTATAGAAAATATATACTGTCCATGTGTACCGTAATGTGATAAACAAAACTATAAAATAAATAAAATACACATGCAATCTTTGTGGCTTTGTGTATTATTATTATTATTATTATTATTATTATTATTATTATTATTATTATTATTATTATTATTATTATTATTATTATTATTATTATCATTATCATTATTATTATTATTATTTTTATTATTATCATTATTATATATTGACGAGCTTCTGATAAAATTGCAGAAATCGGGATTCGGGTGTCATGTTGGCCATGTTTTTATGGGTGCCTTAGCATGTAATGACGATGTGGTTCTGATTGCTCCTATGATGTCTTCTATGAATAAACTACTGGGTATCTGCAGTGATTTTGGGAAGGAGTATAATGTGATATTTAATCCCCAAAAGACAAAATGGATGATGTTTTCTTACGACGATGCATATAAAACATTATCTTTAGATGGTAAGCTAATTGAACGAATGACCCACTTTACTCACGTTGGTCATCTTATCGGTCCAAACTCATTCAACAAATGTCTTCAAGTATGCTGCAATAGGTTTTTTGCAGATGTTAACCTTTTGATGGCTCAGTTTAGAATAACTTTTTTCTTCTACACATCATCGTTTGTTCCAATCATATTGCATGTCTTTTTATGGCTCCCAACTTTGGGATTTCTCGGGAACAGAGGTGGAAAGAGTATTATATCCTGGCTGTCAGATTTTTATGGAAACTACCGAGGAAAACACTCTGTGAATTATTACCACTTATTTGCAAAGATGTTCAAATAGAGATAAGCATGCATTGTCATTTCTTCAGATATATACTGAATGTAATTTATAGTCAAATCATGGTTGTTCGTATGTACGGCAAATTGTAATTACTTACCAACAATTTGCCATTTTTCGTCGACACGTTTTAAACATACGTGTTTGTTCCTACGTACATATATACATACGATCATACATACATATTAAGTACAATACATACATACGAACATACATACATACATACATACACACATACATAGATACACACACGTATACACAGACGCACAGACAGACACGTTATGAGACGGTAAGTGCACGTTTTGCACTTTTGCCCAAATCTGTAATATTTTGGTACGTATGTGTTCACTAAATCAGACATTTTCTGTTTTAATTTTAGGTCTATATGCATTAACCTAAAATTTGAACGATGTTGTGATTTATGCAAATTGTTTTGTTTCTCAACATATATTGCAGTGGAAAAATGGATGGATACCATCAGAGCGAAAGGGGATGGATTTCATCAACTTTGTCATTGTCTGCTTCAGGATAATTTACACCTAATTATTATTAAACGTTTCCTCTACGATTTTATTGATTACACAGAAAGCAGATTTAGAATTTTTCGTTTTAGGTGATTGTTTTTTCTCTCATCAATAGCCTATCCACCTATCCCATTAGGCCTACTCCCCTTGCCTCATGTTCGATATTACATAAAAACTATAACTTTCACGATCTTGTTTTCAGTTCTTTTGATATAAGGCCTACGCTGTTAAACCTAGAAACATTTTTTTAAAGATTTTCATCGCATCACTTAGTAGCAGGCAACAGCTGTTGTGCCCTAAAATATCTACTAGGCCAGATAATTTTGGTGACGTGAGAAGATGTCAGATTCCACAATAACGTTTGTCTTTTGCAGCAACAATTTGATTTCCTGTTACCTGTCTTGTTATGAAATGATCAGTTGAAATTTGCATATCATAAATAATTTCCTGTTACTGCATGCGGCCTTGGGAATGCAAAACTCTTAACCAATCAGAGCACAGGTTTTCTAGATCATTGAAACCGCGCCAAAATGTAGACCTACATACTTCACTATTTCTCTCCTAATTCGGGGACAGCGCAATGTGGCATGCCATAAGTACACCAAAATTACGATCACAAGATGTCGGTAAGCCTCTTTTTAAACTTCCACAAAATAAAAATAAAAGAAAGAGAGAAAGTGTCCAAGGACGCGATATTGTGAATTTCATAATTTTCAAACACTGGTTTATCGGCCGTAGTGATTTCAGCGACTAGACAAGCTTATTGTGTTGTGCTACGTACGAACTTGGTTCGCCAGGAAAAAATAGTGCGTGATAGGGAAGACTAGCTGACAGGCTATCGGATTTTGTTTGTTTTGCTATATTTTCAACGCTTTCAGCGCTCATGTATACAAATAGCTGCACCTGTCATTTTTCGTTTGCCTCCTACGCTTTTGGAATCATGTGTCCACTATGTAAAGACGCGGATCAATTAATCAATCACGAACATGGTCGACCCATGCATGTTTTCAATCCGTTGATTCTACCGTTTACGATCAAGCAAGGCACGTTGAATAACGTGGATGTGGAAGAAAAAAATCTGGCTGAAATATTTTTCGTGACGGACTCCCCAAACTCATGATAGATTCACCCGTGCAACAATTTATTTTAATACAACTGCAGGCGAACCCAGTGACCAAGCGGTCTGAACATAGGCCTATGGAAAATAATCAAGTATTACGAAAATAGTGGTACCCAATCTCATCAAATTTGGTCTATCCAAGCCTTTCCGGCCAATTTAGGCCTATTCATTTCGTAGACTTGCCCAATCCACCATTTGACGTACATGCAGGAAGTTCGCCTATGACGGATTCACCATTTTATACAATAATTTTGGTTTCCTAAGGAATTTACACCGAAACATTGTTTTTTTTTTCATTCTTTAAATATAACCCTATATATTCTTAAAATCTACAGTTAACGCACTTTCCGATTTTCTGAAATACATGGACTAATTTAAATACAAAGTTAGAAAAAATCAAAACATAAACTTTGTGTGACAGACTCGCAACACCATGCAACATTTTGCACGTAATCAGTTATTTTCAATACAGATAAAGCCCTTTGCTTTCCCATCATTGATAAAAAACATCACATCATTATTCAATATCTTGCAATTTAAATCCAATAATGTATGCCTATGTTCGTGACCTACGTAAATATTTCTTAACATCTTATTGTTTTGTCCGGAATTTCTTGTGAAGATGTGACGGATTTACCAACTACAGGTCAGGTGAATCAGGACTGTGAATCCGTCACACAAATCTTTGTTGCCAATTTTAAAAAGAAAATCAATGATTTTGTCACAGCTATCCTCATCTGAAAATTGTAGAGTCAAATGTTTATGCAAAACCAACTGCAGAATACAGGTTAATAATATATTAATGAAGCTGATGTTTTAATCAGTGACGGATTCACTCGAAATTACGTAGATCCGTCACGCAAATATGTAAATCCGTCACATGAAATTGTGAATCTATCACGCAGATTTCGTAAATATTAAGCATAGAATTAAAAATTTTCTCTGTAATATTTAGTTTGGTTACTTTTCATCTTTCTCTAGAATTGCTTCACACCGTCGTTTCCCACAAAGCATATACCATTCTCAAATTTGGTGACTTGCATGTGTCTCTAAAAAGCATATTTTCTACTTTTGAATGATATCAACTTTCATCTAAATGGTTAAGAATCCGACATGTGTAATAAACTTGAAATTCGCTAATAATTTGCTGGGGCATAGCCTTTCATCTGCCGTCAGTCCTATGCATGAGTAGGCCTACGGCCTATGTTGCTACGATTGTAATTAACACTCTTATAGGAACTTACACCAAGTAGCAAACAACATTTAAAAACATTTTGTACTAAAATATTATCATAACATAAAGTGTAGGACGTTAGTAACATCAGAATAATAATAATCACAAATGATATCTTACAATGTTTTTATGATTTTGTTAAAACATTTGGAAATTATATTAAAATTATATTCACTCAAATAACTTTTCATAAAACGTTGAAAATATGTTACTAACGCCATACACTTTAGTGTTGTTTGGTTACATTTTTACGATATCATACTAATATTATTTTGCTACTTGGGTATGCTGTAGGCCTATCTGTCTGGACTTTCGGACTTATGAACCCTCGGACTTGTGGGCCTTCGGACTTGTGAACCTTTGGACTCGTTAACCTTTGGACTAATGGTACTTCGAACATGTAGACCTTTCAACTTCTGGCCCTTCGGATTGGTGGACCTTCGGAAAAATGACATTGACCCGTATTTACTCACCAGACAGTTTTGCTGAGAGAAAAACAAAAAGATATTTTAGGCGCTCTGGGGCGATATCTAGACAAATGTTGTAAGGAAGCAGGACTGCCTGAATATTAAGCTTCCAGTACAACCCCCACAAAGCAGAATTTTTTTAAAATTTCGGTTAGCACTTTTCAAATAGATTTGACTGTATTTGATGCACCTATATAGGCCTATGTTTATTTATGTGTCATGTGTTCACACTTCTGTGTGGCAAATAAATCTAATTAAGGAGACTCGTCTATGTCAGTGCAAATGCTACTGCTTTTAGCAATAGACGTTTTACAGTAACAATGTAAGTCGGCAAAACAAATCTTAAAATGTAGACCCCTACATGCAAAACTGAAGTCGACGCGTTTTGAATCATGTTTGAATTTCGAAAAGCACCAATGTGACACATGCATATTATTAATTGTACGCCTGTCCTGTCACCAGGCAATAGTGACAATGAGCCGTCACTGGTGCACTGAGGAGAGAACAATAGTGTCACTTACACTTATAGGAATTAAGAATTATACTTTCCAAAAACATTTTCCTTAAGGTCAAGCAAAAGACCGACAGAAATGCACGACCAAATGTCCGTGAAATGATTCGCGTGGTATGTGTATTGGAAAAAGCTTCTTAATCTTATTTTGCGCTGACAAACACGGGATTTCATTCCAACCTGGCGTGACGTTCACACAATAAGAGGAAAAACCACCAAATCGTTTTGCTTGGAAGTTGTTGAAATAAAAGTTCTGGGAATGTGTGCGAGAGCGATGTAAGCCGGTTCCGATTCGAGTTTCATATCATGGTGTTTATTTTAATACAATAAATGGGGGTTTACACTACAGTGCGCGCATGCAGTTGACCGCGGTCAGCTTCAAGTGTCTGTGTCCGTGTGATATGAGCAAGATAAGTCACGACTCAATGTGATGGCGAAACGTGTATGACTATCTGCCTCAGAAATTGGAGAAAACAGGCGGGCGATGAGGTTATATGCGTTTCAATAATAATAATAATAATAATAATAATAATAATAATAATAATAATAATAATAATAATAATAATAATAATAATAATAAATAAATACATAAATACATAAATAAAGAGATGAATAAAAAATAAAATAAAAAAATAAAAAAAATAAAATAAAAATAAATAAATAAATAAATAAAAAATTACATATAGTGATTTGATGGCATTGAATAACATACGCCTTAGCCTGCCCAGGATTGAACAGGGTTATTGACAATTCCGAGTAAGCAAGTATCATAACACAACAACCTCACTTCACATGTGAGATTGTCCACTGGGTCATTTACATAAACCAAGAATATGAGGGGCCACGAGGCTAGAGCCCTGAGGCACCCCAGCCTGGATAGGAAGCCAGGCAGAAGATTAACCATGAATAGTGACTCTTTGGCGATTAGATAGAGAGCTTTCGACCCAGGTAACAATATGATCGGATATGCCAAGCTGCTTAAGTTTAAAGTGGAACCCAGGATGCCATACCTTGTCGAACGCCTAAGAAACGTCAAGAAATACCATTCTGGCTACTTTTGATAGCTCCAGACCGTTATAGATAATGTGAGGTAGGTAGACAAATTGATTTATTGTTGAGTCGCCTCCGTTAGACCCCTAAATGTAAACACGCCCCTAAATGTAAATTTACATTTAGTGTTAGGTGTCAGACCACCAGCTGGAAACAGTACCACTAAATATAAACGCAAATTTGACGAAAAAAGGGAACTTCAGCCACTAACTGTAAACACATCCCTATATGTAATTATTTGGGAAGGTGGACACTGGACCGCTACATGTAAATGTACGTTAAATGTAAATGACTTCATACGTGTTTAGAGTCTCGTATCTAGGCTTGAGACTGGCTCTACAGGAGGGCTCTGTCGGGTATCCCGGTACCCGGGTACTGGCAAAAAAAGCCCCGCTATTACCCGTGGAATCGACGGATATCATATATTTTATATGCATATATATATATATATATATATATATATATATATATATATATATATATATATATATATATATATATATATATATATATATATATATATATATCAGGTGCATAATATATATGTTAGATGATAAATAAATAAATAAACAAATAAGTAATAGCCCTTCACGTGTAATGCGTCACAGATGGCGGGAACTTCTAAAATTGAAAAAAGTGAATATCTCCGATTTCGGTTTTAGAATATTATATCATACAAATGCTTGTCAAATGTGGCAATAATATATCTTGCAGTTCCCGCCACCAGCGTACCATGTGAAAGATTGTTTCCAGATGCCGAAAATATTGTAACCAAGCAACGGGCTTCTTTGTCACCTAAAATGGCAGAAGTACTCATATTCCTCTACTATAAGAAGAGAAACTCAAATAAAAAGTAAACTGGACTATCTAATGACACTTGTGCACTCAAGGTCGATACATCCAGGGACGTACATTTAATAAAATGCTTTTCTGTTTGATTGAAGGGCCCGCTGTGGTCTCGTTCTTTTGAATGTGGTGTGACGTGGTTGCATTTGATTGAAGTATGTGTGGATTTGGTTTACTGGCAAATATACTGTATCTAATGTTTGGCACTAATAGAGTAGATTATGCAATACAATGTGGCGGGTAATACCCGCGAGTACCCGTATGGCGGGTACCCAGGTTTTAAAATAACTACCCGCCAATGCCCTACTCAACAGTATTGTGGCTCTGATAGGGGTACCGGGAAGCAAGTGCCCCAACATTGGAGGGGAGCAGGGAGAACCCCCGCTCCCCGTATATCCATTACCCAGGGCCCCCAACTGCGCTGAACGTGGTAGTTCTGCGCCATCAAAAATCTCTGTTATTTTTTTTTCTTCTAATGATGGCAAACCTGGACAGAGTAACTCGGCCTTCCTTTAATAGAATTTATTTTATCGCCTTCAAGCTGGGTCCGGGACACAGTAGAGTTCCGTTTGCTGCAGTGGGATGGGTCTGTCTATACGGGCAATCGAGATGTAAAGGAGGCCCCACCTGCGAAATTGTCCGGCCCATCAGACTACTTGAGAGGGTTCATCATTGCCTATAAATTTTAGAAACTGGAGCTTTGTCTCCACAGAGCTTCTGTATGATAGCGAAGTAAAGCAAGGCTAACGTTAGGTGAACCTGAACGTAAACTTGTAGAGGGGGGCTAATTAGTGTTAATTAATCCCCTATGATATGTTTACATATCCCAAATTCTTGTTCACATGATGAACATGAAAGTTTGATGTAAATTTATAATAGGGGATTATTAAGAAAAAAATAGACCCCGTGCACACGTTCACGGTCAAGTTCACACAGCCTTGCTTAACCTCCCTAATCTTTACCTGTTCTGGAGCAAAATGTTCTCTCATTGATTGTGTAAAAAGCGTTCTGCATGGTTACAATACTTTGTGCAGCTTAAATTTAGTAATTTTTTTTTTTGTTTAACTGGGGGAAAAACATTACGAAACATGAAATTATAGTCATGCATAAATGTAGTATTATGCATTTGTTCTACTTTCCATCAAAGCTTGAGAACGTAATACCATGAAAGGTAATTGGGGCTTTGTGTACTTAGAGATTACATCTCCCAGACCTGTTAGGCCGATAACAGTGCTTCTGGACTCGGAGTAAGAGATAGATAATTGTTATTATACTTGCGTGACTTGAGTATATGTCACTCATAACAACACAAATTTCTTTTACAGCCAATAGGCCTATCTCAAAACTCAAATGTCAAGAAACTTGCTAAATTTTGTTCAAGTACTAGGCCTATTCAAAATTGGTTCAACAAATTATCGTCCATAAACAGAAACTGAAATATAAGAATGTTACTTTTGTGGGCGGCTTACAGGGCAAAAGATATGTAAAGTAACACGTTATTTTGACCAAAGTAACGTGTTACTATTTGACATGAACATACACCAACAGGGCAAAAATTAACTAGAGTAACACGTTACTTTAACCAAAGTGACGTGTTATTTTTTGATATAGACTTACGCGCTACTTTGACAGAAAGTAACATCTTACTTTTGCCCAAAGTTAGGCGTTGCTTTGACAGAAAGTGACATGTTACTTTGTCCAAAGTAAATGCTACTTTTTCCCAAAGTTACGCGTTACTTTGACCAAAGTAAACGGGGAACTTTGTGCAAAAGTAACACATTACTTTTAGTCAAATTAACCAGCAACTTTGGGGAAAATTAACGTTACTTTTGGTCAAATTAAAGCGTTACTTTCGATCAAAGCAACGCCTTACTTTTGGCCAAAATAACGTGTTACTTTCTGTGAAAGTAACGTGTCACTTTCTGTCAAAGTAACATGTAACTATTTGGCATAAATCTACGCGAAGGAGGCAAAAATAAAGTAACACGTTACTTTGACCAAAGTAAAGTGTTACTATTTGACAAAAACCTACGCATTTTACATGTTACTTTGTCCAAAAAAATTTTACTTCTAACCAAGTTACGCGTTACTTCGACAGAAAGTAAAACGTTAGTTTCTTTCAAACGAACGCGCAACTTTTGGGCAAAAGTAACACTTTACTATCTATCAGCGTAGTGCGTAACTTGAGGCCAAAATAACATGCTATTTTTTTTGTCAAAGTAACATTCACTTTGGGTAAAATTAACGCGCTACTTTTCGAAAAATTAAATCGTTAATTTGCATTCTAAGTAACGTGTTACTTTCTGTCAAAGTAACGTGTTACTATTTGACATGTACGAATGCCAACAGGGCAAAAATGAACTAAATAACACGTTACTTTGACGAAAGTGACGTGTCACTATTTAACATAAACGCGTTACTTTGACAGGACGTAACAATTTACTTTGTCCAAAGTAACGTGTGACTTTTTACCCAAAGTTACGCGTTTCTCTGACCAAAAGTAACACGTTTCATTCTGTCAAACTAGCCGCTAACTTTGGGCAAAAGTAACACGTTAGTTTTGCTGAAAGTAACGCGTAACTTTGCGGGAAAGTAACGCGGTACTCTTGGTCAGGGTAACATTTAACTTTTGGTCAAAGTAACGCGCAACATTTGGTTGAAGTAACGTGTTACCTTTGGTCAAAGCAACGTGTTACTTTTGATCAAAATTACACGTATCGTGGTTAAAAGTAACACATTACTTTTGATTAATGTAACATGTAGCTTTTCGTCAAGGTATCGAGTTACTTGGTCAAAATAATGGTTTCCTTTTTGTCAAAATAAAAAAAGGTAGGGTGTCTTTCTTCTAAGTGGTTGGCTACAAAAGGATTCAACTCAATTGTGATGTGGGAGAAAGAATGTAATTCTATATTAATTGCACAATCAATGATTCTTCAGCCATATTCAGTTTCTCAGAATGCTCAAGCATGTCCAGGATATCCAATTGATATCTGTTTGATTTTGAAAAACTACGACAATAAAAACCCCCAAAAGTATTTTGATCATTCATATTCATTGAACATATATCTTAGTGTAATAGAATTTGCAACCTCAGCTTCCCATGGAAGCCATTTATGATTTATGCAAAAATAAACTTTGCACTCGTTGATTTTTCTAGATTTTTTATATAAGCTACTGGTGGTCAAGTTAAACACAAAAATAAACAAAACATTACTGTTGCAATTTGAGGTTGGTCATCACATGTATCGACTGGACTAAATGAGTACAAAGTGGTTTCCATATCATGATAAAATGTACAGGCTATCAATCAAAAATATACACAATATCGTTCAGAAGTTGTGGAAGGCACATACTTATCCATAATTTGGTTCTTACTTTAAAAAAATCCAGATATCATATAAACCAGCAGAAAGGTACCAATTCAATTTTAGCTGGAAATGAACTTTTAGGTTGGTGACAACTGTACACCACTGACAGTTCATTCAGTTCAGAAGATCATGCTGGGACATTTATAGGGAGCTAGTTCTATCCATTGTTCACAGGCAATCGATTGTTCCCTTCTGTTGGGGTCTACATTATAAAGTAGCCTTTAAATAGTCAATGCTGGCAACATCACACATGTCTCTTGTGTCCCTACACCATGTGAATGCTGCATCCACTTAAATAGCACATGTGTGATTACTGATGAGCAAATGATTACCAACTTTGCCTTGCCTGTGACATAGAAGCCAACCTGTGCTTGTTGTGCAGGGATGCTTTCCTAGCGGAACAGAAGCACCCAACCTTCATCTTCAGGCTTGCCATGCCGGCTCTTTCTTCTCGCCAACTTTGTTTGGTTGGTGAGATAGGTAAAGCAGTCAATTGTCTGCAGGAACATCGAGCTCATTTGGAGCCCATATACTGAGTTAAAGCACTAGGTGACTCGACCAAGTCACTTCAGTCTCTGGCAGCAGTGGCTCCTAAGGCTAAAAAGTTTGGATATTTGAAGCACTCTGGTAGGAAAGGCCAGCCTTCCAAGGCCGCACTTCTCCCTCAGAAGGCCAAGAAATTCCACAAGAACTCTCAGGGATCCTGACTCTACTGTGCCATCGACATGACTTCCCTCAGAGCTGCCTTGCTCCATCGACTCTCCCAACTCTTAGCACCCAGTCAGCACATATGTTTCTGATTAACTCTCTTGATAGGATTCGATCGGAGATGATACATTTATCATAAGTAATCCACAATATGGGCACCTCCTGCCTCTGGGACATTACAGGCTTTCCTTGATCATGTACTAACAGAGGTTCACACCTTCCACCAAAAAAGCCAAACATTCTGCATTCTTAGAGGCAGCCTAGATGCTATTGGCCAAAAATGCAATTGAGTCAGCTGTAGATCATCATCAAGATCTCACAGTTACTACAATCTCCTCTGTCTCGTTCCTAAGCAGGACAGAGGATGGTGCCTGGTGATAGACCTGTCAACCCATAAGCATTACACAGAGGTCCCATCTGTGTACATGGAGACACAAGTGATGTCATCTTGGACCCTCCATCCTTGGGAATTGACAACATCCCTCGATTTCAAGGAAGCATTCAGGCATGTGCTCATCGCAGAGAGTTCTTGCAAGTTTCTGCAATTTGCCTTCAAGGGCAATTCTTACCAGTTCAAGGCCCTTCCATTCAGACAAGTGACATCTTACCTGGTCTTCACTAGGGTACCACAGGTTGTAGTTGCCTATTACCATAAATGAACCATCCACATTCATGTTTACCTTGGTGATTTGGGTGCTGCAGCACTTGGATCTAATTCACCACACTCAGTCCATGCTGGATTTATGCCCCCAATTTAGGCCTGATTGTGAACTTACCTAAATCAAGTCTAGAATCAGAGCAGATCTTTATCTTCCTAGGGATTCAGTTCGACCTGATCTCCTACATCTGTCACACCCTGGAAAGACAGCTGAAACACATCTTCAGATGGTCATAGCTCTATTCATGACTCAGGAGTTTCTATTGGCTAGACAATGGCAGGCCTAAATGGGTTCCCTCTCCTCCATGGACTCTCATTTGGTTGACACAGGACAAGGCTTTCGACATAAAGTGGTTGGAATTTGAGGCGATATGCCTCTTCCACTTCCTCCATCTAGTGAGGCACAAACACATGCTCATTATATGTGACAGTAAGACTGAGATTGTGTACCTCAACAAGCTGAGTGGCAGACAGTCCAAGAGTCTGACTGCCCTCGTTGTGGGCCAGCTACTGTTACGGTGTTCTGTAAATGGTGCCCACACACATGCCTGACATGTACCAGGACTCCAAAATGTCCTAGCCAATCAACCCTTTTGAAAAAGTCGGGTAGTATGGGCATTCATAGCCCTAGCAATGGATGCTCTATTGATGACATGGAGCAACTTAAGGCCTTATGCTTTTCCTCCCCCACAGATCCTCCCCAGTGTCCTGCAGAAGATAAGGTCTCATGACTACAACCTCATTCTGTTTGCTCCTGGTGGACTCGAAGAGAGTAGTCAATAGACCTGCTGGAGCTAAGTGGCAAGCCACCACTGAAACTCCTTCCATGGCAAATATTGCTCATGCAACCATGGACATACAGGTTCCACAAGAACACTCAGGTGCTAAAGGTTGGTGGTTATCGCACAGCCTGTCCTTGCCTGTGGTTTCTTTGAATTGGTCACAGGTAGGATTGCAAAAGGAGATCTTGAAAATAATTGTCTATTTAGACCACTGGAATGTCTTTGCATGCTGGTGTGGAGAGAGAGACATCAATTCATGGTCACCCCAGGATACACACATCATACACTTCCTGTTTCAGTGGGAAGTCCTTGGGAAGAAGTCAAGGACACCTGAAGGGTTCCATACTGCTATATCCTCCAACCTCACCCTTGTCCTGGACAGTCAGATTGGGGAGACCCTTACCTGGCAGCACTTATTGCCTCCTTCTACACAGACACAGAGCAGCAGCTCGGGCAGTTTGTCCGTAAGTGGGACCTCCTGCTGGTTTTGACTATGCTTAAAACGTGGCCCTACATGGAGACACTTTCATGATGGTTGATGATAATATATACAATGTAGGATGGGTATGTCTACCTTGGACTGTCTGGATTCTGACCTTGCCTGTTTGATAGCTAACAAATTGAATATGCATGGTCCCTATTTGCTCAAAATTTCGGTGCAGTCTCTCTGGCATCATTGAAAAGTGTTGTCCACTTCTATTTTTCATAACAGATATTGAATGATGTTGTCACTGTGACAACTTGTCGCATTTGGATGTTGGTTGACAATGTATTGCTTGATGAATATTCAAGTTTTGCTATATATCTGTTTATGTTCATATTGATAGCTTGTCAATGTTTGGATGGTTTTTGACTTGGACTGGTTATTATTATTATTATTATTATTATTATTATTATTATTATTGTTGTTGTTATTACTGTTGTTGTTGTTATTATTGTTGTTGTTGTTCTTATTATTATTGTTGTTGTTGTTATTATTATTATTATTATTATTATTATTATTATTATTATTATTTAGAGCGTGACTGATTCTTGTTTTTTGCTGATGCCGATGTATTGGTATCGGCAGAGTTTACCAAGTCTTACCGAATATCGGATTCAGTGGTTCGGATTGGGTCAGGCTCTATTATTATTATTATTGTTGTTGTTGTTGTTGTTGTTGTTGTTGTTATTATTATTATTATTATTATTATCATCATTATTATTGTTATTATTATTATTGTTATTATTATTATTAGTAGTAGTAGTAGTAGTTCTTATCCTAAAGAGCATAGGAACCTCCTGCTCACTTAAAACTTGTTCACTGTATCAACAGGAGCTAATAATCAAATCAAGCACTCTATCTGGATAACGCTGAGTCACCTTCTCTCAAAGACCCAGAAGCAGACACATAATTCTAGAGGGAATAAATCACTACTGTCCATCTGTGCAAGCAAAATGCATTTAGCATGCTTACAGACGAGGTATGCCAATAGCTGGTGCCTGAGGGAATCTTTGATCAAATGCGTGATAGGACAGAGTTTATACGTTTGACAACTCTGTCAAGTCATCTACCGAATTGAAAGAATAGGCTCACGGTGAAGAGTGTGCTCAGTGTACCGACTATATACAAATGCTTGGAGAAACCTAATTTCAAAATTTGCCACAGTACGGATATTTTGTCCTATTTTCATTTCATTTTGAGCTTGAGTTTGCATTAAGCAATACAAATAATTCATACTGAATGTTGGCGGTGAGTGATGTTTATCTTTACAGGTTCCAAGAATGTAACGATTATGAACTTCTCAAAAGAGTTGTAAGCATTTTAATATCTTTCATAACATCGGAATATTTATGTTTAAACCCATACATACAGGTAATCTTTGTAAGCTGTAATGCAAGAAGTATAGAGGGCTTTGGTTACTGATATTGTTAGTGAAGCCAGTATTTAATCACATCCATCTGAGAGGTTAGAAAATATGCTCCAGAAGGTGGTACCTGAAGGATGATATAGTGGAAAAGTAACATGTTTGGACATTAACCCTTTGAACTGGTATACCAGGACATTATTGTTGTTGATACGATAAACGTCACGCTCGATTCACGAGCCGGATTCATTTCAATAATTTCAGAGAGTCACAATTAAATGGTGACAATTTGCAAGGACAAAATAAGTTGATTGTCTATGAATTTTATGCAACAAATGTTCTCAAATGTAGACTTCCAGTAAAAAATGATTCACATCGGGAACGAGGTATTGTGTCATGATGCAAAGCTCTCATTTATTCATATCTACAAATTATGAAGAAAAAAGCTGTATATTTACAGCATCAGGGGGACTCAAGGGAAGGTGGAAGGTGGGGGTAAATTTGGAGTTTGTGACATGCGTTAGCGATGTTGTTTTTGAATTTACCTTTTGTTCCAGACAAATCTTTTTATGCGCCCACTTTGTAGAATGAAATAGACTGAGTGTATACAAACATCCAATTGCTCTTTGTAAGTAATGCATTCTCCCAAAGACATCCACATAATGAATTTCAACACACATAGTATAGGGAATTTGCGAAATTTGATGAAATAATGGTCTCAGTCTGCCGTTTTGAAAAAAAATATACAGTATTCTCTTTTGTAAAGCTCGCCTCCATTACCTGCCTCAATTTTATTGTATTTCACATTATGCAATTATATTTCAATAGTTATTTGTTTCTAAAGTAAAAAAAAAAATAATTGTCTCCTTACAATGTGTATGTTATTCATGGTTAAAATGCATACTGTTTAAGAAATACTAAACTTTGCATTCTAGTTGTGGAAAGACCTTCTACCCATGGGACAGCACAAACCACAGTACTTTCCTGAACACGGGTTCATACTTTCAATCGAAAAGACCGACACAAAAGAGCAGAATACAGTTCAGAGCATTTTTGCTGCCGTGCCAGGCTTCCATTCTTCCAGCTGTGGGTACCGAGATAAAGTCCTGTTCCAATAACGAGAAGCTCTCCAGACTGGTAAATTTATTATTCTGGGCAAATACATATTCGAAACGTGCCTATTGCAAGGCACTGGCAGTATTAATCATGACTTCAAAGCATTTCACATTTGTAAGTAACACGATGCCTTCACAATCCCTGCACATGACCTCTTATGCAAGGTTACTTTCATTTTCCTAATGGTATGATGTAGTAATATGCGCCGATCGATCAAATGATAATACCCAAAGCATTCTTCAGTGCCATGCAGTGTTTCGGTGATCGGTACATTTGCGAGTACTTAGAAGTAAACCAGGAGTTAAGTTTAAATGAGGTATCCCAATATCGATTGCAACAAGCTCAAATTTGATCAAATATCTCTACATTACAGTTTCATATGATTAATCCATGTTAATCCTTCTTGGACACATGTGAGAGTACATTTGTCAGTTTACGGACACAGCGTCAGACATCTTAATTACGCACATGTGCAAACGCGGATAAGTGAAGCTACTCTGGAAAGTAACAGAAGAAGCAATTTTTGTTTTCTACTTGCTGAGCGGCGTAAAATCAACGAGGACACCTTGGCGGGTAATCAAAACATCGCAACCATCACTCGATTACGTAGAAGTGCAGTTGCTGGAGCAGCAGCTGCCGAATCTGACAGCCACAGTTCCAGAGTTTGTATTGCCAATGGCGATGAACGCACGGATACGGACAGCGAAGATGACCAGAAGAGTGGCATGCGAGACTGCTGTAAAAAGGTTGTTAAATTCATGTTCTCTCACATTGGCCTTGTTGGCATGGTGGTGGCATATTCAGTTGGTGGTGGGTTCATATTTAATCACCTTGAGCAGCACAATGAGAAAAGAGAGTGCTATAAATCAAGACAATTATATCTTAAAGAAGAAAACAGCACGATTCATAAGGTAATGACCATTGCTAACGCCTATCAAGGTCAAACGCAAACGTACAGAGCCATTGAGGAGTACCAGAAGATTCTGCAGTCTTTCCGCAATAAAGTTATGGATTATAATTATAAAGGTATCAACTGCTCCAATATGGGTAAACCGGGAGGACCTAAGTACGCCTGGTCTTTTGCCCCGGCTTTGTTATTTTCGGTCACCGTGATTACAACTATAGGCAAGTACAACCTTGTATGTATATCCTGAAGCTTGTTTGTTTAGTAATGCTGTATTTTTAGAATAATTCACGCATGCCCAATGTGACGTAAATGCCGTTTTCTTAACGTTTTTTTACGCAGGCAAGTATGTGCTTCGACGACTGATACTGTAAAAATGCAATTCGCAGGAGATTCAACCCATGCAGGATGGCAAGAATGCAAACTATTATTTCCATGCATTTCCTTCTCAAACCAGCTAAAACATGCCGAAGTCATCAGCTTTCCTTGGCATGAGTTAAGGGCCCAACCCGTGCCAAGAAAAGCTGCTGATTCAGTCTCACAGATCCAAACGTGCACACATTATTTGTGACACCAAACGAAACACGTGACTGGCTTATATCATGGTTTTTGAAACGAAACGGAATATGTCATATTTAATCACCTTGATAGTGCAGGAGCAAACAGGCCAAAAGGCCATTAATTTCGAGCAACCTAAACATAAAAAATAACGATAGTTTTCACATAATACATTTTAGCCCTGACTCTTACGAAATGGGAACTTTGTGATGCTAACTGAAAAAATGTGCAAGCTGAGATATTTCCATTCTGATCAAACTACATGAAAAAGTTTTATGTCAGCAAAATGTTCAAATACAGTATGAGAAAACAGGAATGTAGTTTGGCCTTTTGTCTTCTCTGCTGACTCACAAGTCAGGAGAACTGAAAAGTATCAATCCTACCATGTCTCTTTTTTGGCGAAAACGAAACAATTAGGGTTTTAAGTGCTTAGGCCTCAATATTTTGAAATCAGGCTCAAGTCTATTGTGAACAAAGAATATTTCAAAGGATGAGAGGACCGGTTTAAAACCACCAGTTGTTGCCTTTTATAGGTGACTGCCTGTCTTAAGTCAGGAGTGGAATCATTTCTTCACATTGGATTTGAAAGATGAATGTTGATGTTATGGTTATTTTTGAATCACTGCCGTTTGCTGTATAGACTTTGCAGTTATTGTTGGGCTTAAATTTATGAATATGGGTGATAGTTTTCTGCACTATTTTATAAATACTTCATTGGGTATGTTGTGCTGTGGGTGCTGTTCTACGACTCATAGTTATAATGGACGTAGAGAGATTTATTAATGATTAATTAGATTCATAAATATCACGAAAACGATGTAGGCCTACTGTCTTCTCAAGCTTTCTTCTCAGCTAACTGACAGGTCACAACTGAATAGTTTTATGTTTTTGTTAATTCTTGAAGCTCTGTCTTTTACTGCATTAACTTTGCTGTCATTGTTAGGGTGAAATTGATAAATATGGGTTATGGTGTTCTGAACTGTCTGACGAATATATGACAATTTACCGATATCTTTACCACATTTTATAAGTTTTCTCAGCCACAATGGTCTCTTGGTATATTAATAACCAAAGTTAGGCAATAGGTTAGGAAAATGGTATTTATATTTGATGGCAAGACCTTGTATGTGGATCCTATACACTCAAAATGTTACGTTATATGTTCATTTTTTCATCAGTTGAGGCGCTGTTTCATTATAATACTCTCAAAAGGTTTTTGTTGAGGTTTTTGTGGTGGTTAGAAGCATGAATATTGATGTGGATGTGGTATGGATGCGTGTATGGATTAATATATGTATGTAATAGTGCAAATACATTACAGGTATCACATTTTTCATATGCACTAGGACACATGCATTTATCCACAGACACACACAGACACACGTACACACACGAACATGCAATTTACATGTGTAAATATGGTCATTTCTATGTATTGGCCATTACCTGAACTGGGCTATCAAATTGGTCAAAGATACAAAGAGGGTGAAGATTCCTTTCCTGTGTGCGGTCCGTTTTAGTGTCACTCGTAACCTAGAAATCAATCCTAATGGCAACATTCAAATACTATAGCATTATCAACACCACTCTACTGAGAAACAAGGACATTGTCAATTTTTTGACTATGCAAGAATGACTCTCCCAATAGTATTTGACATAGGCCCCCTGACCAAAGTCCTTGAAATAACTTGGGCAAGTCTCAGGAACGTTCTGGGGTGTGTCCATATGAGGTGTCCTGCATTCTCCCATGCCAGGCATTGAAGGAATAATGGGAGTGCAGCCGCAAACGAGGGATCTGGATCTAATATCACCAAATTACTGCAACTGATCGACGTTAAACCGTACTCCACGTGGTTATATAGTCTCTGGCGTTTGTGAAAGACCTGTTTGCAGGACATTGGTGGACTATCTTCGCACACAAAAACTGTCCACGTCGCTCTCGCTCATTATCTTCCCTGAGGCCAAAAGCATCATGGGATGTTTCGTGTGTTTTACTCCATAAGTCCTCGGTACGTGCAGGAATATGGTTTTGTTGGCGAAGAAAATCTTCAATCCAGAATTTGGATGCCTTCGTCAGGAAACAGGACGTGAAAGTTTTAATTTTACATCAACTGCAAGGGACCTGTTACTGCAGACATCCTTCCTTAGGGTCAAACTGTCACTCACAACCAATATGAAATATCATCATTGCCCAAATGTACAATAGCAGCCAACACAGCAACGTCTAAAAATTGCACCTGTCGAAGACTACACGTGTCCAAAATGTGTCGATGTTCACTGGATCAAGCTCCACTCGACTTTTGGCTGTCCTCTACACACTCCACACAGATCCCTTTCCCACTCACAAATTCCCAAAGCGCCTCCATGTAAATTGCCATCTTCAATGTGTTTACATAATTTTGCATGTATAAAAAACGTTTAAGCTAAAAATAATTCCGTTTAGGATCTGCCATTGCACGCCAGATGACTTTAATTTCCCTTTGGCACCATGTGGGCATACTGCGCCGAACCTGCAACAAGGAAAGCTATTGACTTAATCTTATTCAGATGAGCAAAGGGTTAAGAAACAGGTAGCTGGGCACTGTTTGTTAGATCTAGGAGTTGGCTGCGGGGCTTATAAATGGGCCATAACAGTGACATAGGGAACAAATTATTATGAAGGAAGGACAGAACCGCAATGTGTTTGGTTTTACTGCGGATCGGCGTGTTTAAATACACATTTTCATTATTTTGTAATGCTTCATGACACCAAATTGCAGTCGCAACACAATCATACTTTTGATAGGTGTTAACATAGGTTTCACCTGGTCCCAAATCACATTTATAAGGGGAAATGCAATTTGTTTAAACCAAACAGAATCAAGAGCCTGGTGGTTGTCATGCATATTAAGCACAATGCAAACAGATCCAAAGCACGTCTATAGATTTACAGGCCAAGTTTCTGATATAATGACGCGCGAGTCAGTTTCTTCATTAAAGTTAACACAAACAGGTTAGCACAGTTATATGTATGTATGTATGTATGTATGTATGTATGTATGTATGTATGTATACACAATTTTTGAAATATAAGCGTTACATCAATCAAATGGAAACCCGCAGTTCGAGGCGAATATCCGCAGTATTAGATGGACTGTTACGTTTGAACCCTCCAATGCAATGCCTCAAATCCAGCTCGGAGCCAGTGGCCATTCTGACGTGCAACTGAAATCCGATCTCGCATTTGTTTGTTCATTTACGGACACAATCTTACACTGTAAATTGATGGAATGCCTTTATTTAGTGAGATTTCAATGTCATTACCATTTTAGGGTTGCCAGAGACATTACAATTATTGTGTGAATGATCACTCTCAGAGAGAGCAACTTCTTGCTATTGATCACCATCATGGACATTGTGCACTTGTCCTACGTGATTATGAATACGGCTGTCTCCTTGTTTCCTGCCTGCTTCGCTTCAAATCTCAATGCATTCGTTTGTGAAACCCATTGTATATTTGCAGCAGTGATCTCGCCAAACATGCATCTTAGTCACACATTAAATTACCCTTTATATTGGCAAAAATGAATTTGGTGGAAACAGTAGCGGCAGCTTTTTATCATATATCTGATCAGCATTCAATGTCAATCATCATGGACGTAGAAACTGTATTAGAATCGAAATGAAAAGTTATAACATGTCTGTTTCAAACGCATACTCACTTTACTTGCTAGCTGTGATAAGTATAATTCGCCCTTTGCCCCCCCCCCCCCCCATGTTGATTTCCCAGCTTTTAGCGGATGTCAAAGGTATTTTATTTATGACATGCATTATTTATCTCAACACATGCCATAGTAACATTTACAACTACCATGTGCAACGAGAAGCACTACCAGTTTAATTGTCAGAGGAACATATTGTAATCATATCTGAACGTTAAAACGCATCGTTCTAATGGTAGACGATGTGCGCTTATAAGAGAATTGAAATGCAAATTAGAAGTGGAAGTCCGTGGTGCCCAGAAAGACTCCATTCTGGTAGCGCAATTGTTAAATGTGCGTGTAGCAAATGCAATTGCACTGTTTTGTGCAAGAAGAAAGTGCCGCAATTAAGCTCGTCGGTTGATTTCGTGTAACCAAGTGACGCTTGAGCTACCTGCGTGGTGTGATTTAGTCTATGATGGAAAATGCAGAATGGCTATTGCACACTCCGAAAATAAGCCGTATTCAAACTGTCAACTTCAAAGGCGACGTTCTGCATGTATTGGTTATCGATATGGAACCTTGCGTTTGAATTGCTTCATTGCATAAACCAGCTTCCTGGATCAGCCTAGCTACCGCATACGTGTTACGAGTAGACACTTTCAGGCTGCAGCACAATGCCAGGTACTTGAAGCAATCGTGCCCTTAGCACGACATGAATAACTGGTCCTTCATATTCTGCTCAGTCTATTCATTATGAAGGCCAGACAGGCAAGTCTCGAGGGAACATATACAAGTAGATTTCGCATTTCCATAAACCCGATGAGTAATTTTCGTGAATTAACGCATAAACAATTATAACTGATAAATATAACATTATGTTGGCACACTTGAAGACCACAGGCGCTTCAACGAAATAAGAGTATGCGTCACATTTTGTAAATCAACAGAGAATGCATGGTCATTGTTCCAAATTATTTATCTTCGTGTAGGCTTAGTTTCAAATTGTTTTTTTTTCAGCATTGTTTTGGCATTCTCGATTTTGTGACGATCCCTACACAATCATTATGCAGGGTTATCGTTGGTTAGCCATGGAAGGTTCTTAGATGTGCTTGGAACGGAGACGATTATGTCATTTCGAAATAAAGGGCAAAGCATATAATGTATTGTAACCATTAACTATATAAGGTATTATAAAATAAACTGATCACCTCCCGTCCATTTATACAATCGCACATCAAACATTCATCTGATAAAATCAAAGCTGTTATTTCTAAGGCATATTTTGCTTATATTTGTAATAAAATCAATACGACTTTCTTAATGAAGTACGTGAAGGTATTAATAGGTACATAAAAGACAGAATCAATAAATTTCAGAGAGATTGAACATGGTGATTGTCGTACGATTTGACTAAACAATTGACTATGCGGGGGCATCATTTTTAACCAAAACAAAAATGAAAAAAGAAAAAACTAACAGACAAGAAAATCAACTTGTCCAAACAGGTTCACAATTCCAGAAAAAAAATGATGCTTTCGATCATGTAAAGTGATTGCAATAGTTTTGTCGTATCGGTCACTTATGAAGAGCAAATACATTTTATCGGCAAAGAAGTTGGTGATGCCTCTTCGTTCATGCACAAGGTACAATGCTCCTTCAAAAACATTGGTCCCTTACTCGTTTTTACATGTCCATCTGACAGTTGAAAAGTCTGACCGATCAGAAAATTTCGCTACCTCATTTAGTAACTAAAAAGACTACTTTCATTTTTTTACCGTAACATTAGTATCTGGTTTTGGTTGTCAAGGGAAATACATTTTCCTTTTTTTTGCAGGATATGGGAACATAAGCCCTAAGACGGCCTGGGGACGTCTCGTCTGTGTAGCATACGCCATCCTGGGCATTCCACTGATGCTCCTTTGTTTGGCCAATATCGGTGACTTCATGGCAGATATATTCCGGTTTGTCTACTCGGCCGTTTGCTGTTGTGGCTGCTGTCGCCGCTTTGAGCCGAAGAAAGTGGGCTCAGCGCGATCCAGCAGAAGTAGCAGAAGCATCCACGGGCGCGGGACACCTGAAGCTTGGCAGAGAGACTACGTCACAGCAAAGGAACTTGCGGCGCGGGACCTTCAGTTAATCGAAGATGATGAAGACGACGATGAAGATGATGCACACAAAATAAGCGTACCGCTAACGGTGACTTTGGGTATAATATCTGGGTACATTTTTATGGGATCCATCATATTTGGTGTATGGGAAGGATGGCCGCCTTTGGATTCTGCATATTTTTGCTTTATAACTATATCTACCATCGGATTCGGTGACTTTGTGCCGGGTGCTGCAAAATCCAGGCAGGATTCGGATCAATATCAAATCATAGCCGTGGTAGTGTACATGATGTTCGGTATGGCCATACTGTCTATGTGCTTTAGTTTAATTCAGGAAAGTATTGTAGCAAAATTCAAATGGCTGGGTCAAAAGATTGGAATCGTTGAGAAAGAAAATCAAAAGAAAGACGAAAGAGAGGAGGAATTGCAACAATAAATATTATGTTTATTGGCTCATATCCGATTCTTATGACCTTTTTCTGACAGTTTTTGTGAAGCTGCGTCAGTACCATCTTCATGTATGGTCATTGAACTTTCCAAACAAAACCAAATGAACTAGGAAGCGGGGAGGGGCAAATGGCTGTGTTGTGGTGCGGCTATTGTACACAGTTTGATGAATCACTTAGACACCAGTGTAGCAGAAACTATTTCCTCAAAAAATTTTTGAGGCACATTGCCGCTGGAGACATTTCAACTGAAGCTGTGTCATTACTCAAGCTGAAACGCATTGATACCCAATTTTATTCCATAGTTAATTTGAGCTTTATCTGAAACATTCTGTGTCTGCTTGATAAAAATAACAGCTACAATAGTTTGAGTTTGTCAATAAACTTTGGAGTATACGTGATTTTTTACTGTGATTACAGTCATGTGGATATTAACGATGTCTCTGCTACTCGATTGGTTTATTGAATGCATTTTTTTTCAATATTCCGAAAGATTCGAGCTACTGGAAGCAAACCTTTGGATGCACTTTTTGAGAAAAAAATGAAGTAATCTTAACTCTTTTATTGCCAATCTTGACAAAGGTAACTGTGTTTTGCAATAGCTGATGGCACATTAAGATTGTCTACATTGCAGCCTTTCATTCAAATACCAGCATGTGAACTGTTGCAGAGAACAGGGTGGTCCAGCTCAACAGCTTTCGCGGGCATGCTCTCCGCAGAATGCGCCCACCGCAAGCCGAATAAAACATCTGCTGACTCAGTCACAACTTGGCACTAAAAGAGTTGACCCAACGTCCTGACAACGATTTTTCATAAGAAACAGCCTGGCTAGAATTTCTAATATAACAAAAAGTTGCTATTGTGGAAATAACATGCCACGCGACTCTCACAAAGCTCGAACTTAAGCAAGAATGTATTTTGAACCCTTGATAACTAATGTTGACCTGCTGCTAGTCAAGGGAAATCCTAGCAAGTACTGCAACAATGGACATCCTGCACCAGAAAGGTAAAACAAATCCCATGATGACACCTACTCCTCACTTTGAACGTCTCCAAACAATTAAGCTGTATATTTCTGTCAACACTGAGTCAATGTTTGAACGTAATGTGTCAGGTTTGTGACATTTGAGAAACTACTGTCAATTTTGAGTAATTCTTTAATATTGAGATAATGTGCATTTAGGCATGTCAGAAATGAATGAAAGTCATTGGCTTTTATGTCAAAAGCATGTTATCAGAAATTTTTCGTACAACGATTTTAAGTTAAATTAGGCAAACTGTTAACTGTCGTCGGCCGCAGCTTGCTACGGATAGCCCCCGTTGGGTTTTAACCTGACAGAAAACATGTAAGCCTAAAATGTCTGAAAGTAAATACTAAAACAGAATGATGCCAAAAGATAAAATTTAAGTAGCAAAAGAGACAAGTCTAAAAACTGTAAACTTATTGTAGCTTATCTTTCTAAAAATCTTTGGATACTAACAGCAAAATTTGTAGGGCAAGTCAGAAAAGAATGAAAGTCATTAGTATTGAAGTCAAGAGAGTGCAATCAAAATATAATATTTCTTTACCGGATTTCAAGTATAATGCGGCAAGCTTGTAACTGTCGATGGTAGCTGCCTGCTACCGATAGCCCCTGGGGTTTCACCTAACAGAAAACAAACCAGCCGAAAATGCCTGAAAAGTGAATATTAAACAGAGTGATGTCAAAAGATAAAATTAAGTAGCAAAATAGGCAAGTCTAAAATCTCTAAAATTATTGAAGCCAAACTTTCTAAGCATCTCTGGATATCTGCAGCAAAATTTGCAGAAATATTTGATCAAAAGTACGTCTTTGAATCTATTTGACACAAGTTAATTATAAATAAATTTTGTTCTAGATGCAAAGTCCTGAAATTTAGAACAAATACGACCAAATCTCAAAACTTGTGACAAAAATGTATTATATCCAATAGTTTTTGAAATATTACTGTCCGGGAAAGGAGCGATGACTACTTCAAAGTTAAACTCATCTATTTTGTGATCGACTTTAATGCAAAACCTGTCATTATTGACCTGAATATCCAAGTTCAGAAACACATCTCTGAAACCATCTGAATTGTTACCCTCCAAAGGGATATCTTTTGGGCAAATTTCTTTAGCAATTACACTAAAATTTTGTACATTTACACAAACAATGTCATCAATACATCTTGCGTATGTAAAAACGAATCATCAAAATCCGACACCGCTCTTGCTTGTTTACATGCTGGGAGGTATTTTGCAAATCCTCAGGTTCGTGTTTTGTTTTCATTTGCGAAGAAGCACAATGAATGTACCGCCAGTTAAGTTCCCATCAGGATAACTTTCTCACTTAAATAGATATCGTGCTAAGATAGATACCGTGGCCCGTTAAATGTGTCTTGACGTCGAAAATATGTCTTATTCAGAGATGTAAGCAACACAGTAAACCGCTCACAACATTGAAAGCGCTTTAATTTTCTTGAACGTGGGAACAGATTATCACTTTACACAGAAAATACGACTTTGCTCCAAACATGGAGGGTTTTTTTTACACTAGGCTTCTTATTTAAGTTCATGTAATCTATATATTTTCTAAAAGTATGCATTCGTGTTAAGCTATTAAAAACAATGAAATCTCTACGAGTGTTAAAAAAATTTAATTTGAATTGCATAAAAAAATTCTACCTGTTTTTTGCAGAAAAACAACAAAACAGCCCAAACACACAAAAAAGGGAAATAATATTTTCTTGTGGGAAATGAAACAACATTTCTAGCAGCAAATTTTTCTAAAAAATTTTGATAGGGATTTGGTTAAAAATTTACAGGATATTTAAAAGTTAAAATTTCATATTTAAAATTTCAACAGCAATAAAATTAGAACTATGACTTTTAAAAAATAACAAAATACCTTGCTTGAAAGCTTAATGTGTTCTTTCATTTGACACCTTAAACTAAATCTGATTTTAATTTTTTAACTGCTATTTTAAATTTATGCAAAATTTTTAATGAAAATTTAGATCAATAGCAATATTTATATATTTAGTACCAGCATTATACTTCACGGTATATTTTTCTCCTTGGCTTATGGTTTCCTGTTCCCTGTGAGTGACCCTTGTTAGTGGCTGAGTTGGTTTCCAGGGGTCAGGGAGTAGTAATTGTGCAAACAATTACACGGTCAGTGCTGCTGAAACTGTTCAATGTATAAGTTTTGAGCTCAGTTTTTCTCGTATAAATTTTATGTCCACATATCTGAGTTTTTGGGAGCAAACTACCCATAAATATTAAAAAGTGGTTTGAGGTTATCCAAAGGTGCTGGCTTCAGATCTTACACCTTATCCGGGTCCAGTTTATACGCTATTTTAGCAAGTTTATTGTTTGGGCTTATATATCGAACAGTCAAACCTCATATATGCAAAGTTGCATTTGGGCTCTCTGTTCTCTCATCCACGGTATCAAATCCTGTCTTTTCTTGACAACCCCCTGCGAAAGAGCTACATTAATGTAGATGCCACTGTCTTTCAGTAGTTTCGCTTGAGGACTGATGGACGGTCTTTGTACCGCAGGAACTTTACAGCCATTGGGACTGGCATTGGCAGTTTTCCTAGCACGATGCGCTCTGTTGATTTCAATGCAAGATTCTTTCAATTTCAAGTTCTCCTCAGTTATTTTTTGCACTTTGATTTCTGTCTGTTCTCAAGTTTCCATTCTTTGACACCGTCAAACCTTAAATTGCTTCTCCTCGACTGGTTTTCAAGATAATCTGTTTGTCCAATCAAACTCTTGATGCTTTCATTTATTTCGGCCAGGTTTTTTGTCACCTGTTTGTATTGTAGAACTATTTTTTTGTTGCCTTCAAGATTGTTAATGATCCTTTTGGTTAAATTCCAAACTATGTTCAGTTCATTTATGTCAATGGTAACTTGTCGCATGAAAGAGTCTTTAATCCTATTGACGCCTTTTAAAAAATCGGGAGATTTTTCTTCCTGATTGGAAGACTTTGTTAAAAGGTTATAGAAATTGGGAGAGCTTCCATCAAATCGGGAGACTTGGAGCCTTTGCGAAATGTCAATACATTTTAAATCTCCTCCATAGCTAAAATGATTTACCAGCCAGCATATTAAGATTGCCCATAAAGGGACCTTAGCACTGTGTAGCAGCATGCCATGTTGTCTGCAAACAGCGGTTAGCCTGGAGGAAAGCTGTTGCTTGGGGCTTGAACACGGCGCAACAATGACATGAGGAGCGGAATGGTTTCTCGAGTGGATGCGAAACCGACTGTTTAGCTAATCTGTATCCAGGCTCAAATGGAAGGACGTCTTTCCCCAAGGAAACATCGTTAAAATAATTCTATTTCGTTTTTGCATACGCTCAGTCACATGTTGCGGTAACTAGAGAGCCGAACGCTAAACGTAAACAAGGAAATGAAACGAAACAATGCGAATAGACGTTATATGTACAACCTGCCGATGTGTTCAATATTTTATAATGAGGCCTGTCCTCTTCATTGACCATATTCAAATTTGATACATGGGTGACTCATGGGTTGTTCTCACCATACAGTGTAATTTGTAAAAAATGGATGTGAAAATAATACTTTTATTCGCGTTTTTATTTTAAAAAACTCACTGCGCCTTCAATCGTCGCTTTCCGTTCGTTTCTGACACCCACAAAGCGCGGAAGGCTTGCGACATCACAAACGCAATACCGATGGCTGGCAGGGAAGACTCCGACCGTGCTAGTGAGCCATGCCTGCTAAGTATCACTTGGTTTAAACATATTTTATTCACCCCTTTTCAACAAGATTGTCTTCTTCTGGTCAGAGGGGTCAATATAGGCCTTTGTCCTTCTCCCCAATTGTTTTCATTTTGAATAAAATATGTTTAAACCAACAGGGTTAAAAATGTATGTAGAAATATCCATTTTCGTCTCTGTTCCCACCCAGGATGGGTCGGTGTGTTGATGTGAATTGTAACAATACAAGTTCTACAGCTTGTTTACATTCCCCCAAAGACCTGAAATTACGGAGAGCATGAATCCGCACAGTCAAAATTTACAGGGACAAGTGGCAAGGCCCTGGGAACCGATCTAACCTACGTAGCGAACGCTTTGTGGAAAGTGACTTTGACTTGACAAATATGACGATGTTCAGGATAGGTTTGGCAAGAAAAAGCTGCTGCTGTTGCCAAATACGGTCCCATCACTGGCCAATGGAATTATTCATGGAACTGGCCATATTAGGCATTAGTCAGCTCTGGTAACTCTACGACTGTCACAATGTAGGCCTATCACATAATTATCAATCGAATGTCACAGTGACAACGCTGGTTTGGGATGTTGTTACAAAGTAACATTGTAACAAAATTCAGTGTGGTTAACCATTTTGATTCAATTAATTGATGGAAAAATGGGTGGAAACATGGACAATCAAGGACCAATCTGGTTCCTCACCCAGGTCTAGGGTCGAACAGTTTAAAACAGGTCGAGTTAGCTGGCCACTGTTATGTGTATGTCCAATTTCTACTGTATATTGCGAGGTGTTTAATTCCATAATCAGATAACATTTGTTTGGATAGCTACCTCATTCACGCATCATCTACACAGCTACCAAGGCCAGTGGGCGGCTGACCTTTCATCTTTTTCAGTCATGCGCCAGTATTAGTGACAGTCTACGGCCAGCTCCCAATAATCGGGTGTACAAAATTCCATCTCATTGTACCTTTGTCGTTCATATGGAACCAGAAAATAAATCAGTCACATGAAAATATTCACCATTGTAACATACTGGATACGATCTGAAATAAAGGTTATCATAAACATGTGCACTGATGACAATGTATACGGAAACGTAGATATTCTCCACTTAAATGTCAATAGTTTAGAAGCCAATAATAAACTTGATGACCTCGACTCTGTTTGTTTACTTATAAACAGAGATGTTATCTGCCTAAACGAAACAAAACTTAACAATTCTGTTTTAAATATCGACATAGAAATCAATGGGTTTCAGCCGACTATTACTGCCCTGCGACTGGGCTTTTCTGGGCTTAACTCTGACCTTTCTAAGGTAAATGTTATTCCAAGCCCTATTTGCTCCTGCTCTTTCCCCACTGAAGATATTTTTCATTTCTTCTTCTTTTGTCCTAAATATCTACCCTCTAGAAAAAACAAAACAAAACAAAAGAAAGAAAAACTTTTCGATACTACTATACCGCTCATTGCTCCGGGTGTTCATCCTAACTTGATAATCCATAGACTGCTTCGTATTTTCCTTTTCGGCAGCAGTGAATTACCAGATATCCTGAACATACAAATATTCGATGCAGTACAAAATTATATAGCAGAAAGTAGACGTTTCGTTTCTTAACTATAATGCGACCTACTGGTTAAATAGGAAAAGCTTTTTTTTGTTTGTTTTTTGTGGTCAATATTATAATGTATAACCTCTTTTTGACGAAATTATGTGTGTACTTATCTATTTGTTAACCTGCTCCAATTACTGTTGTTGGTTTTGTTTTCCTATTTCCCCTGTCGACAGTGAATAGTTATAGGCCTATGCCTTGTGTCGCACCCTCTACCATATATTCTGTACTGGGTATTACTACTCTGATTTACTTGTATATCACGACATTCATATTTCACATATGTACAAATGATATGGTAACATAGTTTGTAATGTCCTGTATGTACTGTACATATATATTGTGCGTTTTTCTCCATGTCTGGAGAACCCGTTATATTAGTCATTTCGTGTACTACAGGGTAATCCAGTGTAAATAAATGTGTTTAAATTAAAAAAAAAATGCCCTCCATGGGTCGTGGGGCTACTGCCGCGTATGAGTTATACTGATATTGAAAGGTATATTCATAAATGCAAACTTATGTTAATCATCCATAGACCACACAGATGGGAAGGGAAAATTAACTGTTTGTTTACACTTTTATATACAGTAGGTGTAGGCCGTAGCTGTTTTCGTGAATGTTAGAATTTGAAACACTACAAGATCTGGCCCATCCTGACGCAAATTCCAATTTATTGCATTCATGCTTGTTCTTGTTAAATAGAATTTTATTTGTTTCGATAGGAAATATCTTTTTTGCAACAAATTATCATTGTCCAGACGGCAAGTTGGGATCGTCTGGCTGTTACCACGGCTGCACTCCGTGCCGTACTGGTGAACATAGGGTTCTGGGCGTCCCCTCATGTGTGTAAGGCTGAACTATCTTTTCCTCCGCTGCTTCAGCTTTTCTTATTAATTCTTCGTCATCGTCATCATACCATGTACATAAAAAACTCAATTCATACTCTCCGGAATCACTGTTCTCTGTGTATCTGCCATATCTCTTGGCAAACTGAAGGTACTCTGGCTTAGAACACATATACCATGGCCAACGGGTTGCATTTTGTTACGTCAGTAACACTTTCCACATCGGACCATGATCGGAAAAAATTAGCGCGCTTCCCTGTCGCAAATGTGATGCACTTTTGGAACTAAGAAAACCCTATTAAAAATGACATTTAACATTTTGGTTTTCAGAAATCATTTCTAACGACCCTAAACATAAACTTTCTAATTTGTGGTACCAATTCAATCAACAGGACCTTTAATAAGCTTGCAATTGTATTCAGTCTCCTTACTTTGCGTCTTTCGTCTTAAGCCCTTTCGTTTTTGTTTTTGTTTAGTTTTTTTTTGTTTGTTTGTTTGTTTGTTTTGTTGGGGGGGGGTGTTGTTGACGGCGGGTAAGGGTTTCGTTTGAAAAAAAAAAGGGGGGGGGGGTTCTTTCAAGCCCCCGAAACCCCACCCCCGGCTAGGGGCCTGGGTCTATCCTAAAGTTAGATTCAGCGCATATATTGGCTTAATAGATTTTTGTAATTTATAATCAGGAAGGCCTTTTCAATGAAATAGGTTGTCATATTTAGCATATAAAGGGCGATTGTTTAATATATATGGGTAATTTACAAAGCGTTTGAAAAAAACCCCCACAAAACTTGACTGTTAGTTACCAAGGTAGGCTTATACATATTATGCAGTTTTTGTCCACAGGAAACGAGGTCTACCATTGGCATGACAACAGGGTCAGATGCACAGCTGCGCATATGCACGTGGATTCTACAAAATGCTTGTGGTTAGCGAAGAATTCCCCCCCCTCTCTCTCTCCCTCTCTCTCTCTCTCTCTCTCTCTCTCTCTCTCACACACACACACACACACACGTATATATATATATATATATATATATATATATATATATATATATATATATATATATATATATATATATTTATATATATATATATATATATATATATATATATATATATATATATATATATTAGAGCCTGACCCAAACCCGAACAACCGAGCCCGATCTTACCGTGTTTCAGGATTGAAGCCCGGCTCGGGTTTGGCTTTTACAGTCACTAAACGTTCGGGTTCGGTTATCATTGTCAATGTTGGCAATAAAGTTAAATAAGAAGGTCACTGAGGTTACTTTTCGTACTTGTATACACTTTAAGCAACGCAACAAACGATATTTTGCAATTAAGTGCGTCACATGGGTTGCATTAATCGCCTGAAATACATTAACAATTTATAGTAATGCCCCAGTGCAAAAGGGTAACAGCTATAAACCCCTGTTTCAATAAAGCTTGATATGAACATTCTAATATGTCTAAGTTTGGCATGCTTGAATTACATATACCGAACCCGAACGGTACCCGGTTCGGGATCGGTAATGTGTACCGAGTACCGAGTACCCGGTTCGTTTTCAATAAACTGTTATGAGAGTCTGTGCCAAATTCAGTACCTAGATATTTATCAGACTTTACACATTTAATCACTTTGTCATCAGAACATAAATCCTTACGGCTAACTTTATCGCCGAACACTAATAAGTTATTTTTATTCCTTACAAATATCCATCATTTTCCGCAAAGCAACCTTAGTCGGGGCAAGGAGAAGGATATCATCAGCATAACTTAAAGCCCCAAGAAAATCATATATATATATATATATATATATATATATATATATATATATATTATATATATATATATATATATATATATATATATATATATATATATATATATATATATATATATATATATATATGGTGCCAGTGATTAATCAATTGATCACGTAAGGTTTCACGGGGATCATTTACACGGATGGCCCCATCGATACGCTGATCAAATAATAAAGTGGATGCTGTTTTGAAACGGAACCTTCTAAAATCATCATAGTTCGAGCCCCAAACACAGGTATTTATGTCTGTATACGAACACAGACATTTTGTTTTCCCGGGAATTCTTTATTATTTCTTTCGCCCCTGATTTTTTTCCCGGAACTTTGCTCGGACACGAAGATATGTAAAAAAATGCCAAATGTGCCATGTTGATTGACCTAGCAGTATCATGATGAATATTGTATTGTGTAGTCAAGATATTTCAATTTATGGAAATTAGGGGCATTAAAAGTTTAAAAATCTTATAATATCTTTTAAAACTATTTAATATAGAGACATATCTTTAAACTATTTAATATAAAGACATTTGTTTAAACTATTTAACATAGAGACACGATTATAAGATGCTAGCTAGAGGTTTGTGCAGATGGGCTATCTGATGGAGATGTTTTTCAGATCTGTAGTATTTGAAATTATTCAAATGAGGGACATTCAAACATTTAGATCTTTAGTTTGTTCAAAACTAAGACAGATCGAGACGTGATTCTAAATGCTAGCAATAGGTTTGTGAGTGTGGGCTATCTAATGGATATATTTTAAGATTTGTAGCAATTGATATTATGCAAAATAGGGCATTTAAAATTTTAATCTTTAAAATCTTCAATATATATCTATATCTATATCTATATATATATATATATAGAGAGAGAGAGAGAGAGAGAGAGAGAGAGAGAGAGAGAGAGAGAGAGAGAGAAGAGAGAGATGAGAGAGAGAGAGAGAGGAGAGAGAGAGAGAGAGAGAGAGAGAGAGAGAGAGAGAGAGAGAGAGAGAGAGAGAGAGAGAGAGAGAGAGAGAGAGAGTAATCGGTTTCCAAAAACCAGCTATAGGTTCGTTAGGATGAGCTATCTAATGGATATGTTTTCAGATTTGTAGCAATTGAGATTATGCAAATTAGGGCCATTTGAAAATTCAGATCTGTAATATCTTCAAAGCTAATATAGACAGAGACACATTATGACATATATCCATACATAAGCTGCATATTCTCAAGTTTAATGTATTAGAAACGTTTCAAACTTGATTTTTTGTAGCAACTAGAAAGATTTTCTGTGAAGCAAATCTCCTTTTGCAGTTTTATCTCTTTTTAAAGGGTTTTTTATACTGTCAATTCTTTCCTTGTACTACTTTTGGCTGAAAAAGCCCCATGCAGTAGAGAAACTTTGTCAAATGCCCATTCACCAATTTTATTTATTAAGTTGGTTGGTTGGTTGGTTGGTTGGCTAGTTAGTTGGTTGGCTAGTTAGTCAGTTGGTTGGTTGGTTGGTTGGTTGGTCGGTCAGTCAGTCAGTCAGTCAGTCAGTCAGTCAGTCAGTCAGTCAGTCAGTCAGTTAGTTAGTTAGTTAGTGTTGTACCTTAACAACGTGGACGGGGCACGACCCACGGTGCGTCAGAGAAACAAACATTATTTATATGTAAGCACACTATAAAAAACTCAGTACAATCAAATTTTATAATATAGAACAAAATTATGTTCCGGTCTGTTACCCAGGAGTTTCCGCCAGCAGGTCCTTTTTGTGTTTGCCATGTTTTCACGAAGAAATATTTACACGTATATACCTCCAATCTCTCTGTTATATTTATACCATTACTTTCCTGGTAAAAAGACAATTTCCCGTCAGCATATAAATCATATTTTTACATGGTCATTACTGTTTTAGCTGTAACGATCTCAACTGTGAAGGTCATTCATCGAGTATAAAATATCAATAATCATGTATAATGCATATTTTGTATCAATTTACTAACCGTAGCTCACTTATATCTATTTTCTTAACTTCTTAGTTATCAATGACATATGCAATTTGTATTTTGACCTTCAAAAGGACGTCAAGGTCACCAAAATGTTTGCAAAATTTGATGTTTAATCCAAAGCAGAGTTGTAAGTTTCAAAGCTGCAGCTTTATTACTGATGACAATGCTGAATTTAATGTGTTTTTTTTTCAAACCCTATAATATTAGTTCCATTCAAAACCACCAGTAGTGCCACCAGGACTCCATGCATCATAAATGTTTTTTGTATAATATTCTTGTAATGATGAAATGCATATTTGTTCACATGTAATGATAGTATGACCATCAAAACTTCATCTCCTGAAATGTATTCACTCAATCACCTTGAAAAAGTAGGCAAGTTAATTCATCCATATGATGTAATATCGTAACTTCAGACGTGTGGCATTTCATTAAGTTAGCCTGATTATTTCTCGTTATAAATAAAGTCATAGGTCTGAACACATGTTGGCTCATATTTTCCATTCACGTAGCACCACCAGCACTATTTAGATTCCACATATTAGCCTCCCAAACGTTCCCACGAAATTTCATAAAGATCCATAAAAAATCAAGGACACCAGAGTGTCTTCAATTTTTTATTTTGTGGCCTGTGTATTGCGTAATCCTGTTGGTGGTGCCACCAATAACGAAATGGCGTAGGTTTCTATTCACAGAACATGTCCAAAAAATCAAGAGGCTAACTTTAAAATTGTTGATGCTCTCGTGTTGACAAGCAAAATATTTACGCACGGACGGAATGTCGGACAGGAGTGATCACATAAGCTCTGCACCCTATGGTCAGCAGAGCTAAAAAGCATGGAAAATGCCGTTTTATCATGACAAGTGTGTTTATGATCACAACGGAATGATTCGTCCTGGATTTGTTGACTTATGACCGGCAAAAAAATGCTAATAATCTTTCTTTCTTTCTTTCTTTCTTTCTTTCTTTCTTTCTTTCTTTCTTTCTTTCTTTCTTTCTTTCTTTCTTTCTTTCTTTCTTTCTTTCTTTCTTTCTTTCTTTCTTTCTTTCTTTCTTTCTTTCTTTCTTTCTTTCTTCTTCTTCTTCTTCTTCTTCTTCTTCTTCTTCTTCTATCTATCTATCTATCTATCTATCTATCTATCTATCTATCTATCTAATCTTTTTAATTTTTTTCCTTTGTCAGTCGATCGATAATTCCATACTTACGTGATACGTACGCCCCATGGAACCAGGCAGGGATGTATCGACTTTTCCAGTCCTTTGCCGTAACGTGCGGAATCATGCTGCAAAATGCCCATGCTTTCCATGGAAACAAAATGAAAGTCAAACTCATATGTCCATGGAGGTGCATAAGGCAATGCCATTGTCATCGAATTTGACAGGACATTTGCTAAATGCCGCAGTCTAGTGTCATTGACAACATTTGCTTGAATATTCCACGGAATTTTCATGGGAAACATGGAACATTTGCGCAAGGACAATAAAATCAAACAAGCTCAGACACACCACTTATTGGCCTGCTGTTTGCTGTTTTGTTCAGGTTCAACAGATCGCATGACGTCGATCGACCAACAACATATTGTCAAAATATTCATTTTGAATTGGACATACGATTTGGATAGAGATGGGTAATATAGTTTGAAATGGGCACTCAATTTGCATACCAATACATGTATTTCTATGCAGCATTTTATCAACAATTTTGAAGTGTGCCGAACAAAGCGTACATTGTTCCAAGTACACTTTTATGGATCTCGGGCTCTTCTTGGAGAAAAAAAGGCAGATCTGGGTCCACCAAGTTCCCACCAAGTTCAAGTATTCGGGCTAACTGAATTATTATGACCTTAGGGCGCATATAATTCCATTGTAGTATTCATATTGTGCTTGGAGATATATATATATATATATATATATATATATATATATATATATATATATATATATATATATATATATATATATATATATATATATACATATATATACACACATATATATATATATATACATAATATATAATATATATATATATATATATATATATATTATATATATATATATATATATATATATATATATATCACTCTATAAGTTAGGATGTTTCTCAGCAACGCAGTTGGCGCGTACACGAGTAGCGTAGCTCCATTCATCAAATATCGATGGTGATGAATCATGACAGAGATGAACAGCAATGGAGTTTGGAAATTGTTAATATTTAAACCAATTAAATGTATAGCAACAGAAAATACTATGGTTGAATTCACCATATAATAAGGAGCAGAATAGTATAAGTTTTAACATTCAAATATACAAATTCTATTTGTACTGAGTGAGCTTAGAGGTTGACCTTTTAGATGTCATTTCCTGTAGAAATGAGAACATAATATAGATGGCGCCATCGCCTGGTTCAGGAAAGTCAGAATGCTGACGTTTCACTCATACTCCTAGGCAAAGCTAAATTAAACTAGGAATTTTGCTTACCAATCATATTTGTACTGGTAATAGTTACAAGATAACACTTTTAATGAGAGGATAATGAAATTGAACATTGTGGAGTGTATAAATAGAGCACCTTCAGCTAGTATAGTCAGTTTGGAAGTAACTCGGGGCAAGTACAGGAGAACAGTTCAGAGTAGGAGAAGGAGAGCTGAACTGGCTGCCAGTCTAGATGTACCAGGCGCTGCACTGTATTGAGCCAATGTATATAGCTAAATAAACCGTCTACACTTGGGCCAGAGCATCCAGGTGTATTTTCGTAAGAAGACTGAGATACCAAACGCTCAGCTGGACCTGGATGACCACAAGCCCCGCACAGCCCCCTTTGTGAACGATGTCTGGGGACCAGAGTTAAGTCAGAGGCACCTTCAGATCTAAACACCGAAACCCCAGGCATCTTTACAACATGTTACAAAAGGAAAAAGAAACATCAAAGTCTAGCAGTACACGCTTGAGCAAGTCACCATGATGGTAATGATCCACATACTCTATTGTTCTAGACTCCACTTCTGTGATTATGAATCCCATCAAGTTGTCAAAACAATCATTGTGGACTGGAAAACTTTTATGCCTTGACTGGTCAAGCTAACAGAGCCACACCGCCATCAGGTGATGGGGGATATAATATTAGAGGCCCCTACCCAGAGATCAAGTGGTCTCCTGGGACCAAGGGCTGACTCAGATAGCCTTGCACAATGCTCTTCCTACCACATGTATTAATATAGCACTGCACCTTTGTGATGTTGGCCTTCAGTTATTACGGCCTAAGAGATCTGCCCAACATGAACAGTATGTGGTGCTGTGGCGTTTGTGGAGAACCTAAGTTATCACACATTTGTCTTTTTTTTTGTTGCTCATATGCAGCAAGACCGAATTAAACTTTGAAAGCAGGCAGTCAACTGTTAAGGTAAGTTGCCACGAGAATCTTTTAACCATGCAGTCCCTGGTGAAACTAGTGGCTAGGCTTCATAGTGCCTTGGAACTTGGGAACCATCTTGCAGCACTGGGTTCGGCCTGCATAACTGGTTGTTTGCTATGTACATGGTGAAGCCACAGCAAACATTTGATAAGCCATCTTGTTGCAGCTTACTACATGGTGTGAAGTGCAGTGTAGCTTTGACAGCTTACTACATGGTGTGAAGTGCAGTGTAGCTTTGACAGCTTACTACATGGTGTGAAGTGAAGTGTAACTGTGACAGCTTACTACATGGTGTGAAGTGCAGTGTAGCTGTGACATGTATTTTGAGCTTGTTCCATTGCTGTCAAAATGTGAAAAAATGGTTGTTTCAGTGTTTAAGAATAAGTAGCAAAATGATGCCCCGAGGACACTTCTCAGTATGACTTTTCATCCATACAGCAGGACATACTGCAGCCCTTATCTATGACAAGTCCTTCTCTATTGCAAGCCACGATACAGGCTGAGTAGTATATAGACATTAACATGTATTTGCTCCTTCAGTTACACTTTTTTTTACACATATGAAGTCACATGCCCGGGTCAACACTTCAAAGAGAAGTGTCGACTTTTCCAGGTCTTAGCTTGCTCTCCACTGACACAGAAGTTTTTGCCCAGCTACATTTTCATGCTCGGCTGTGAACTGCGCTTTTCAGCCACCAGATGTCACAAGCTAAGAGACCAGACCAGCAAACTTGCCACACCCTGAAATGAACCTTTTTTGCCACCATATGTAACCAGCTACCAAACCCATTTTGTGGGTTGTGAATATTCAAATGACCATAATTTGCATAATTATCAAAATATTCACTCCACCACGTTTATTAAAATGGTTGTGCTCCAGTGATTTTTGTGTTTTTTAATGTTTTTCATTTATATATTTTTTATATGTTTTTATTTCTTGTTTTTTTTTTTGTAAAATCTGTTAAAAAAGGGTCTTCATCTTTGAAATCGCTTGGTCAGTTGCTTTGAAATTACATATCCACACTTCTGGAGACTCCTATATCTTTAATTATCCCCCAACGGGCGCTGCGATATTTGTTTTATTTTTTACGATTTTTTTGTGGGTTCTGCTTTTTCGACTTTCCTTCCAAAGTGTAAACTGGATTCTTTTCAAATGGAAATGTACCTGGACTCAATCGCTGCCAAAGGTGTTTTTTGTCACTACTTGATACTGCTGTCATTTTCTGGCTTTTTCACAAATAATCAAAATGAAGGAAAATCGAGTATATATATATATATATATATATATATATATATATATATATATATATATGCGTGTGTTTGTATGTGTGTCTGTTGGATTTGGTCAAATGGGGTTATCAGAATATCTGACATCGACTTGTGTGGTGATGGTGGTGGATATTAGGCCCATGTTTACCTCAAATGCTAATAAAAAAAGTGCCGGTGGGGTTTCTTTAGGTGTTGCTAGGTTTGACATTGAGTGACCTGGAAAGGTCAAAAATACCATATTGACCTATATCGTGGTACTAGTGGGTCCTATCACTTTTCGCTTTGAAAGTTTGATCACTCCTAAACTGTTTGAGTGAGAACTCTTATTGCAAACAGTGAAAATAGTCTTAGACAAAGGTGATCTTGATATTGTTTCAAAAAGCACATCGTCAGCTGAGCATAGGACCGTCGCAGTCGTCTTGCTTAAAATTTATTTGTTTAATTATGTGTGAAGAGTGAGTTGCCTATAAACGCAGATTACAAAAAATATCTTTGTATAAATTGATAATGTGAGATACAGATGTTAACAACGTAAAGAAAATGGTGTTTACATATTTTACAGGATTAAAACATGGTACGATATATCAACAACGTTATTCGGCCTGCAATGGCCCAGTGGTTATAGTAAGGATCACATGCTGTTTCAGTCCTCTTTTTTTTTTGTAACCTTTTTTAATTCTTTGCAAAATTTTCTCATTAATATTCTTAAGGGACAAATTTTGAGACTGTGGGCAGCAAAATGAATTCGAAATCAGTTTTTCGTCACGACAATGCCAATATGCAGACAGAAATAACTAAATACACAGGAATTAAATAATATATGCGTATATTGAAATGCAAAGTACAGATATGCATTATTCATTCATTTAATCATTAAGTAATTAATTCATAAGTTTGTATTTTTATTTATTTATTCATTTATTTATACATTTTGGAGTTCGTAATTTTGTAAGAGATATTTAGCACAAAATTGTAGGACAATATACCTCATGATTCAGCAGCGCGTCTGGGATGACCCTACAATTATCGTTTCGTATGTAAATATTTATAAACAGATTTTTTAAAGGCATGGCGGAATGAATGGGCAGGCAAGTATGTTCAATGAATAAAGTAAACAGTGCAAACAACCTTCATATGGAAATTCATTCCCTTCATAGATTCATTTACTCACTCAGTTATCCATTTACAAAGACATGCATTTCGAACCCGATTAGATAATCACACTCTGAAAATTTATGAAGAGAATTCGATGAGAAAACTTGGAATTAATGCCAAAAGGGGAAACGTAAGAGGCAAAAGGAAAAGACAGCAAGTACATTTCAAGTACCAGTAGCAACTTTGACTGAGCCTGGAATTTCTTGTCTGCAGGCTGCACAAGCCGTTTGTGCAGGTTCAAGGCATAATGTGCCTACCTGTAAGGATAATCATATTGCAATCAAGCCGCAGAAGGCTTACGGCAGCTGATGTATACATAGGCTTGGTTGATCCTAGCCATACATTGGACCATATGGCTGGCCATCCTAGCATGCCGCCATAATTCAAAGTCCTCAGTGCAGGAGCAAAATTAGGACAAGTTACTGGACCTTTGCAACTGGCCTGACTGTATTATTGTCTGCCCATTTCGAACAGTGCAAATGAGGAACAACCTTCCCAATAGCTGGTATAATTTCGCTGCGGCAGATTGGCCTCCTAAGGCACGGGATCCTCCTTGAAACTGTGATTATAGCAACGAGGGGAGATGGTACTCTGCCAATCACCACTCTTTTGGGGATACCTGGTATGATCACAGATGGGAGCACTGGTATTAAGAACAATGAAGTTGATTGTGCCCAACAATATTTTAACAATGGCTGATAAACGTGTTGGTAGTAAAGCAATTTAATTGCGTATTGAGGCTTTTGACTGTCATGGCTGTAAGCAATCCTAACGGTATATCTCACAACGCTTTTGTAACTGTGATATCTTATGTTTGTCTGAAACCCGGTTGCAACCTGAGGAAATCCACAAGTACAGCAATTGATCTTAATTGTACTAAATCGTCTAATTTTCGTTTATTCACACCAAGGAGTACCAATTGTGTTAATCTTTGCAGTATTCTCTTACAGAGGTTTGGCTGTACAGCGCAAGTTGGCCAAAAAGTGACAATGTCAGGAATTAGATGCTCCTTGTGATAGAATGCTCTCAATTGCAGTCACTGATGCCAAGAGATCTATTGAACAGATAATTGCGTATCCTTGTATACGCCTTTTTTGTCAACTGGGCTACTAACAAATACGAATTGTTTTTATCCACTCTCGATTCCCTTTAGACGGCTCTTGATAAATACACTATGATGGTCCCTATAAAGACAATGTTGTGATCTGAATGCACAGTTACCACAGTGTTAGAAATTAGATGGTATTGGTATGGTGTGAAGGGATATAATAGCCATTTCAAAGCGTTGTACAACGTTATGATAGTCAATAATTTCATAATTGCAGACTTTGGAATAAGCAAACCACAAAATTCACGCATTTGAATCATAAGGGAGGTGATTACACATGGATAGATCATTTTTGACACAATCATATTATGTATATAGTATAAAAAATGGTTCAATGATGCGAGATGAGGCACTAAATATAAGTGACCATCTCCCTATTCGCTTGGTTTTTTGATGAACAGGTTAATACTTGAGGACTTTGTGCAATGAAAGGCGTGGTATACTGTATGACTCTCCTGCATAAATGTTAATTTCTGTCAATGGTTACCATCTAATACCATAAAAAGTGTATATTTAATGAAAGAAAACGTAACATCAGTTTTAATTCTGTGACTGATTATAAAACTTAAGTTTTGCTATTGATCTAATGGAATTTTACTTAAAATTCTTTAATTTTGCACACAATGTTAAATAGCATTAAAATCAGATTTAGTTTATAGTGTAAGGTGAAGGAATACATAAACCTCTCCTAAACTGTTTTTGAAATTTGAAAAAAGGGATCAGTTATACTTTTATAGCTGTTTAATTTCTTAAGAAATAGTAACTGTAATTTAAACATGCTGCAAATTTGTAATTAAACCATTTACCAAAATTTACAATACGATTTTGCTGGTAGCAGTGTACTGTTTCATTTCTCATAAGAAAATAAAGATTCCCATTTTAGGCGTTTGTGTTTTTCCGCAAAACCAGGTAAAATTAAAGTTTTTTAATTATGGTATCAAAATTTCATTTGTTAACACTTACATAGATATCATTCTTTCAAATAGCTTAATCCAATTGTATACTTGTAGCAAATATATGGTTTATGTGATCTTAAACAAGAAATCTAGTGTACATAAGGACCTATTTGAGGCAAAGTCTTATTTTTTGTGTAAAGAGTTGTAAATGTGCACCACGCCCTCAATGAAAATAATACATCCAGTAATATTAAGAGGATACCTGTACCAAATTGGCCGAGCTTTCAAAGCAATGTAAAGAACGAGTCTATTTTGCAAGACGAACTAGTCTTATTACTGGCATTAACGGGTAAACAAAGGATGATCTACCGGTATCTGTCGACAATTATGTAACCAATCTGATTGACGCATAGTGCTGCACATAAGGCTTGTTGGTTTCCATATGTATGTGTTGGGAAGTCTCACAATATCAAGATTGAACCTAATGCTGTGTCGGACTTTGTGCTCTAAACAGAAGCTGTTCTCCAGATGCAGACAGTTTCACGGCTGACCACCTACATTATGGGGAGAGCGACACGCTGTGTATCCTCTTGGCTGAGCTTTATTCCGAAATGTTATCCGATGCTCTTGTGACCAAAGTATTTTCGGTTGGTGTTGTTATACCGATTTAAAAAATTATAAAAAAAAACCCAACTTACACTGAACTCATACTGAGAATTTTCGGCCTTTTACTTTACTTTCAACATATGTTAAATTTCTGTAATGTCTCTTATTTCCTCTTGACAACATCTCTTCTAGTACTTTTATTTTTTGTGAAGGGAAAGATACTTAAATGCTTCCCTGGCGTGCAGTTTTTTTTTTTACAGGGTTTTGTTTCATATTATAAAGATATCACCATTACCTGTAACTAATCTTATGCAAATTTATTATATATTGCTCATCGATTGTGCTCCTTTTACTTTTATGCATATGCTCTGTATTTTTTTTTTTTTTTTGCAATACTTACTCTGCTGATGTGAAATTGCAAAATATTGTGTGCATTAACATGAGTCGAGAAATTAATATTAGTTTTTTTCTGTTTTTGATCCTCCACAGAGAAATTAAAAACTTAAGTGACAACTCATAACTTTGGTTTTCCATCTTTGGGCTTGATACAATTTCAAGGATTACAATCTGGTGAAACACCATTGCCTTTGCACGCCGACTTGGCCAAAATGTACCAGGGACAAATGTCTTAAAATTTTGCCGGAAAAATTATCATAAAAACTTGCACTTGTACAATCCAGGCTCTCTTGCATAATTAATTAGGTCCAAGTAAGTACTTAATTTGCATGGATAATTGGCGGCATCAGCAAGTAACAATGGATACTCGCATCCTTGGGCATGCGCATCCTGACTTTTTTTTCCTTTTTTTTTTCGTTTTTCCCCTCCCTTTCTTTCTGGCTACTGAAAACTTTGTTGCATCCGCGTGGATTGCCACTCTGCTTGGTTTAATTTGGAGTTCATTAAGTGTAGAGCAGTGTGATAGTATTCATTTTGCACAATGTCTACCATCTGTGACATTGGGAGTCCAAACTTTGGAACAGTTTCTCATTTGTGCGATTCTTGTTTTTTATTGATCAAGTTGAACGTTTGCAAGGACGATCAAGAACGTGAATGCAGGCCTGTCACATGTGGCAAGAAAGAGAAAAGTAAGCGCAAAACGCTGCTCTAGTGGCAGAGGAAGCAATAAAACATAAACGTGGTCGACCGAGGAAAGCAGTGATGACCAGCACTAGTACTGGTGGTATCAGAGATGTTCTGCCTCAGATGCTAACCACGACGTAGCATGGGGTTTTGTGCCGACAGCTGGAGATAATGCTCGGACAAACGTCAGCTACAGTCCATGCAGGGCCCATGGGTGGGTTTTAAAATATTCCCACTACTAGTACGTCAGTCTTGATACAGCCAAATTTTGTTCTCAGCTTGGTCATGAGAATGTTGATATTATGTACCGCGCAACGTTCAGCATAAGGTTTTAAATGAAATGTTTGCATACATTAAAAGATTCCCGAAACGGTTTATAGCAGGCCTGTTATATTAGGCAAAACTTTTAATTTTATTAACGTGGTTAATGTCGAGCAACTCATGCAGAGATAGCGCTATAGGCCTAAGACGAAGTTTGTCTTGCTGCAAGGCAGCAACAGTAACGTCAACACTACTAACGATATTATCGATGTTGTTTTCAAGATTTTTTTTTCAATTTGGGCCTACAGCATTACATCGTTTTGTTCTTGTAGGCCTATTGTCAACCCCCCCCCCACAAAAGTTATAGGCCTACCGCATTCTCTTTTTATCCTTGGCGCAATTGATATATTTTGGGTTTAAGGGCTTATAATTATATATTTATCAATCCATAGCATATAGGCCTAGTTAGATAAGAAAAAATATTACTCAAAGCATTTATTGCCACGATGAGTCACTGAACTTGACTTGAAACATGTTTGTGGTGACTATTTCCGGAGAGATGCATAGGCTAATATATGGCATAGGGCTTGTAGCATAAACTGTGCATAAATATTTGACTACAATCCAAAGTAAGGAGATCAGGCATGCAAGTATCACAATTTGTAACGATTTGAAAAAAATTTAAAAATATTTTATTTTACAAGATGCTTATGATACAATCAATAAATACCAAGAATGCTGACTGAAAGTGTTCAAACTGAAATCCTTAAACTTAAAGAATCCAAATCAAATTCCATTACAGTATCGCGATATTTCTAACGGCATTTATGAAAACACTTCATCAGGCGTAATTCATTCTATAAATCTTTGTAATTTCAGGTTATTATAGAAAAATATGTCACTGAAAGCAAAATATATGAACTCATAACAAATACGACCAAACCGTAGAATTTGTAACAAAAAGGTATTATAACTAATATGTTTATATATATGTATATATATATATATATATATATATATATATATATATATATATATATATATATATATATATATATATATATATATATATATATATTCAACGTTGACGGATTGGATAGTTGTCTACTTCAAAATCATAATCGTCATAATTGTGATATATTGTAACAACAGATCATTCCTGGACAAAGAGTGCGTGCCAGAAGTCTAATGCTAGTCACGAATAATTCCCCGAGATGGCACCACATATTACTGATACAATAACCTTTGATGAGAAATGGAGCAAAGGCAAACCTCATCATGTCCGGACAGGAAACTTTCGTTTTATTGTTCTTAAAGTCAAATGCACGGCAGTTGATTGTGTTGCTTTGAAACTGAGTTCTGTGCATGAAAACAGATGTAGTAACAGTATATATATATATATATATATATATATATATATATATATATATATATATATATATATATATATATATATATATATATATATACATAAACTTTTGGTCAGACATCTGAGAAACATACACGTAATTATTTAACGGAACTCTCCGTTGGTGTACCGATCCACTAATAGCCAATCCAGAGACTATGTATCACACATATACATGTTTTGTCAGTGCGTGAACCTTTTTTGTGGAATAATATAGTGTGAAGATATACATGATATACGCAGTTTAGTTGCAAAAAAGAAACTGAGACTTGGAATTAATTAATACACTACCTCGTATGATTTGATTCAAAACAACTGACTGTTCATTGCGTTTCAGCTGCAATGCATATCTGCATATCAATTCTAGATTAAAATGTTAAGATATGCGCATTTAGTATAACTACACAATCGCAGGCTGATATAACTTGATACCACCAGGATACTGGCACATGTATAGATATAAAAACATTGCAAGAGATGAACTCTTTATAAGTCTGTTTGAAATATGTGTTTGAATGTCATGGGAGATTGGCACTTTCTTCACTGTAAAAATAAACGAAAGTGGCATTTCTCATATTGTTTTACCTTACTTGTCAAGAAAGGACTACAAGTTGATCAATAAAAAAGCATTATACAAAGCGTAGCGGATGCATATTATTTGAATATATCTAATTTAATATGATTTACCGCCCTATTTCTTTTATCTTCATATTTGTTCTGACGTCTAAATCATCCGAGGCACTTATTTAAAATTCCGATCCGACACAGAAGATGCGATTGATTTGTGTTTCATTTTTTGTGAGCAGGCATAAAAATTATATAGTACATAGATATGGTGTTGTCGTGATAATTCCGCAGGTCGCATGACTGAATATAACATGGCGCCATTGCTTACTGCCCTTTGTTACTTATTCGGTGACATCAGGCGCTTTATGAATTATGAAACTACAGAGACGCGGTCTCTATGACGATATGATGAAAGAATCGATGATTAAAACAAATCTGCAAGCGCTTCATTAAAAGGCCATTATGCTTCAGCGCCTAAAATAACTGCACAGACAGAGGCTGATATAACTTGTTGATACCACCAGGATACTGGTAAGTTTTGCACAAAAAGTACCATCGTTTTGTAAATACCCGTTTTCATTGCTCTGTGGGCACAAGGGACTGGTGCGGCAGAGTGAAATGCGCATGTGCCAGTAAAGCTGTTCCTCTGTCGTGCCTCCCTGTTGTTACTGCAGGATTGATGAGTTAACACAGTAACTTGTCGATACCCAAGGACTGGGCTCGAAAAAGAGAAGCCACAAAGATAGACATACCGGTAATCATCCAGTAAGTTGAATCTCATCTCAGCTTGTTTCTTTTTTATCATCTTATTTGCGACTACCAGATATATTCAAACAGATACATGCAACATGGTCTCTACTTTAAACATCAGTATATGATATGTCCTAATATTATACCCTCATGTTTGTGTTATATCAAAACAGCTGATAGATATCGTCATATTGCTTGATACCACATTATGCATATATGATATCACCAGGCACAATCAAATATTCAAGATGTGTGAACGTTTTCATCTGATTTACAACTTGTAAACTTTTAAAGTTAACACGTGATCTCCTGGTGTTCTTTGGAAAATAAACATATAGGTAAGTTTGTTTTGTTCTGTCAGTTAATCATTACGTGCGAAAATTTAACTTACCAAATATTGCCCACATAGGTACACAGGAGAGTACAAATAAGTAGGCTTGAAAGGAATCGCCAAATCGTGGTATCAAAAATGTTACGTCTGAGTAGGAGCAGACCTAGGAATTCTTTCTCTGGGGCCCTACCAACTAGCAAAGTAACCATAAAAAAAAAAAATGCAAATTTGTGTTTACAACTGGTTCGTTAATGTGAATGAAATCTAGCCTTCAAAGATACTTGTCGTTTCCATACATGACATTAAGCACTTCAAAGATCATCTTTAAAGCGAGTCAGTAATTAAATGTCCCAGATGTGGTACAGTAAGCATCCCCGGAGCAAAAAGGAAGGCTGTAAACTTACTGAAAGATTGTCATTCCACCATGTATAATCGACGAATTCTTTTCGGAACAATTTGACTTCAATAAAGTTTATGAATCAGATGTCATTCGAAAGTAACAATCTGTTGGGGGGGGGTGCTTAGTGGGGCAGGCTGATGGGTCTGTTCATGATATGTTATGCCATGCATTGCCATAGAAAATATCTTGGCGCTGTTGGTTTGTTGCAAAGTCTATAGTATCCAGGTTATTGTATATGCATATTGATAGAATTGCTGGAAAATACATATATTTGCCGCAACGAACAAGCGGCAAACCATTTTATCTTGTTCCACTAAACATCACTTCATGGGAGTCTCGGCATGTGAAGATATTTTACGTGTGAAGCTTCAAACAGGAACAAACGTCTCGTAGTAGAGAATATTAACAGAGCTCCGCAGACAGCCATATTCTTTAAAATAAAGGATTTACATCTTACAGAGCGTGGGTGTAAAGCCAAACAAAGACACGCCACGCTACAAAATGTGTCAATACATGAATAAAAGAATACCAGAAATGTAAACAGCAGCAGTACCGCAATTCCGAATCACGTTACTACATGTAGTTATCGTTAAACGTCACATCGGTTGTCATTGGGATACAGAAATAAGGCTGATAATAGCTGTACACACTAAACGCCCCTAATTGGTACCTACAACACGAAAATGGTGCCTCGTGTGTAATCAAACACAACTGAACGTTTGCACACGGTCGCTTCAAATATGAATATTCTCTTTCCAATATTTCATCCTGATGCGTTGTTATCATTAATATTATGCTTCTTATTATCTTACTACTACTACTACTGCTACTATTACTACTACTGCTACTACTACTACTAATACTACTACTACTACTACTACTACTACCACACCTACTACAGCTGGTATCCCTACTGCCGCTACATCAACCACTAGTAGTAGCAGTACTGCTGCAATAATTGAACATCTTTATACTTGATAATGCTATGCCGAACAGGCTATTCAGCCCATTTATCCCGGAGATCCCGGACAAAAGTTATGGTGCTCAAAAGGTGTGCGGGAACCTTTCCACATGCAACCACGAACCTCAAGCCGAAAAACGCTGCGAAATCCGTAGCTTCGGAGGAATCGGACTTAACACGTGTCGGAGGAGATTCCCGGGACGAACAACTTGTGTCGTCGGTGGGGATCGGACTCGGGTCGCAACGGTGACAGGCCGGCACATAATTGCTAGCTCACTGAGCACCCCAATTTCCAAAAAGTTACATTTACGACTAGTTATAGAATCATTATTAGTTGTGGTGGTGCTGAGTGTAGTAGTAGTAGTAGTAGTAGTAGTAGTAGTAGTAGTAGTAGTAGTAGCAGCAGCAGTTGTTGTAGTAGTAAAAGTAGTAGGGGACTTAAAGTTATAAAATCTGAAAAGAACGTGTCGAGAAGTCAAATAAGGTGCATCGGGTGGCATGCGTATCCGAAGGAATATTTTGTTCACTGACTGCACGTCTTGGTGGCACTAAAGCTAGGTTCTACCTGGTATCAACGTGTTGCAATGGATACACCAGAGGCATAAACAAATTCAGCTTCATCCATCACTCAGAAAATAACCTGCAACTAAGTATATGAATTCCTTGGAGTCACGATGGCAAGCATTAAAAGTGTGTGGTTGTGTGTGTGTGTGTGGGGGGGGGGGTGCTTCTATTAGGGCATGTGCTACTATCAGGATGAATAGGGTATATATATATATATATATATATATATATATATATATATATATATATATATATATATATATATATATATATATATATATTAAGGGAAAGAATAGTCGTCTCAAGGTAGCGTCAGCAAAGCTATATGCGCTGATGGGAATGTGGTCTTCAACCCAATCTTTTGTCTTTTTTTTTACTTTTGGACTCATAAACTATATATATTTATTTTGCTCAAGACACGTAGATTATATTTACATAAAGAAATGTTAGAATGTGTTTTTATGGCACAAATGAAGTTTTGCAGAAGGGTCTTCTTTGGCAATTTATTGCAAATCACAGGAAAATATCAAACTTCCATGCCTCAAGGTTTGCAAAATGAAACTTTGCAGACATGCCCAGGGAAAGTTTGCTCATTTTTTCCATAAATGTAATTGTAAAATTAGAACTAAACATTTGAAGTGCTTGTCCCAATGATTGACAATTCCTAAAGTTTAAAGCCTAAATAAACACATAAAGAAACAAAATATAAAAAAACTCAGAAGACCTTCTCTAAGTTAAACTCTTAGCTCCAGAAAACAATTTATTTCATAAAAATCAAACAATCCATTATTGAGAATACTTCAATAAAAATTGGTAGAGTCATGGCAAAAAATGATCTTAAGAAAACAGCATTTTTGTAACATCACTCACATCTCATGCCATAAACCATCGCTAATCACTTTGTTCTCACTACGTGACTTCGAACTTTACTATGACAGAAGTATACACATACAGCTATCCCTTTGATGTGTTTTAATCAGATTCAACAGTCTACAATCTTATCAAAATTGATTGTCTTTGATGTGAATCCTATCTGATATGAACCATTGTATGGTTTCTTTATGTGGTTTCGCAGTAGTCCACAAGAAAGATATCGGGTGACAAAGTTGGAGTATTGCAAGGAAAACAATCCAGAGGCTCCATATACTCGTTTACATGGTGTTGTAAACACAGGGTCATGTGGATCCTTGACTAAAAGGCTACAATTTTTGTGCTCAAATTTCATGTACAGGTTATTCAATGACACGAGTGGAATATTGGATTTGTATAGAAGTGGCCGAAGGCTACGCGTGTATAAATACAATATTACAAGAGTGGTCACATGAATAACCTATTTATGTTTGCTGCAAGTTGGCCACCCTATCAGTGGGGACACAAACAATGTCAAGATTGTTTGCTTCCCCTCAACTTTAACTGTTTTATAGTTTCAACAAAATACATGGGTGGCACTGCTTGACCCTCGTGCTTTATTGTGTTATAAATTAGTGAACAAAACAAGCTTAGCCAATCACATTTACCTGCACCAGTCGATCATAAAAATGTAGGGAAAATGCGCATTATCAAGGATGGCAAAGTAGCAGCAATGTTGGATGTTGGAACTCTAATGTGGATTACACATAGCTTTTCCTAAATTGTCATATGTTTCATTCTACTATTAGTTATTTCTCATATTTGGTGTCCCTATACACCAACATTTTGCTATATATGTTATCAGAGAGATGGCTGATTGCTTACCCAAGGGTGTTTGAGGACACTTTCTTCGCACAATTAGGTCTTTTAGCGGCATGGGGAATACAGGCTAATGTTACAAATTTAAATCTATTCTTTGTTTCAGCCACATTTTGCCATTCAACAACTGCACTGTCTTAGTTTTCAATAAAGGTGAAGTAAACCAACACAATTCACTCGCAAGGAGTGAGGTATAGGATTTATATCACTGGGTCTATGAATGGATAAGTTAAAAATCCAGTGCCAAACATGGGATAACTTTAAATAATACTTTTTCAATTTGTTTTCTCTTTCAGTATGCAGATGCCTACTATAGCTTTCTAGAACATACAAAATGTTATCTTGGTACAGATATGATTTTCATGAAAACACAGCTTTGCTGACGCTTCCTTGATGCCTGTCTGCTTAAAAAAAATCTGCAAATCCTGCGTTTAAAGCACCAACTTTGTGTTTGTTAGACTACCAGAAGCAAACTTCTCCTGGTTTCGCTATTTATGTTGGTACGTTATTACCAGCGATAAAATAACTATTCACCACAACTATCCTTAAATAAACTCAACGATCTCTTTCTTACCTTAGCTGATTTTTAGTACGTTAGTTTGTCGCTGTGCGCAGCGACAAAAGTGGTTGTGGACGGGACCAGTTCTAACATGTTGCTTCACGTATATTTGACCAGCAGGGGGTAAGGGCAGGAAATGCTAGGCTGCATTGATGACATTAATTGACAGCCAATTACGCTATTGTTCAACATTGGAACAAACTCTCGGGTGGTGTCACCAAAACACACCTTAGGTTTCCTGCTCTTAGACAAACCTCACGACAACTACTTCGATTTTGGCTTTCAGTTGTATTGTATAATTGGTGAACTGTAAGTACTATATGCTCAGATACAGATACCCAATATTAATACGTAGATATCCTTGTTTACCGTTGTGGTAAAATTCAGTCTTGGAACATAAAAAAGGAAAATACTGTATATCTGTAATTCATTCTGTGTATACTGCAGATGTTTTTATATTAAATAGGCGAAGCAAAAGGGTGGAACGAGTTTGAGCGCACCTTCTGCCAGTCAAGGCATTCCTATAATATATAAAAAGAACCTCAAAAGAGATTCATGAAGAGAGAAGGTGGATGAATAGCCCCAACACTTCTCGCTGGTAGTTCTGGTCATGCTGGTGTTCGACGGGGATGAATAAATAAAAAAATATGGGACTTACCCCTTAACACGCAAATTTATAATAATTTGACCTACCACATAATAGAGCTCGCACCTAACTTTTTGTTAAGTTATGTCCCCTCTACTATTAGACTTTTGAACCGTTTGCCTCAGGACATCATACATTCGGCATGTCATCTAAACTCAAATCGAAAATAGCCAAACAAATTTTTCGCCTCGCCAAGTTTTCTGAATTCGGTAATGTCGGAAATAGTTAGTTAGCTTTACAGCATACACACCTTTGTTATATATATATATATATATATATATATGCCTATTCTGCTACTACATCTGTCTTCATGCACAGAACTCAGTTTCAAAGCAACACCATCAACAGCAAGAACAAGGCGTCCGCGCGGGTAGTTTTTTTCTGTGGCTGTTAGACACATACAGCATTTGCGCCGACATTTTTCACCATGGCCGCAAGGGGGTGGAGAGCAGGGGTCATTCCTTCCCATCCCGCGTAAGGGTATGTAGCCGACCTTTGGGTCGGACACTTGCGACTTGGCCTGCTATCTGTTTGCTTACGTTTCCGTAAACACCTCGCTACGCCCCTGATTAATGCTCTTCTATGCCACGCTATAATCTGTTCACGTTTGCTGCAAAGTAGGCTTAGGCCTATGTGGGATAGGCCTGCCATTTGCCCACAAATTTTTGATGTGGTCCATCCGGAAAGCACTGCACGTTTAACTTGCTCATTTAATTTGCTTATCATGTTAAGCTAAAACAATTTATTTTCATCTGGTTTAATTCCCACTGTTCTATCTTGTCGATAGCCAGGCTCGGATTACTTTGTCTGTTGATATGTCCAGTCTATCTGTCCTGTCTGTGTCTATGCCCTGTGTTTTTTGTTCAATATGTGTCCTGCACTGTCCTGTCCTGTACTGTCCAATGGCGTCTTCAGGTATTTACATACAACACGCTCTTTTGCCCAATTATCGCATATTATCGGTTAAAAATTTTGTTGTTATATGTTTACGAATAAAATATGTTTAAACCAAAACAATCACCTTATGGCCGGTAATCCCTCCCAGCGTGACGTATTTCGCCGTGACATTGGGACTATACCACACGTTATTTCAAAAGCAAGTTACAAGTATATTAGTTCAGCTCGGGGCAAAGCAGTTTATTACCATGCAGATCGAGAGACATGTTTTTGATTAGTGTATTGTACTAGCCCTAAGGTTGCAACGGAACTTGCTGCGTTGGGATTCATGATCTGGTATAAAGTAATGTCAGTATATCATACAAATTATAAATAATTGTCGTCTGTACATTTTTACTAGAACCATAAAACAAACACACTTATGGTCCATTTAAATTTGGAACACTACTGACCTCAGAAACCAGAATGAGGCTGTGCGGGACACCAGTTCCAGTCCCCATTCACTTACATGCTCAATTTACTTACTTTGCTAGCTCAAATCTATTATTAAAACACTTTTGAATATAACCATTGTGTTATTCTGTTAGGAAAACTCTTTGACTACAACCTAAGGGGAAAATCTTCAGTGTTTTGACTAAATTGCCGCTGATTTACATGTCAGTGCAATTTTGAAACCCTGTACAGTTGGACCCAAAGTCAGAATGACTGAGTTGACTCTCTTACATTTTAGGAATTTCTAGCAGCAACAGGGCAATAAAATGTGGGTTTTTTAGGGTTGTATAATTAGCTGTCACAGATATATTTAATCTATAGCTCAAAGGACTTGTTAATGGTGCAAACTAATCAGTGCAGATCTAATTTTCTAATCAGGACTAAAAAATCCGATGAATCGTGAGTATTGGACCATGTTTGTTGTTGCTGTTGTTGTTGCCCAAGGTAGTACAAATTACAAACCCAAATGAATTACTGGTTGTAAAATATGAATTCAACAGATTATGTTTTGTAATAAGATGGTATAAAACATTTTGCCATAAAAACGTATTTCGTATAAACAGACTACATCACAGAAACTTTTGCAACAATAGATCAAACCACTGGAGACCTGTTTTTCCCCTCACTGTTGTAGTCCTAGGGTTGTCCTAACAGGATAACACGCTGGGGGTATTCAAAAGTGTTTTTAAATGATAGATATGAGCAAGAGGTGAAGCAACTTTAACATGTAAGTGAATGGGGTCTTGATTTGGTGTCCCCCACAGCCTCATTCTGGTCTCTGTCACCAGAGGTCAGTAGTGTTTCAAATATGGCAGGCACTTTTGAATGGGGTGTATGGCTGCCAGTGGCAAGTGAGTGAATGTATTGAAGTCACATCCCATCTCAGGTTCCATGTCTTCTGCACAAACGTGAGGCTGGTGATCGCTGATAAAACGCAAACAAATGTGAACGGAAGCCATGGGAGGATACTCTACATCAAACACAGCCGCCAAGAAAATCATGTTCACGTGAACACAGAGCCAATATTCTGGCAAATTTGAAAGATGTTTTGATGTTTATGGGTAAAACAAAAAGGGCCCACGTTTTCAATATTTTGGAGTAAGCATGAAATCAAAACTTTTAAATCTGCGGTACGTGATTTAAACCACACATGTGCCCTTAAACCAGAAGCTTCTTAGACTCGCTATAAAAATTGTCTCCTTTACTCTTTTTAATCAAATTGCGTCTTAATAGAAAACATCTTTGCTGACAGATGTAGATAAAACCTATGGTGAATGCATGGTGCAGGTCAATAGCTTTCCCCGGCGCCACTGACAAATGTTGACTCAGTCTTATTCTGACCAGATAAAGGCTAAAGTTATAACTTATTTCAAACTAATTACACTGTTTGAACTGTTTTCAAAGCTTAATAGTTGCAAATCATGGTGCCTGAGCAAAAGACAAGGCCTGTGGGTGAGTTTGGCATGGCCGGCTTTGCCCGTGAGAATTATTGTTGTGAAGGAGTCTGACTGTATCTTCACATATTGATTTACGTTAGATGTAGTTTTCTCCTAGAAACCATTCGAATCCAAATTCGCTTCATAAGTGTATAAGACAGATCTCATCCACGTGTTTTTGTTTGTTTACCCCCTTCCCTTATATGGCCGCCATACAGTCGCTAACACTGTCCCAAGTTCTGATGGCGCAGCAGCCGGCAGACTATGTCCATCCGATTGAAATCCCACCTACTTCCTTGGCACAATGATATAAAATCCCAGCGAATACAGATAGTACCCACAGTACTTCAATGTGACTGCCCCGCTGCCCACTTAGTGTACCAATAGTTTCATCCCTCAATACGTCTTTTAATATATCCAGTGCTACAGAACGAAATTCATGAAAAATGTATGGACTTTTATATGCACAATTTTACCACAAATGTACTGATTTTAAGTACTTTGTCCCACAAATTGATTTGTGTCGAACGGATAAAATGTGCCATCTAGATGAGAGCTATTTGTTTCTCCAACATTTTTGTTGTTGCAGAACAAAGATTAAGCTCCGCTCATGTCTATTTCTGGGCTCAACATGTGCGCATATTGGCATCCAGCTGCAGTGTCTCGTAATCGAGGGCATAAAAAGGCCTAAATTTAGTGTTTTCATATCTTATGGACAAAGGGTTTGAGACAGGCATTGCTGCAAGCGTGTTTCACAGTCAACGCCTGTCTCATGCCCGCTTGCCGCAAGGCAATGGCATGCACACAAACGGTCCTCATTTCTTTAGTGCATTTTCGCAGATGTCTAACGGCATCATATACACGTGAAACTAAACCTATAACGTGGAATTGGGGCGTCCAGAAGCACAACGCAACTATTTATAAGGAAGCTTTGCAAGCAATCTTGTCAATAGATATATATGTATAGAGAGACATCGGTGTGCCTGATAAAACAATTATATATATATGTGTATATATATATATATATATATATATATATATATATGTATATATATGTATACACACACACACACACACACATATATATATATATATATATATATATATATATATATATATATATATATATATATATATATATATATATATATATATATATATCTGTGTGTGTGTGTGTGTGTGTGTGTGACGAGCTGAACGATGAAGCATAACTTTGGAACCGTATGCAGGCCTCTGTGGTAAGTTTTAATTATTACACAATCTTACCATAACCCGCCGGTTGTTTTGGTTTTTGCTTGCACTGCCAGGTTATCCATTGTTATTTTCACTTACGCTGAGAAAAAATTAATAGGCTCGAACCTCTCAAGACAATATGCAGCATATTTTGCATTGAAGCTAGAGGGAAAATATAAACATGCAATGTTTACATGTAATACCACCAGAGAAGGAAATTTTATTAGGATCCTAAATACGACGTCTCATCTTGTGATCTCGTTATGTAATCTGGTTAATCAGAAAGTGTTTATCATGTAATTTTACCAATCAATGCTTTCTTGTATTCATAACTCTTTATCTTAGGATGCGACGTCTCATCCTCTGATTTCCCTTTGTTATCTTGATAATACGACTTCTTATTACATGATTACCTGAGGAAAAAGTCACACGCGAAAGAAAAAAAAACCAGAAAAAAACAACCCGAAAGCAAAGTGAAACAAACAAAACGAAACACAAAAAACAAACAAGCAAAGAAATAAATAAAAAAAAAAAACCTCCACAACCACAAAATAAAATCTATACCCCCCACAAAGAAACCAAAAAAAAAAAAAAACACACACACACACAAACAAACAAACAAACAAACAAACTAACAAAAAACCACAATGTAAACAAAAGATGAAAAAAAAAACTCAAAAAAAGAAAAAAGTGTGTGAAGTGCCCTCCTCAGGTGACCGTCATATTCAACCCACAGGCACAGCATGTTCCACTCTGGTCAAGGAGATAAGGATTTAGGAGAAGGAGTAACATGTGACTTTCCATTGGAATCTTCATTGACTTGCATGGTAATCAATAGGAATGCATGAATTAACCGACAGGTACCAAAATTGAAAAAAAAGAGAGTTAACGAGAGCGCTCTGATGAGCCCATGCGCAGCTTACCAATGATAATCAGAGCAAAGTGAAATAGAGCCACATTGAGTGGAAATGAGATTGTCACTATCCCCATTGACTCACATGGTTTTTAATAGGAATGCACACATTAACCGAAATGAGATATCACAATTGACAAATTCAGCGGTGCAGAGTATCACCACCGAGCAAAAGCGTCATTTGACCCTGTCACATGCTACCTATACAACAAGTGTAAGAACAATTTGAGTGACAGTCGTGGAGAGGTCGACAATAGCTTAAAAAAAATAAAAAGGAAAAAAAAAAAATAAATAAAAGCTTGTGAAAAAAGCAAAAAACCGCAGCGCCATCTGTTGAAAAAAATAAATTCTGATGGTCCCTAAAAGTGTCCCTATGCAATTTTAAAGCCATCGGCTGAACGGTTTCGCAGGAATAGGAATCCTGCAATTTGGTAAAAAAAGAAAATGAGCAAAAAATGCATTAAAAACAAAAATATCATCAAAGCACGAGCAATCGAACAAACGTTATAGCTTGATAGAGCCCTACCTGAGGTATATCCTTACAACGTTTGAGGTAAATCTGGCCGGTATTTTTGGAGAAGTTGAAAATGTGAATTGTTGACGACGGACGAATGGACGACAGATACCTTGTCATAACATAAGGCTCTGCTGACTGACAAGTTAGCTTAGCTAAAAATCAGGGGTCCAGAGTATCACCACCCAGTGAGCACTTTGTTTAACGCTCCAAAAAACTATGTTTCGACCAAGTTTTAGAACCGTCTAAATGACGGTGTTAGAGCCTAAGTCGAAGATGGCAACAAAACAATGAAATGATAAAAAAATAGAACATAAAGCAGCGCCACCTGCTGACAAAATCAAGGTCTGGAGCTCCTCAAAAGTGTCCCTCTGCAAAGCAATTGGCCAAGCAGTTTTGCAGAAGTCTTTTAAAGAATTTGCCATAAAATGAACTTGAAAAACGCATCAAAAATAAAACAAAATCACTGGAGCATGACCATTTGAAAAACCTTGGTAAAATCTCGTCCAAGGTACAGCCCCACCGTGTTTGAAATGCACCTGGTCAATGACTTTAGGGAAGAAATTCAAAACGCACATTTTTATTGCAATTTCCGTTGACTTGCATAGTAATCAGTAGGAATATATGCAATAACTGATAGGTGCCCCAATTGAAAAAGTTGTTAAAAATTAAGACTCCAGAGTATCACCACATACTGAACAACTTCCATTAAGGTTCAAAATAATCTAGCGTGACGGTTTTGGAGAAGTCAAAAATAGCACGTAAAAATGCTTAACAATTGAGGTCTGGGCGCCCCCAGAAGTTTGAAGCGACCTGCCTTTGGTTTCGGAGAAGATTTGCAAGACTTTGCCGAGAAAAATGAAAAAAATCAATAGAGCATGACCATTTGAACAAACCTGGTAGAGATCCACCCGAAGTTCATTTTAGCAAAACCTGGGTCTGTACCACGCACCCACCTTATGACGAGTCTACACTGCTGTGCAAGATGTTTGCTTCCTCATAATTTGAATTCCAGAATTACACAATGAGCTGTCAAGCAAAGCACATGATCCCTGTATCTGCAATCTCCAAGGATTTATTGCAGGTTTTATTCATTTACCGACCGTCTTATATATACTTTTGCAACAATTAACCATAAGCCATTAAAAAGGAGGACAGGGAAGACCTACAGCTATTCACAGAAAAAAAAAAACTGTCATCCCAGCCGTACAATAGAGCTACTGCTGGCTGTGGCACGGTGTATAGGCCTACATACAGCGCCTGTACGTTCTAAAGTTGTGCAGGTATGTAGCTTTAACAAAAAAATTAGCTCGCTCAATTTAGTGTTGTGCTTGAGTCTTGTCCAACCTTTCTTTCTTTCTTTCTTTCTCTCTCTCTTTCTTTCTTTCTTTCTTTCTTTCTTTCTTTCTTTCTTTCAAGTAAATAGTTCAGAAAAGCATCCTTATTCATAAATTTCGACCAACAATTGACAGCAGAAATATTGAAGAGTTATTAAAAGCATCAACATTCATCTCCCAGTACCAATGTGAAGGAAAGTTTCACTCCTGGCTTGAGACAGGCAGTCACCCATGAATAAAACGGCAACTGCTGGTTTTAAACCGGCCATCTCAACCTTTGAAATATTCTTCGTTTACTTCAGACTTTAGTTTTCCAAAACATATAGACCTAACCATTTTAAACCCAAATTTAACACTTGTGCCAAGATTATGCGGACCGAGTAGGCCTTTTTGGTACCCCTGACTTGTCAGTTAGTGCAGAGAAAATTAACGTTTTGAATCTCCTAAATATTCATTGGGTCACAAGCGCCCAAAATTACATGCCAAACAAAAAGAAGAAGATGTACATCTGAACTGTTTTACAAAAGAGTATAAAGAGCTCAATACATACGGTCTGTACCATGAAATATGTATTTTAGGTTTGGAACGAGCCGGACTCGAACCTGCAACCTTTGGCACCAGTCGCCTAGCTGAAATGGGAAATGCACATATCCACTCGACCAAATCCCCATTCTTAAAAAATAATGGTTCAATGGGGGTAGTTATGTGCGAGTGCCATACCAACACGGTTATGCAGTATAAGTACTGAGTCGGCATTTATTTCCAGAATCGGGGACTTAAATCCACCAGCATTAAGGAAATGCCGAAAATATATATTTTATGTTCGGAACGAGCGGGACTTGAACCTGCAACCTTAGGCACCAGTCTCCTAGCTGAAATGGGAAACGCACATATCCACTCGACCAAATCCCCATTCTTAAAAAAAGAATGGTTCAATGGGGGTAGTTATGTGCGAGTGCCATACCAACACGGTTATGCAGTATAATTTAGCCTGTAATAGATGACATTTACGTTTGCTGATTGGTTTAAAATACAACAGAATTTCCCGTATTCCCTCTTTGGTATCCTGCCTGATCACCTAACAGGTATAAAAATTCTGTATACCTGTTTTCCAATCGTGTATGAGTATTAATGAGCACCATCAGGGGGATACAAAATTTAGCCTCATTTTGGACTTGATCACCAAGCAGGTATACAAATTCTGTATACTTGTTTTGCGATCAGGCTCATGTATCAAATGACTGATTACAGTAAAAAAAGGCATACTTCAGTTGAAAAAAAACCTTGTTGCCAAATATGTTATTCTACATGTTGTTAAATAGTTGATGTTGTTTAATACATTGTTATGTTTTGCACACGGTTTTTCAGTACTTTTTATTTCCCATTAATAGTCCTATTACAGGATAAATATCCAAGTGCGAAGATTTGTATCCCATTGGGCCGTTGGCTTCACTAGCTCACGCCAGTTGTTGTGCTGTAGTCCGTTTCATGAATAAGTTGAAAAATGGCGTGTGCGCCCAGGCATAAGAAGCACATGTACGGGACATGCAGGCAGCATCCTAGGAGACTCTACCAGAGCATGGCTTTTCTGATTCTTGACATTGGCTTTGCCATTGATAGGCCTTGGTCATGGAACCTCAAACGCCCCCTTAGAGTTTGCCAAGGTGATATTATTTTGGTTTCAGAGGGCTGTTCATTACGGAGTAGACCAACAAGCGTGCATTGTGGTCTTTAGGGGAGCATGGTGAAATCGTTTCTCTTTTAAGTCCAATATGCGCCGGTACTCTTATCCTTTTGATGCCCGAATCGCCCGAAAGCACCCGGATGTATTTTACCCTCTGCTACAAAATTATTCCTTCAAATTCATGGAGAACACCTTTTCGCTCAAAGTTGGTGGTAAACAAACTTTTTGTAACGGCACACCTCAGGACGACAGCTATGTGTGGCGCGAGCTTGGCGCAATGTGCCCAACTCGAGCCAAAGAAAGCCATTTACCAGGGAAGGGTAAATAGGAATAGTTGTATATATGCTCTGTACAACGGCACGATTGCTTCCATATTAAATTGTTTTTACCGACTGTATCATTATGTAATACTTCAATCAGTGGGTATAGGGGATGTATTTATATAAGGAATCAATTGCGTATGTCTACAAAATAGAATGCCAAAATAGGTCGCATTGTTATTTTATGATATGTTTAAACACAACACATGTATGCTGTCACCAAGCTCGATAAAAATCTATTTTTTCAGTTTTTTTATCAAATGGCAGGCGATAAATAATTGATGATGGAGACTCAATACAGATAATGTGTCTATGTATTGTTATAGACGCACTGAAACATGACGCTGTTGTCTATGATATTGCTGGGGAACCGCTGTCCACCATGTGTTACCTGGTTACATACTGCATACTACAAACTGCAAACTGCAACATGTGTGCAAAATTTTGGTAATGCGATTTGATCAGTGTTCTTGTGTGTGTGTGTGTGTGTGTGTGTGAGAGAGAGAGAGAGAGAGAGAGAGAGAGAGAGAGAGAGAGAGAGAGAGAGAGAGAGAGAGAGAGAGAGAGAGAGAGAGAGAGAGAGAGAGATATTTTGTTTTGGTTCGTTTTGTCGTGCAAAATATTGACGTCACCTTTCTTCGCAATAACAAACCGTTGCTCGTTAGTAACGTCACCAGATATTATGGCACAAGTGAAACCCAGATGGTAAATATTATGCCCAGTGGGTCACCATGGGGATCCCGTGAAAATCACACAGTGGGCTATTGACTGGATTATTTCTACTAACATGCATTGACAGCACTTTCCGGGCTTGAAGCTTGCTAGTGTGGGACGCAGGTCAATAAAATGTATTGTACATTTTTGCAGACTGGTTGCATTTTGAGGCTTCCGGTGGACTTGATTCCAAGAAGGAATACTAAAAACATTCAACATGGCTGATCAATTTTCAGTCATCGATTACTTGTGCAAGATTATATGTTTATACCATTACTATCAGGACTTATAACATTACAAGCGTTATGATATTCTGTCAATTAGCAAAGTAAATCAATCTAAAATACCACACGCCGACTGGCGACTTTTTAAGTCAACTCTTTAGTTCCGTGCCAGGATTATTAGCTGATTATTCATCAGTGGTTAATGCAGATTCAACCCTTCTGAAAAGCAAGTTTTGCTTCGGCAGCCAGTAAAGCAACGGAAGAGGAAGTTCAACTGACCTATAACAGCTGACAGTTTTGACACACATATAGAGTAATTAAGAGGAAATGAAGTCAATGGCGTGTGGTGAATTTGGAATGAAAATAGCTTTTATTCCAAATTCTAAAACTGATTTCTATAAACTGACATTCGTTATAATGTGAAGAGCTACAACGTTATGGTTGTCCGAAAACTGAAAACAGGGACATAGTCACTGTATTCCCATCGTTCCATTAACAAAGCAAATGTTGATGTCAGATAGACCAGTCGTACTCTGGGGTGCAATACAGGCAAGGCACGGAGGAAAGGTGATCTGAACGCACCATTTGGTGCCGGTCCTACTACCATGGCAAATGCAGAAGATATATTAGTGTCGTTCTGTTACACATTCACTCAATCAAAACATAGACATAAGTGGTAATATTGTTTAATCATTGTATCCTGCGAACAAATAGACAAGGTGCAAGACCCGATAGAAGAAGCATACTACTGATGTAACCATTTCAAATTACTGCCAGTCTTAAATATTTGGCTGCATAAAAATAAGAATTGCATATTCGAATTCCCCACAAAGATAGCTTTCATTTAAGTATCAAAATATCAAGTCTAGGGTCAGCCTTACTTCAGCTGACATGTCAAATCAAGGGTTTTGTGTTTTTTTATGCTGACCTTGATGTAATTCAAAAGGTCACACGATTACTTCAATTCAAAGTAAGCCTAGCACACAACAGTCACATTCCTCTGCTTTTTTTCTTTTTCTTTTTTTTTTATTGGCAAATTCCGGTGCATGTTGTCGTCCAGATGCCGCAAAGATAGTTGGAAGTTGGCCCTCAAGGCTTTCAAAAACCATTGCCTCTATCAACTCAGTAGAAAATACTTTTGTCATGTTATTCATATGATCTTTCAAAAAAAAAAAAAAAACAATGGCAATGAGGAGTATAGTAAGCACGTATGGCGTTCTTTCTGAGCAATGTGATCGTATATGATGCTTTCTGCAGTTTGACGCGTATATGCATTACAAATAAATAATTATATATTATGAAAGTAACAGATGAACCGCATTTTACATATGATTCCCGATAGGGGACATCGATGAGATTAAAAATGGCTAAATGATATTGAAATATCTGCGGCACGTATTTAAGATACAGTTTAAATAGAAATCCATTAAATATAAGTATGTTTCATGATAATTTAAAGCCCTTTATTCGCGCAAAAACGCAGTTTTATAGATAAAGAAACTGCGTTTGAGATAAAAATGGCCGATTTCCATTTTTGTCTCCTTGTCTGAGCAAAAAAAGAAAGAACTTAAGATAAGTACTGATACGTTTAAGCAGTAACATGGATGTGTCGTAACAGACCGAAATACGCCAAGCTTTTGATTAGTAAAGTGTTTTTAGGGTATATATAGCTTACCCCTATTGTGCAGCTGTTTATTTGTACAACATTTGTAATGGGCTGTTGCATTCGTATTACTATACTTGCGAGGTCCTTTTGAAGTCTTGATATTTACGTTTACCGTGTCCAACATTGACGTTACAGGCTTTAAATAGAAATGGCGTTCTTTGTGATTATATCATGCTATAACTTTAATGCTAGTTTAGATGTATCCAATTCGCACGTTGTTTGATGGCTCTCGTCCATGACTATGAGCTGGGCCAATGCGTAATAATATTCGTGGTCTCAATGTGGCAACATTAGCTTCCATTCGTACAGGTTTTAATACTACACGTCCATAACTTCCGTTTTACACATCGTCTATGGCACAGAATATTTATATTATAAGTGAATTCAGAAAAATTATCTATTGTGTGATTACGTTTAAACATGGTAAACTTTTTTACCCACGAGGAGCTCTTACTTTTGTCACAATAAATTGCAATAAAATTTATTAGTTCAAATAAATACTGAATTGACTTGACTAAAATGTTTACTATTGAGTGAGGATATGAAAAGATATCGATAATTTCGTGTAATCATCTTGCGTTTAGTACATATGAAAACCCAGGTAAGAGATAAGTGACTGTTTGAATTAATGAATTTTATTCGGCTTTATTAAAAATGCACCCTGACATTTTTGGCTTAAGCATATATACATGTACAATATTTACAAATAGAATCATACTTAAGCACGCACTCCTAGGTACTTAGAGCAAATTTTTGAAACGAGGCAAAAATGTAGGAGTTATAATGCTAGAATGATTGAAGGTTGCACTTAAATGCTATTTCAAGGACTTTTAATATCAGAATTCGCCATTTCCTCGAAGCATATCCCAATGCTGTCATTATATCAGCATCATTACGTTTCATGACAAGGATACATTTTTCTGTATCTGGCCTAGTAGAAAATGTGATGAAATTTTTGCTTAATTTTTTGAAAAAGGTAGCTCGTGGCAACGTCATTACCAGTCAAGCAAAATATATTATTCGTCTTTTAGTTGTTCACATGTATCACATTTATGTTCTTCTAGAAGGAGTTTTAGTAGGTCTTTTGTGTCTTCCAGTTTCACATTTTTAGGTTATAAGCGCTAATTCTAAATTGGGCAGCATATTTCACGTAATCTGTCATCAAATACAAATACTTGTTTGGCCCATATTGGTATTGAATATTGCATGAATCTGCAGTTTTCTTCGTCAGTTTAACTATTAGATGCCATGTTATCTTTCCGTGCATTGTAATTAGCTTTCGCATTCGTATTTGAAGGACATCGCTTTTCCCCTCCTTTTAATTATGCAACGGCGTGTGATGTATTTTTGAACAAACTGAAGTCAATTTGACATGCAAACTGGTGGAACTTAGCTTCATTGCGATTAAAGTAGGAGACGTACTGTTTATACATGCGTATGACATACATACATACATACATACATACATACATACATACATACATACATACATATATATAACTTACAATGTACTTTAGCGAAATATAACTGTTGGACGTGCTTTGCAAATATGTACGGAGTAGATTAATACATATATAGTTAGGTGTATGACTTACTGGCTGTACAGATGTATGAATGAATTGTGGATAGATGACTGAGTAATAAATAAACTTGGTTTTATTTTCTAAAATGAACATTGTACTTGATTGAAGGAAAGAAACTTGCATTTTTGACACCGCAATGCAAAGCGCACCTCAAGAAACATATCTCTGTTTCACCAATAGCGTCTTTTCATTTTCCATACGGGCGTCAATTTGAACTGTGTTGATGTATAAGTCAGCAGAGCTTCTAGAATCGGTTTACTTCCGTCGCCCGTCCATCCGTTTTTGGATTTTTGATCTTTTCAATGCTTTTGAAAATCGTTGTTTTGAGTTTGCACTTGGCTGTTTCCAAGGTAGTCCAGTACCACGTTTGCGAAGGTGGTGATGATGCAATAATTTTTTCTGTTTTCTATGATTTTTAATTTTTTTTATTTATTTTTTTTTAAACAGCTTCAAAAGTTTGGTCATCTCAAGAACTATTTAGCCTTTTGTTTTGAAATGGCATGCCAGGTCACCTCAGATCACGTAGCTATAATTTGGCCTCTGGCAGGCCCTATAGTTATTTTTCATTTAAAAATTTTTGTGTGTTAAGGCCATCTTCGACTTCATATCCAGATAGAATTGCTGAATTGCATAGAGTTCTTTCAGAATACAATGTGACTAAGGATACTGAAATTTTGCTAAAGTAATGAAGATATCTTTATTTTGGAAGTCTTTATGAGGTATCAAACTTTGGGACCATGTACCGATTAGTACTGACACCGTACATGTGTGTAGCAACACAGCGCATGTATTGTAATATTGTGACTTGTACCAATGAATCGAAATATCTAATATTTTCTTACCTTGTTTTATTTTTATTAAAAAAGGAACTACTTGACCGATCGGTTAGCTGTTCCACACAAAGTCACTTAGGATGCCTTTGCTCTCACCTTGGCCACCAAGTATTTTGCGTCAGTCAACAACGCTCATAAAATCATCCATTTGTGTCTGTTCGTCTGTCTGTCTATGAGACGTTTTACATTTCTGACTTCTCCAAAACCCGTTCCATAGAATCGATTTAGAAAGTGGATGTTTCCATGGTAGTTGTATACCGAGTTTACGAGGAATATGGTGATCCAGTAATTTCTCTGTTTTTGTCTGAATTTTTTCAATTTACTTTTTATTTTTCAAAATATGAAAAATCTTCTGCTCAAGAACTACTCTGTCAGTAGCTTTGATATTGCATACAAGGACACTTCACAATTGTCACACCTGGTTTGTAATGATTTATGTGTTTGTGTGTGTGTGTGCGTGAGTGTGTGTGTGTGTGTGTGAGTGTGTGTGTGTGTGTGTGTGTGTGTGCGTGTTCGCGCATATGTGTGAAAGTTATTTTTGATCTCTTCTCCACAGCAACTGAACAGACTTGCATGGTATTTTATCAGAGTATAATACGACTAATGATCATAAATTTGGCAAAAATAATGAGCATATGTCAATTTTTAATGCAGCTATGGGGATCATGTGTTGGTACGTGCTGCTTCTGTGTAAATCTGCAGCTGCAATACAGTGCCTATATTGCAATAATATGAAAACTGAAGTATGAAATGCTTCGCCATTAGAACATAGATGATTCTCTAGTGGTACTTTCATCACATTCGTGAAGCAGCTTATGATTTTCTTTGCTGACACGGCAAATCTTACATATTATTGACTTATATCTGGGTAATGGTGATCCTAAGTCCGTGATTACCATTAAACCTTAATAGGATAGCAGTCACGGTGTTTATTTATTTTTTGTTATTTTAAGATTGGAGTGACCTTGAAGGATTAAATGGACGTGTTGCCTGATATGTTTGGAATATGAAACTTCCCATCAGCTTTATGTAAGCACCAATAGAGCACACGCATAGCCCAGAAAAGTCTGCATTTGTAAAAAAAAAAAAAAAAAGAGCATATTCCAGTCAGCAAAACAAAGGATAATCATGACCCTCTTTCTGGTATGGTAATATTGTATCTTCTTTTTAAAAATTCTTTATAACACTTATTACACAATTTCCCTTTTATCGAAATACATGAAAGAAGTTATATCGACTATTGGAGGACCTTCCTATTAGGAAACCATCACCGCGGAGAAATGTACTTTGGAATGACTATTAAACTCAATGGATTGATTTTTAAGGGGAATAAGTCATGCAAGGTCATGACCTCTACCGTACGCATGTTATAAGTGGTTTACACTTTGCACCATATGTTCTTTTCGGAAGTTATTTACAAATTTTACGCGAGTCCATCAACATAATTCTGAATTTTCAATCATCTCATGAGGAGAATGCAAACTGTAGTGCAGTAATCTGTCTGTGTTAACACAATAGTGGCTTTAAATTGATGCAAATGGTTGACCTGAACCACACTAAATACAGTGTATCAGTTTGACCCAACATATGGTTAGACATCTGAGGTTGATACCATTATGGAGAATGTTGATATACATGTATCAGTCCATAATTAAACCCAAACCTGTACCTGGACAGGAAAATATCTATGTTCCTATATAGATTAAAGATCAGCCTTTGCCTTTAGTCCTCTTGAATGGAACATTGGTGGCATGGAACATAATGAACAAAACTTATAAAACATGTTTATAATAGGGAATCATGTTATTACTGAAAGATCGTAAAATGCGACTGTTTGGATGTGATGTTGCATTTACTATATGCAGCAAACCGCTAAATCATGTGACAACTAATATAAGTTCTAAAGTGATCCTGCGGCTCGTTTTACCCGATATTACTCCGTTGACTTTGCCCTATGCTGAGTGAAAAGAAAGTCCAGGCAGAATTATATACCCACTGCAGCAGAATGACATGCACTTTCACCCTCAATTCCACATGAATTACGACTAACGTTTCTAACATAAAGCTGTTTGCAGACGATACCGCCCTTTTCCTCCCAGGCGCCCATCTCGATATAACTGCAATTGTGACGACAATGACCTCACTGCCCTTGAGTCTCCGTCTCTGCTGTTTGGCTACTTTTAACATACCTTCACATAGATACAATATTCACGAAACCCACCTAACATTTCAATATCTTAAAACCTTCTAGGTACACTCATGAGAGGAGGACAGAAGAAAAAATATATATCACATTTATTTGACCCTTATGGAACATGGTTGTGTGGTTTGCTACGGCGTCACCCAAGCGGATGCATAGAGGTTTCTGGGTATTCAGTTGTACCCTGCCAGGCTCATCTGTGGTAAAATGCGTATCACATCAAATTTTACGTAATACAAAATAAAAGAAAAAAAAAACAAAAACAAAAAAAACAAAACAAAATAAAAAAACAAACAAACAAACAAACAAACAAACAAAAAAACACCCCCCCCAAAGCCAACAAAAAAGCGGTCTTATGGTCATTGGCTCAGCGTAGAGGAATGTACAAGGTTGATAACAAGTTAGTCCCAGGTTACCTCAAATATATTATACTCTATATTTTACTAAGTTTATAATTCATTTTTCCTGCTACAAGAAGACTTTGGGACTAATTGTCATAAGAAAAAGTTTCCAAGCCCCTTTTCGAATTAAAAAATAAAATTACTGTAACTGTTTCTTGACCGGTAAGACATGCGAAATGATATGTTGGCAAAAGATTCCCAGCGGTTATTCGTGCAGAATTACGGAAAAAATGCAAGAAACTCAATGGCCACTTTTTTACATAGGTGTTTCCGATACCCATATTTGTTGATGCAGGCGGAGAAATGATGTTTGGCATCACGTTTTAGTGTGACCCTATGAAACTATTCCGAGAGATCGCCCCTGCATATGATTATAACAGATCATGTCCCATTAAGCTCCAGGATAATTTTATATGGTGCCGGCTTGCAAATTCGAAAATAACAAACTATATTATTGAATGTTTATGATGCTATTAAAATAAACAAAAAAACCCAAAAAACTAAATCCCGGAAAAAAAAAAGAAAATCAAAGGACCTCCCCCCCACAACAACAACACAAAAAGTGGGACCGTGCCATTTTCATGATCGAGTACTACACGTAACACGTTTTATTGTAAAAACAGAAATTCTGTTTTTTTTGTTTTTGTTTTTTGTTTTGGCTTGATTTTCAGAAATTGGTGACTTTTTGTCGCCATTTCTGGATTTCAAAACTTGACAGGTCCACATGTCTACAATTTTGCTTGAGTGGACAAACTCAATCCATACAAAACCCCGTAAACAGACCCAACTGAATGGAAACACTCAACCCAACTCGCACAAGAAATCCAGAACGAGGTCCACATGAGGGAAAACGCTCACTAAGACCTGGTCTATATCTATATTTAAGCCACGGATGAGTGGAAACACTCAGTTGGCACTACTATAGTTCCAAATTAGTTCCAAACGAGGAAAAACACTCAGCATTTAAAATACAGCTCTGCACTAAATCCTGCCTAGTTGAGTAAAAACACTCAAATTATTCAAACATGTTGTTTATCATCCAAAGGAACTAAATAACTTTAGAAAACATTTGAGTCTGTTGTCAAAATGAAGCACCCCCACCCCCCCCCAAAAAAAAAACCAAACAAAAGAAAAAAGTGAGCAAGCAAACAAAAGCAAAAATTTTAAAAACAAACAAACAAAACAAAACAAAAAACAAGCAAACAAAACAAAATAAAAAAAACACAAAAAACAAAAAAAAAAAAACAAACAACAAAAAAACAAACAAACAAACAAACAAACAAACAAACAACCAAAAAACAAACAAACAAAACTCGGACAACACATCTCAGGGTGTGAAAATACTCCTTTGAATGTGTGCTTGGTCTAAATAGTAGCCCTTCATGAGTGAATTGTTGGTGGCAAAATGAATGAATGGAAATCGCTGAAAATATCTATTTGATACACCAAAAATTTGATGTTTGGTCTGCACGCAAATGATGAAACATACGCAATGACACAAAGCAGTTTCAATCTGATGAAGATCCCAGTTTAAAATTATTGGTATTTTTAGCACTTTGTGAATTCAAGAATATACTACAGAATATTGGGAGTTGGGGGTGTAGGGCTAGGGTATTTCTGCATTGCCGCACCGAGGCATATTATTTTTGAGTGCGTGTACCAACATACTGACGACTTCTTATTTCTCGTGCTGGTCAGTATTTCGGAATATTCTTATTTTCTGTACTCTGTATTGGGGCAAAATTATTTTCTCTACCAGCTTGACGGGATAGCCCCCCCCCCCCCCTATACTCAAGCTTCATGTATGAACAGTATCCAAACAACTGAAACTCTCATTGCATCAGCTACATTATAGGCTATTTGCTTTGGTGGCATAATTAATCTTGTTACAATCCATTTCAAATGACACAGAGCACACATACGTGCATGCACATCAGTATTTGTGAAAATATTCCTTAACAAATGGATAAAACTTTCTTTCATGATGCAGCACAGATCCTCTTGGAACCGCGTGGGTTTCCACCCTCCCTCCCTCACCCCATCTAGTTCACATACTCACATGCATGGTGCAAAACTGTTCTTACTCTGAAGTCGTTGTCAGCCAGTGGCTCCCATTAATTATCAACATGGAGAGGAGGTCATGTTATCGACATGGAACGTTGATTCACATGTGTGTGTGTGTGTGTGTTTGTGTGTGTGTGCGTGTGTGTGCATCGTAATGGTGATTTGATCAAGTCAGGTGAAAGTGACATCCGCCCACATTGCAATCAGTCAACATCACACCACACAGTAATACGACTAGCTCTGAATTTCCCCTTCCTTTGCAAGATTCTACCACTTTGACAAGACTCCACTGAGCACTAATTGAGAGTTTAGTCTTATCATGGCAATAAAACAGCACCCCTGTCAATCAAAACACGTTGTCTTTGCACACATGTTTGCAGAAGAAGAAGAAAGAAGAAGAAAAAGAAAAAGGAAAAGAACTGATCAGATACTAGGGTACCTATGAAGAACAGGTTCCATCTCACAGGTTACAAGAAGGAAGAGGAAGCCCTCTGCCACTGTAGGTCTGACCAAGTCACTGGGATAATAGTGATCAACACACTTCCATACACCAGTTCCGTGGTTATGAAATAAAGCTGTCAAAACAGTGAATGTGGACTGGACGACTGTTGTACTTTGAGTGCTAAAACCAACTCTCTCATACTTTTGACATTTGTTATGATGAAAAAAAAAAAAAAAACACACACAAGAGGCCTCTACCCAGAAATGTATTAAATGGCCTTGGATCAAGTGCTGGTTGAGATAGCACCAGACATAATGCTTCTAACGAGGCCGGCGCATTGTATGGGGCCACGCAGTATTGTGGGTCTGAAACATCCCTTCAACATTTGCCTCCAAAGCAGACCCAAGCTGCGTATTTTGTCTACTCCGCTAGGGTCTGCCCTTCTTTGACAAGGTCACTGCTTTAGCGTTGGAAAAGTGGCTCAGTTTCTAATTGGCCTAGTATGGTTACTATGGTAACAGGCTCCAGTACACAAGGGACCAGAGGCTGCTACTGGTCAAAGCAATAATGATGAACTTCCTGATTGGTGTCTCAGTCTACGGGGAGGTCACAGTGTAGTTTTGTTTCCGTTACTATGAATAAAATCTTGTCGAAGAAGGGCAGAACAAGTGTAGTAACATGGAGCTTGGTCTGCTTTGCAGGCAACTTCAACATGAACAGGAAGATATTCTCTCTTTTTAGTTGTAGGTTTGTACACAGTTCTTCGGGAGATTTTTTCTATCATTTCCTGCAAGGCCTAGGCGTTTCCCAGCAGGCAGTCAATTGTACTATGGAAATAGTAATAGAAAGAGAAAAAAAAGAAGAAAGTCTCTTTTGCGCGCAGACATAATTATTAATATTGGTATTTATTCAAGATCAACAGGGAACCAGTTTATGTCAACCTGAAATAACTTGAGATTCTTTTAAGATGCTTAATGTGCTTATGCTTCATTAGACGCGCACAATGCAGGATAAGATAGGTTTTTAATTTTCAGGCACTGTCAAGCAAAGCAGACAGAAAAAGAAACGTTGAGCCAGTCTACTCTGTGTTAATAATCCCTGCCATTCGGCAGCTAACAGTTTGAAAAGAGGAGCAAACTCCATTGTAAATTAAGCTATTGGACTGGAGCAACTGGCTGCGTCATATTACAATGTGACTGACAACCACCACACTCCGATTTGAACATGCCACTGTTTGCAAAGGTGCGATGATGAAAGCATAGATATTAGTGACATTAATCCTTTCCCTCTCAAACCGCGCAAGCACGTCCAACTGTTACATACTGATTGCGTTAATGATTTAATGACTTATAGGTTTTCATTAGTACAAAACATTTGAGATGAGAGTCGTAGCGGGCCCCGGATCCTGAGCTTCCTTTGGGGTTGAGTGCATTTTGCAAGTACGTACTTTGTATCCATTTCCAAAACTGTTTTAAAGTTTTGAAACCCGCGACAGAGAAAGTTGTGGACTCGTTCTTGTGCTGACAAGGAATTCTAACTGGGTAAGACGTAATTTCAGTCCATGTCATTATTTTTTCCATTTACAAAATTTTTATATTGCAGCAAAATCCCTGTGTAAAATGTTATGCAACCCTTTGGGGCTAAAACTGCTCCTTGTTCGACCACTGTTTCTGGAGCAGGGACCCACCTCAGGACCAAAAAACATAACTTCATTCCAAACGTAGAGTTTGGATATTTTTGCCAATGAGACAGAAGTGTTTGGATAGGCGTATGTTTCAGATGCATCCTTTTATAATAAATTGAAGAGTTACTGCGCGTTATTGCCGGGCATGAAAAAAGTAATAGTTGGAAAGGGTGTAAAAAGTTACCCATACTCTGTACTGAACATTGAAAAAAATCTTTTCGTAACGAGTGGTGAAAAAAAGTGTAATTGGTAGAGCGTACTGAAGGCAAATCACATAAGTGCACTTGGCAATATTTGCTTTCCGTAATGCTTACCATACACATTCAATATCCGTAACATGAAATTGTATGGAAATTTTTATATTTTGACAAATATAATTATGTGCATTGCTTTTTATATAAGTTGTGCAATGACGAAACTTACTGACTTTAGATAGCATCACATGAACAGGTTTTTCTACTGTGTACCAACGGTAATGTATTCCCTGTATTCTGTACTGAAGCATTGTTATTTCCAGTACCCGAATAGCAGGACCCCCCCCCCCCCCGCCTTCTTCCGGAAGCTGCAAATTGGCGAGCTGAGCCCGTTATTTTTTTTTTAACATTATGTAACTAGAACGTCCCTACTTATACGCTTATACACACTTTCAAGCCAAAATGTAATGCACGAAAATATTATCCTTGAACAGTTTCATAATTTCTAGATAAACACAGGAAACGGTCAGTGTGTTCTCACATGAACCATCGTGTCCATTTTCAATGTTGTTTAGATACAAACACGGCGTCCCTTTTTGTCGTTGTGTTTGCCAGAGTGCCAGTGTATAATGGTATAATGGTTGTCAGGCAACCGCTGTGTTGGCATCAATGCAGGTACACAGGTATCGACAGAATTGATCAGGAACACTGTTAAGAAATATGTTTATAAGAAAAAGTTTTATGTGGAATTGATGCGGCCTCGACATTTTCCTCGCATAACGAGTGGAGGGATTATTCTTCAAATATCAATTTTTGCTTTGCTTTTCTATCTATCTATCTATCTATCTATCTATCTATCTATCTATCTATCTATCTATCTATCTATCTATCTATCTATCTATCTGTCTGTCTGTCTGTCTGTCTGTCTGTCTGTCTGTCTGTCTGTCAGTCCACCCATCCATCCGTCTGTCTGTTGGTCTTTCTTTTTTGTTTCTGTGTGTTTTTTTAGATGTTTTTTTGAAAGTTGCTCATAGTTCTTGGTCAACAGGTTGCTCAGGGAATTTTATGGGTATTTTAGATGTCCAGAGCTTATAGGGTTAAGTCTGCTGACTCAGTCGATAGCGTCACCGAAAAGTGGCCCTGCCAATTGATTTTTTGTATTTCTATTTATTAAACTTTCCTTTGAAACGTCATCCGGAGAATGTTATGTACGGAGTTTTCGTATATGGGTGGGACATTTTAATTGGTATCTATATTAATTATTTTTCAGGTTTTCCCTGTTTAATTTATTATTTTTGAGGCTTTTCGTGTTTCTTGTCTATTTGCACCTAGTGACCTCTTAATGACATATCCTTCGTGTTTTATTACATGATGATGTTTTCTTGATGAGAAAGCAAAGAATATGAAAGTTCCAATTTAGAGGTCTCGAATGCACTATTGACAACATATTGCATCCAATAACCAACACTCAAAGACGTTTTTCCTTTTGCGCATGTGTGTGTGTGGCTTTTGTATTGTTTGTGAATTATTTCGCGAGACTTAAGTCGTGTGGAATATATAAGGATGGATTTTACCATGAGGACGAAATGCGAAGCTCGTTGACGCCATATTAAATCTCACATGAATGAAAGGGAATAACACTGGGCCTATCTAAAGCGCATCGACATGAAAAGAGAGAGTCACTAGAACTATGCCGACGAAAGTTTACAGACGGAAATTACGATTTTCAACATTTTGTATTTTGAAAGTTTATTTATGATTTTAAAGGAAGTAGCAAAGGAAACGTACCTATTTTTTTTTTAAAGTTAGGCCCATGTAACTTTCAGAACGTACCCAGTATGCATTCAAAATCTAGGCCAAGTATGATATTGGTCGTTCCACCTACAACATGGAAATCTTATGAAAGTGCACTATTATCGATGATATTTTGTGAATTTTCCCTAAAATTTAGTGGAATTGGTGGGAAGGTGTCTGGCGTGTGATACCAGTGGCGCCACCTTAAGTTTGACAGAAATTGTTTTGGCAAAATATGGAAACCGATCTAGAATGTACATTTGAACTGTGACAATTTTTTTATATACCAATATGACTCAATGGACAGACTATAAGGGTTTCCATCAAGTTGTTTTTTTTTCCAAAAGTGGGTTCATTGGGGAAAATTCTTATTCCTTTTGTATGGAGCCTATCATAAATATCCTGGCTGATTTTTAACGTGGGTCCATTGAGGAAAATTTTATTACTTTTGTGTGCAGCCCATCATAAATTTCTCATGGATTTTAGGGGTCTTTTAGTAATTTTTGTGGGTCTTCTTTTATTTTTTACATGATACATGAATAACTTAACTGAAAATTTAAATTTATTAATCCTAGATTTTAGCTATTATTTCATCCTGTGAAAAATTTTTGTCACTTGTTTATTAGAATTCTGAACCGAATTTTTGAATTCAACAATCATCTTGAATCGCGCGGTTAGATTTTTTTTTCAAAAAGGCAGAAACTGTTTGCTTTTGTTGTGTTTGTTGTCTTCCATGGTGAAAACAAATACTCAATTGTAAGCACCAAAACACCCAATGAATAACTGGCTTTCATCCTAATATTCATTGGAGTGATGATACAGACAAAGTGCCACTCACTTGTTAGCCCTACCCTAGTGAGGCCATATAGCACTGCGTGAAGCATATATTTTGTCAACTAAACGCTAGGCTCGTTAGTGTTTAGTTGACGAAACATTCTTTCTATCTCACTATTTTTTTTTTGAAAACGAGCCCTTACATGCTTTTTTATACTGAACTCGGCCGCGAGGATGTTTCTTGCCATAGTTAGCATGGTTAGTACATCATAACATATATAGTAATGCAACAAATGGAAAATATCAGTATAATAACGCTATTTTGGCACGTACAGATAGTGATAAACGGAAGTACATAGACACTATAAAAATGACACTTACATGTGTTGGTAGACGATAAAATTATTTGAAACAGAAGTACATAGACACAATCAAAAAATGACACTTACATGTGTTGGTAGATGATAAAATTATTTGAAACAGAAGTACATAGACACAATAAAAATGGCACTAACATGTGTTGGTAGATGATAAAATTATTTGAAACAGAAGTACATAGACACAATAAAAATGGCACTTACATGTGTTGGTAGATGATAAAATTATTTGAAACAGAAGTACATAGACACAATAAAAATGGCACTTACATGTGTTGGTAGATGATAAAATTATTTGAAACAGAAGTACATAGACACAATAAAAATAACACTTACATGTGTTGGTAGATGATAAAATTATTTGAAACAGAAGTACATAGACACAATAAAAATGACATTTACATGTGTTGGTAGATGATAAAATTATTTGAAACAGAAGTACATAGACACAATAAAAATGACATTTACATGTGTTGGTAGATGATAAAATTATTTGAAACAGAAGTACATAGACACAATAAAAATGACACTTACATGTCTTGGCAGATGATAAAATTATTTGACACAGACGGGTAATGGTATATATCAGTACATAAAAAGTAATGCCTCAAACGCCAACACAAGATCATATATATACAGTGATTATAGCAAGCCAGAACGTAAAAATCGTGGAACAGCTAAAGCATATTAACAACTAATTTGTCACGTACAAGTGAGTTACATGCCTTTTTCTTTCTGTACTACATATTTTAATACTCCTGCCTGACAATATTTCCAAGAGAACGGAACTCTCTATGGAGGATTTTTAGCTGGCAAGAAAATATGTGCATGCTTCGTGGGGTTGTTCAGAAGTTAAGAGTGTTACATATGCCAAGGTACAGTTGAATGGTTTCAGTGTCTGTATTCTGGGCTACATAAATACATTTAAGAATTTTGCACTTGCTTCACTACACGAAATATAAAACGATATATTTTTATTTGAACAACTGATATCATAGCCTGGTGTTAACTGCATTTCATGTCACTTTTCAACTAATAGTATGACAAGTTTAGAACCAATCATATCTGGGTAACAAAATATAATTTAAAGCACATCACATTAGGTGCCATACTATATTCAAACCAATCAGAGCACCTCATGTGAAACCAACATATGCATACTTCAATGCAACGACAGACGTACAGATAGCAGAACATAAGTACAGCGGTAAATAACGCGTCCAGTAAAACATTTGCACAAAGGCGTTTAAAGTTAAATAATACGTCACTTCAGAGTAATGGAAAAATCACTGCAAGGATAAAAGAAATTGTCTCATAGAAATTGTGGTACACATTACCATAATGACAACAAAAATACCCCAAATACTAAGAGCGATACATAAAAGAATGATAATGTTAGCGATATGTCACCTGTTTGTGATGGGGCAGACGTTTATTGTCACATGGTATGTTATGGCACATGTACATGCTACACAGCAGTGGCTCCCAAAAATGCATTTAGGACAATTAGTGACACATCTTTATAATATATATATATATATATATATATATATATATATATATATATATGTATTTGCATGCGATATATAATGGGTTATTGGTAAACAAAAAAACAGAAAAAAACAACACACAGGGACAGGGTATATGCCAAGAATAACTTGTTTCTGTAAGCATTGATAGTCAGGAATGAATATATTATTAAATGAAAGTTTCCTCACTTCTTGATTATATACCTGCTGTAACAAACTGAGTACAAAATACAATTTTTCAATATTCTGATAATTCTATTATGGAGCCCGACACAAGCATCTTACATTATTATATCTTAATTTTGTGAAGCGTCAGGTACAAACGTTTACATAATATTACTCACTATCTTAAATCCCGAACACTGCTACATTGTTCATATCATGTTCATAGTAAATCAGGATTGCTGTTTAAAAGGGATTGGGTTAAACTGTACACATTAAATCGAAATACACCAACAGAATAATATATTTTTCATAATGTAGCACCACAACGTTGATCTAGCCAGTTTTCAAGTGTGACGCAATAGCGTGACTCTTCTACGTCACATTTCAGGTTTGCGCTGTACTTTCAGTTGCAGATCTGGTTGTGATTTAATCCTTTTATGTAGTTGGCTCTGCTCTAAGAGCAAGTATGAGATGTTATGTAAACGATGTTTTAAATATGTAAATCTAACAACTGTAGCAGGTATTTTATACCATGCGTGTATGATGTAGCGGATATTTTATACCAAGCATGGACAACATAAGATATTTCTTAAAGTTGAGAGTTGCTGGTATTAAATCGATCAAAACTACTAGCAAATTGTAATAGTTGGTACCTGTCTCAAGATGGGAGAGAGATGTTTTTCTTCATACTGCATTCATAATCGCTCACTGCTACATAAAAATATCATAAACTATTTGGTATGTCTACCTTAAAAATATTGGATTTTGACTTTGGTGGTTTGATGACTGACAGGTTTGATCTTGCAGGGTTTGTTTTTTGCTTGGACTTTCAGTGCAGTTTGTCTAGCATTGTTGAAAACTGCTGTCCCTTCTACTTGTCATCATCATTATTTCCATGTTGTCAATATGACGTCCTATCATCTTTACATATTTCATGAATAAGGTGTTACTTGGTGGATATTCAAGTATTGATGTTATATCTGGTGATGTTTGGTAATTAATTGAAAGATAAGAACCCGTAATTAAAGGATAGGTAGAATGTACCTTCGATTTAATGGGCAACATATGTTTTTATTGGTTGCCATGGTAGCGACTTTTTATTTTGGTATAATACTGGGAAAAACACATTTTTAACCATTACATAACGAAAATGCAAGGTAACCACTTCACAACTTTACATCAGCATACCCATTATACAGGCATTTCCTAAGAAACCAGTTTGAGATTGTAAGTGTCAAAAGTTGGTTGCCATGGCAATGGAATGCTACTAAGAATCACATTAATTTGCAATCAAACATCACAAGCTTGTTTCTAGCTTCAAATTTTAGGAACACTTTTCATCAAATGTGCTGTTAAAATGTAAAGAGACTCTTTCTCCACTAAATTTGATGTAAATTGAGTCCAGTAGGAATGTTTTATGGTCACCTAGCTACGTTCTTCCAAATGTCAAGATTATTCAAAAGCATATTTTTGTTGATATCGGACACGCATTATCAACTGTGTTGCAAACTGTTGAGCAATGATACATGTGATAATACTACCAGTAGATGTTTTTATAAACTTTCCATATTTCCCTGTAGTTACTCCTGTCCTAAAGCAATATCATTATGTCTTTTTTACAATAAAATTAAAGAATTTGTTGCATATTTTGTGCCTTTTTCAAAATATTTTTCATTTAACTCTAATTTAAGGTATTCATGACACTTAGCGCATACTTATCAAGCATATATATTACCGATCATATCCAGCAAAAAAAATGGTACAATTGTCAGAGCTCCCAGAGAACGTCCTTATCGCAGTTGTCGCATGCGCACCTAATCAGCGCAATTTTGTCTGAATTATTTTGTGTAAATGTAACAAACCATTTTACATTCAACACAATGTGCCCCCCGTTTCCCCCTTCCACAAGAAAATATTCAGACAATTAACATGGCAAAAAAGCCTCAAAATTGCCACATTTAGTTGCACTTCTAGAACTTTCGTTCACTGCCCATCGGCAGATGTCTCAAACCTACATGTAATGGGTAGAACTTTGTGTCTGTCTGCAACAGTTTGGAAGATATGGAGCTTTAAAAATTTTAATTGTCCCTAATTTGCACCCGGACATAAAAAAGCCACTGACGCGTGTCCTATAGAACAAAGCTTACTGGAGATCTATCCAAGGCACATCTGCAGCAGCGCCAAGTCTGAAGCAGATCCAGTAAACTGTGTGTGGGAACATTACGTATACATGTATTCACAGCAGCCTATCACTGTACCAATGACAATGTGTACTCTCATTCATACTCACGATTTTTTTGTGACAAATCCGGGGCCGAGAGGAAGCATCGCCCAGCGACTTTGATGGACACCAAGTCAAAGTAATACCCATCACCTTTGAATAAAGTTCAGTCAGTGATTTTATAGAAGTCGAAAATAAAAAAATGCTAGAAAAGATTTGCTTCACAGCAAATCTGTCTGGGTACCTTCAAAATGGGAACAGTTTGAAATGCTACACTTTGCAATTGTTCAGCATAGTCTAAATTTTGTGTATTATGCTTATTTACATAAATTAGAATGCTTTAACTGTTTGGTTCTTGGTTCATTGGATGTGGCCATGTTACAAACTTACAAGGTAAAGATTGAAAGACATTACTATATGTAATAGTTTTGATAGCTATTCAAAGACTTTAATTTTGTGTATTTGCCTAATTTGCATAAATTAAAAGCCTACAACTTTGGTTTATGGTTCATGGGATGCGGCTTTGCCACATACCTACAAACTGAGGTCGGAATGGCAACTTTATGTATAATAGTTTTGAACTATTCAACATTTAAAATTGTGCATATCCACCTTATTTGCATAAATTAAAAATCCTATAACTTTGGTTCATGGTTCATTGGATGGGGCTTTGCCACAAACCATTATATTGACCTTCGAATTTCATCTCTATCTATAATAATTTTTGGAGATATTCAACTTTTCAATTTTTAAATGCCCCTTATTAGCATAAATTGAAATTCTACAACTTTCATTTACTTTCCATTATATTGGCAGGTGTCACAAACCTGGACGTGCCCATTAAAATTTTGTGTTTATCTGCAATAGTTTGAAAGATATGGAGCTTTGAAAATTTAGAAAGGCCCTAATTTGCATGATTTTAAAAAGTCGATTATTCAAAATCATATAAGTCAACTTCCTTACTAGCTCTGTTACCATGCCCAGTTTGAACATTGTACCTTGCACAGTGTCTGAGAAAAGCTCCAGACAAATTATGTGGTGGAAATAAGAAGAAAGACAGAATGAAAGAAAGAAGAAAAACAGTATGTCTGGGATGACACTAATATATATATATATATATAAATATATATATAAATATATACATAGAGATAGAGTGAGAGAGAGAGAGAGAGAGAGAGAGAGAGAGAGAGAGAGAGAGAGAGAGAGAGAGAGAGAGAGTGGTACCTGCTGCATGCCACCACTGCCGTGAGCAGCTGCAGTGCTTTTTGTGGTCACTTGGCCTGGACATGGGGGTCAGTTTTTTTGTAAAATTTACCTATGGTGACAGTTCACCTGCTGTATGTGGCCATTTTTTTCTTGGCAGAAGGGGTGGCCACATACAACAGGTACCACTGCATATATATTTTTGCTTATTCTATACACTCAGTTGCCCACTCTGTGTAAGTCAAGACAAAATATTTTGAAAAACGAAGTGATTCGTAGTAACTGAACATTTAACCAGGGACGTGTTATAGATGGACTACCAACGGCGGGGCCCCCTTTGTACCATCTATGTTGCCGCTGCTCAAGTGATCGGGTGTTTGAGCGAGCACTTTCAGTCCTGAACAAACACAACTCCACGGTCCGCGCTGGCCGCTGGCAGTCTCGTGGGCCAGGTCACGCGATGAAAGGCGAGAATAATCGCGTCACCGACTGAAATGTGCAAAATTTTTCACCGTGTTCCACATTTCAAAGTCAAAATTTAGCGTTACGCCAGACTCAACTACAAGAAATGAAACCACCATCATGATCCTACCGGCATACACTATCCATCTAAAACTACATTTTTTATTGCTAATGACGGCGTAAGGAGTTATTACGCACGCAAGTTGTCTAACTTTGCATCATTTGGACAGAAAAAATGCAAAAACTAGCCCTTTTATCGGCCGATTTCAACGAAAAACGCATCGATGGACTCGCACGGTTCTGATTCAAACGATGAGACTGGTTGCGCACGCATAAAACTCTCCATTTTTTGAACTTGGTACAGTAGCACAGCCTGATGTATGTAACCCGATACAACCGAACGCAGAAACATAGATGGAACAACAAACGGACTGAGGGGGGGGGGGGGTTAACTTGAGCGGCGCTAGTGAACACGCTTTGTAGTCGTCGCGCCCAGTTGACCACTAAAGGGATTAGCGCTCCCGTTGGTAGTCCATCTATAACACGTCCCTGATTTAACAATATTGAAATCGGAAATGGCGATTTTGGTCTTTTTGCATGTGCCTAAAAGACTCGTATAAGCCAAATATATGCATATGACATTAATCTACAGACACAGCTTTATTTGTAAGATAGTTTTGGTGCCTCAAGGGACCTAAAAGATACGGTTCTGTGATTTAAAATAATAAACCTATATTTGAAGAAATCTATTTCATTAAGCTGATGGTTTTGCTTTTCAGACAGAGGTATCTATTTTTGCTCATAGCATAAAACTGGACCACATGAGAGCTCCACAACAGGCATTTTCTAAAAGTAGACAAAATTTTACATCACGTAGGCTTTTTGTAGCTATAAGGCAGGTGTGTAGACCAAATTCATATCTTAGGCGCAAATGCCTTAGGCCAAAAACAAAAAACTGATTCTAAGGTTACACAAAAACCGATGATTCTAAGGTTACACAAAAACCGATTCCACACTAAAACAAGAACCTTGCATTGCCACTTAATAAATAGATAGCAATATAAATATTCATTAAATATGTAACGTGAAAGGGCAATGTCAGCAAAAAATTGTTCGTGTGCGGTACCATAAATAATGGACGATCGCATGAATAATGAGGAGAAACTTTTGCAAAGTGCCTGCATAAATATGATTGTAAACATTACAGTTTAATTATGCATGGTGTACGTGATATCGACAAAGTGCTGAGGTATCAGTGAAAGCAACTTTCATATTGGCGTGGGGGCATTGGCCGAGGTGACGAAGCAATGTTTTTGGGGGCACTGTATCTCTATTTGGACCAGGTAGGAAGTGGATTTACCATATCTGCATGTTTTGTTTCACCAAATTTCTTTTCCAGTGCCTCAAATTTAGGGCGTCTTTCAACTTTCTGAAACAGGATGACGTTCTTGGTGACGACAGTAATTTGCTTCCATCGATCAGCAACAGGGATTAGTTTCCTGTCAACGCTGTATGGGTTTACTGCTGCTCCATATCTGCAATAATCAGCACGCAGAATGAGGCATAGATCAAATTGATCTTTTATGTTAACGCTAACTTGTCCGGAAGTGAAGACGTGGTCCCCTTAAAACTCATTATCGTGGACTAATTTTGGCATATTTATGCTTTGTTGATTGAATAAAAACTTCATATATATATATATATATATATATATATATATATATATATATATATATATATATATATATATATATATATATATATGTAAATAAAAATTTTTTATTGATCCGATTTGAAAAATGGAGGAATCGTGAAGGTTCGCGTCAAATCACTAGTATTATGTGGTTCCATGGCTACTTTAGAGACGTCTTCTCCATAGGTAAACTTTTGCACATAGTAACAACGAATAATTCGGGCATTCCGATTCAGCTTCAGGTGACGTAACTCACTTGACTGGTTGGAGGGTGTTTTGAACAGAAGCCCATATCAAACCATTTTGTTGATGGTATTTATACTTTATGTCGATTAATAATGATTTACAGGAGGATTCTTGAACTGGTTGGCCTCACCTTTATTATATCTAGAATGTGTAAATAGTAACGATTGTAAATATAGTTGACATCATAATATTATATTTTCTGACTTTGCCTGTAGAAACATTACGCTGTATAAATGTTCTGTATGTAAGTGCTAGGCTTCGCCTCGATCGATTCATGACAGAAAGCTTATGTCCATTACATCACCGTCACTTCATTGGAAAGTCGACCATGGCCCTTTATTGGCCAGTAAAACGAATTCTGGTGAGATCATTAATTGGAGTTTTTTTTCCTTTGTTTACCGAAGCGCGGTACATGAAGGAAAATATACCTGTTACGTATCGTGTGTTATTATATACACTCACCAACTCACTCGTGTAGGCTGTCCCATATGTTGCGTTCCTATATTGTCACATTGCTGAACAATGTAAGCAAAAACCATGAAAGGTGCCATGATGTATGTCCGATATCACCATGGGATGCGACACCTGACCTCCACGGGATATTTTTCGACTTAACCTTGCAATGTAAGGATCTTGTTAAAACCTTGTCTGCATATCGCTTAATATTTCAGTTTGACGGTGATCAATGGGATTATAAAGTCATAAACAACTTAACTGAATTCCGTCCACGATAAGCTGCCATTGTTATTTTCCATAGCGCTCTAGCTCATTGAAAACAACATATATTATACAGCTGACATTTAAGCTTCAGCAGTCTAGCCTCTACAGGGGAACACTTTCTCAGGGCAGGATTACTCACTTCGATACGTCTTATCTTTTGAATCTGGATATCGACCATTTAAAATGTAGCTAAAACACTTTAGGAATATGCATCTTAAATTACACCACTACTTCGGTAATGATGCGTTTTGTACATGATCGAACGGAGCACAATTACTTTTAACCAAAAGATAAAAGACGTTTCCGTTGAAGTTGAGTATATATATATATATATATATATATATATATATATATATATGATTTGGGTATCTTTAATGCGTTTAATTTCCCCGACCAAATCTGAAACCGTGTCGCGAGGCAAAGGTGACAAACAATTGCCATGGAAGGGGGCACTAATGATAGATTTTATACAATTTTAGAGGGTAGAATATACGGTTAGAGGTTACCTTTCAGCATTAGAGTCTGGAAAGATTACTTTATGACATTTGAGCTTGTGGCATATTTTCTGAATATTGTACAGTGTCTACAGCACTATAAACGTGTAAAAACAGCGTGGAACACTGAAATGATTATGTTTTGATTACATCCATTACATACATAATTGTTGGAAATAACACCTTGCATGTGCTTTTTTGTGTGCCCTATTTTTGCAAGAATTAAAACAGATTTTACCCAGATAAAACTGAAATAAAAAATTGATCTGAGAAGTTACAAGAAATAATGCACATTAAAAGCCTTTGGAACTTTATTTGAAAAACTCATTTTATTAGCTCAGCTGACTTGTCAGTCAGCTGAGCTTATCTCATGGTCCTGCGTCCGTCGTCCGTCAACAATTCACATTTTCGAATTCCTCTCCCAAACCGTCAGCCAGATCCACTTCAAACTTGGTGGGGATGTGCCTTGGGTGGGTCATTACCAAGTTGGTTCAAATGGTCACGGTCCAGTGATTTTTGGACTTTAAATGACTTTTTTGTTCTTTTTGGGCAAATCTTATTCTCTGGAACCGCTCACCCAATTGCTTTGATATCACACAGGAACACTCCCTGGGACTCCTAGTTTTTAATTTGTTCACCAGGTGGCGCTGCAATCTTGTTCAAATTTTTGTGTTATAGCTATTTTCGACCTCTTCTAGAGAACCGTCTCTCAGATTAAGCTGAAACATGGCGGATATGTTCCTTGTAGAAGGGTCAAACAAAGTTGCTCCCTAAGTGCGAATGCTGCGGATTCCTGATTTTTAACGATTTTTTTTTTTTATTTGGGCACTTATCGGTCCATGCAGTTTTCCTATTGATCACTATGGAAGTCAATGAGCATACTAATGCTAATTTACATTTTCGACTTCTTCTCCAAAACCGTCATCCAGATTAATTTCAACCTTGGTGGCAATGTACCTTGGGTGGGTTTCTACCAGGTTTGTTCAAATAGTCATGCTCCAGTGATTTTTTTATATTTAATGAATTTTTTGCTCTTTTTTTGACAAATCTAAAAAAAAACCATTTTCTCCGAAACCGCTTACCGAATTGCTTTGATATCACAGGAAGACACCAAGGGATTCTTTGTTCTTAATTTCTTCACCACGTGGCCCTGCAATCTTTTTTCTATTTTTTTATGACTTTTTAGTGTTAAAGCTATTCTTGACTTCTTCGCCAGAACCGTCACTCAGATTAAGCTTAAACGCGGTGGATATGTTCCTTGTGGAAGGGTCAAACAATGTCGTTCACTATGTGGGAATGCTGTGGATTCCTTATGTTTAACGATTTTTTCAATTCGGCTACTATTCGGTAAATGCACCTTTTCTATTGATTAACATGTAAGTCAATGGGCTTTCTAATGCTAATTTACATTTTTGACTTCTTCTCCAAAACTGTCATCCAGATTTACTCCAGACTTGGTGGGGATGTACCTTGGGTGGGTGTCTACCAGTTTTGTTCCGATGGTCACGTTCCAATGAATTTTGGATTTTTTAATGATTTTTTTTTTTCAAAAATCTGTACAAAAGTTTTAATAGGAAAGTTTAACATGGGCATTTTTTGTAATGGTTATAACAAATAATTTTGGCCAGATTTACTTCAAACTTGGTGGGAATGTGCCTTGGGTAGATCTCTACCAAGTTTATCAAATGGTCACGCTCTATTGATTTTTTGATTTTTTTTTTGTTGTTGATTTTTTTGTTCTTTTTGGGGCAAACCTAAAGAACTCTTCTCCGGAGGAACCGCTCACCCAATTGCTTTGGTATCGTACATAGACACGCCCAGGAACACATAGTTCCAAATTTGTTCACCAGGTGACGCTGTAATTTTTCTAATAATTTTTTAATGACTTTTTTTGTAAGGTTTTGCCTTTTTTCACTTGTTCTCAGAATGTCACTTAGATTAAGCTGAAATGTGATGGATATGTTCTTGTGGAAGGGTCAAACAAAGTTGTTTACTACGTGGCACTGCTTTGGATTCATGATTTTTAAGGATTTTCAACTCGGGTACTTATCGGTCAATGCAGCTTTCCTATTGATTACTATGTAAGTCAATGGGCATTTTAATGCTAATTCACAGGACAACTGACGCGAAATTTACCGTTTTCTTGATAACTTGAGATCTCTTTTGATTAGTACCGTAATGCTGCTCATGTTAATGTTTCTGTAAGAAGGTCATGCTGAGACAGTACATGAATCACCTTGACCTCGTTTCTGGGGTCACAGCGCAACATACATGAATTTTACTCTATATTATAACTTGAGAACTACTTGAACCTTGATGTTGCACATGTTAGTGTTCTTCTATAAAGGTCAGTCTTACTCAGAACATGGGTGGCCTTGCTCCTTTCCCAAGTTCAGAGAGCTGCAAGTGTGATGAATTTCAAGATCAGCTGAGCATGGGCTGTTCACACTGTCCTCTTGTTGTGATTAGGTCCGAAACGGTTGGGACTAAAACACAAAGCGCTGCAATTCATGGCTGCATTCAATGGGACTCTAAACACTTAGCCGATATATACCAAAGAGTAAACCTAACAAGAAAATTTATGTATTATAAAGTATAAAGATACTTACAATAGGAATATTAGGATGGACACAGGGTGCAAATCAGAGAACCAGTACATGGCTTATGATCAAATGAAATACAATGTTCTTACATTTTTCCCTGAGCATCGCAGTCAGCCATCTTGACCAAATATCCATCTCATAAGGCTACCGTGATGGCATAGAGGCAAAGTATCAATATTTTAATTGACTACCAAAATTATAATGTTTAAATCTGTTTTATTGGTTGTATGTGGTCTTGCTCATCGGATTTTACAATTGTGATACGTTACTATTTTAAATAGAGTTCACAGAGGTTTAATTGTTAAAATTTTATAACCAGCCTCATACAGTTCTACGAAGAACAAAATCTAAAAACAATGAAGAGAAATGACATGATTTTCAAAGATATCTTGATAACAACTTGGAGTTTGGTCTTGAATTTACAAGTTCAGAACTGCCTCCGACAGTATTGAATTGGCAATTCAGTCAAATAAATATTGCTGATCCAGGATCGCAATCATAGTGAACTGTCATAATTTAAAACCCTTTTCCAAAAATGTTGAACACTTTTTATAATACATACGAACTCTTGTGTTACATCAAGCAAACAAAACTCGATAGATGTCTTCAAATGAGAACGTGTTGCCACGAAATGTATACGTTGCATAATCCCAGGACTAAAAACCATTCTGCGCAAGGTAATATGTGCCCACCTGCCCCTTAACGTATCTTGGTCGATATTTATATGGAGTCACATATCCTTATTTAATCAATGTGTAATAATCCCTAGCACAGCCTTACAGCATGACAACTCCCCTACTACAGGGACCAAATAAATCATGCGCAAAGATTTCATGCAGTACAAGGGGGTCTTAGCCTACAGAAATGTAATAAAACAAGCTATCTGTTTTCATAATTGCCCTGTTTATTGATTATTCGAATGTGAAAGAGTCGACATTTACAGGCAAATTTATGGTGTATTCGACCAGCTATCTACCCAAAAGAAAAAGGAAACGGAAGGAGATGTAAACCGTAGCCGAGTCTTTTGACTCTAAGCCTCTCTAACTTTGGGCCCAAAACGTCAAGATAGACGAAAACCCTGTAGGTACTTTTTAATGCCCAAACTTCAACTTTCAGGGTTGACCTTTTTACAGAAGGCTATATCGTGAAATAGCCAAGACCGTTTTCGTCAGTCCCGCATTATTGTGAACCATAAGTCGAATACTTAAAATCCGCCTTTTAGTCGAATACTTAGAATCTTAGAGCTAATGCGATCACTCATGTCTGTTCATAAACATTTGCTTGTTATCAAGATACAATCTATAGTTTTCACGATAGCCCCACTAAACTTTCAGAACTTACCACGTGAATGGAAATTTAGGTCGACTTCGATATCAGTGCCGCCACCTACGGTATTTTGTAACATATGGGTCAAAGTGTGAAAATCTTGTGACCACTCTAGCATCCTTATAATGTTTGATAGATGTTCATGAAATTAGGTGAAATTGTGGAGGAGGTCAAAATCTTGATTACATATGATACTAATGATCCTCCCTACACTGTGACGGAAAGTATGAGTTAAAATGACTTGAAAGATAGAAAGTCCATATTTGGAGAAGCAAAATATGCATGCAAAATTTATAAGAAATGTAAACCGTGTTCAATGCTAATGCGTTATATAATACATCAAGGATCTTGACACATTTTGGTTGAGTCACCAGGCCTATAAAGGTAAGAGAGTTGATTTTCTAATGGCAGAGTGTAGCTTGGACATCAATGGCAAAGAAAATGTAGGCTCTAGAAAAAGACACACTAAAATACTTTGTGTATACAACTCTACTTGGTGACCTTTTTGGGTCACCGTAACCCAATGATCCTGTGGCCATGTCCATATTTCAAGGTCATTGAGCACTTAAGAAAGGACACATAATAAAATATCTTAACACAGAATAAGGCGAATAAAACCAAATGTACTGCAAATGTGTATGCCTTTGATATTGCATAATATGGATGATCTTAATTAATTTTGCAAGGTCATCGAATTAATGCTTTTCGCGAAGTGATTATTTTGGTGATGCTCATCAGATTATATGTCAGCGTCAGCCCGGCGTTACTTTCAGGAAACCACTTGAATTCTATTGAATGCTCGTCTTGAGCCCATGAAGCACGACCTGGACAGCGAATGGATTATTTAAAGCTATAATAAGTTTAGTCTAGCAACATATGTTCAGTGTTTGTTTGGTTGCTGTTGTGTATGTGTGTGTGTGTGTTTATGAAATGATGTAATTGACAACAAAGTTTTTTTGTTTTGCTTTTATCTTTGCAAAGTATATTGAAAAGGTCATCATTCATGGAAGAATACTTGTACCTTTCCTGGAAATTTTGACCCAGCAACTCAAATGGCTCACAGACGATGCTTAAGCGTACAGGATGACCTATGTAAATACATGTATAAATTGGTATCTGTGGGGACATGCAAATTTTATCAAAATGGAATATAGAAATTTCATGATATATAATCCAAGTTTTGGAACGAACTGGGCAAGACTTTATTTTAAAAATCACCATCATGGTTGAAACCCTTCAATCTGCGCTTCTCCAAACGCTAAAATGGGGCATGTGGCTTTCAGGGAATGTTGCTAGTAATCTTGGCAGGGATATTGGTATCTTTTGTAGGGTCCGCCCCATGGGGGGGGGGGGGGCTTTCTGTTATCCGTCCGTCAGTCCGGATGTCCACCTGGCTTTGTACATTCTCGTTACCGCGATATCTACCGAATACCTCCATGTGTTTTGCTCAAAACTGGCAATATGCGTACCTTACCTAGCAAGATGAACTAATTAGATTTTTATGTCACCAAGATCTTATGTGAGCAAATGGCAGCCTAATTACATGTTCCTTAGGGATAGCTACCGCAATGTTTCCAAAATGCTCCATTTTTTTATTTTGCTCAAATTGGCAATGTCCTTATCTAGCACGCCAAGATAAACTAAACAGATTTTGGTGTCACCCTGACCTAATTTGACCAAATGGCGGACCTTTTATTCAACGATTGCATTGAAGGTATGTCTAGCTCTTTACAGTATTTGCTAAAAAAAAAAAAGTATACAAAGGAAAATTCCTGTACGTTTTTGCCGGATGGGGCTTAACACGAATATAGTACATTCATGTCACGTTCATGTATTGGTCCAGCATATTTCACATTTTCACGTTTTTTTTTAGAACTTATTTGGCACGGTTGGGCTAGTTGTCGCAAAAGTTGATTTGTGGATGTCGTACCGCGTTTCACTATGTGAACATAAAATGCCAACTTGTGCTGATGATAACTGAAGATTAATATTTTGCAAATAGTCACCTCGATAGATGGACGACAGACCAAATCTCACACCTAGAAACTCTTGCTGACCGAGACCGAAGCTGGAGGTCAACAATGGTTTTCGAGGGAAGACATTTGGTCTGCCCCCCCCCCCCCCCAACTACCCTAGTCACCATTCATTTTCCTGCATCAGATGTCTTACCATGTTATCAAAATGTTCAGAAACGCCTCTGAATCGACTTGCGGGAGATTTTGCCAATTTCATAGTGCCTGGATCATGGGCGTGTCCCGGCAGGACTGGAACAAAACTTAGGCGCATCAATGTTCGTGTTTGCAAATCCAAGCACGTGCCTAATTGTCTATTCATACGTTGTTAATATGTACAGGTACAATCTAATTGGTTTCATACTGACGTGATGACGTGATCCCGGGTTTTCCGCTAATGTAATGACCGATGGAGGCCTAACACCTTCATATCAAAATGACGAACATTTTCGCCGCTTCGACGTGACTTACTAACATTATAATGTCTGAATCATTTAAGCTTTAGTATGGAAGCGAGTACAAGAATATACGCTATCTTTCCACACCAAACATGTATTCAAGGCATACGCCACAATTTAAAACGGGAAAGGTAAGATTTTGATCGATGCTGCAATGCAAGTGCTCAGGGTATATGCACTTGAAGGGGTCACAGATTGAAAAACGGTGCCCGTCGTCAAGGGCTCTAGTGGTTCCGGAACAAATGATACATGACTATTGACCAATGACATGACTGAACATTTACTTGAAATGCACGAATTTAAAAACATAAATAGTCCACACATGTCACAAATTAAAATGTAAGGTAACTTGAGCCATTTTAGCAAATATGCAGACAGGTACAATTCATATTTTTGTTTTTGTTGGAAGCAAAAATATCTTCAAACAAGATGTTCAACGTATATGCAAGGGCACTGATTTGTAACTTGGAAAACGCATTTTCAGAAATGACGCCATTTGGAATGTATGGTAGTAGGAGGTACGTGTTTTTCAACAGGGTTGATGGAGGAGCAACAAGTATTGATGTCGTCCTGGGAACAATATAAACATCCACATCTACATTTGTCAGCCTTATTAATGATTATTCTATAATGTCAAAATGTTAACATCAGGCCAAATTTAGAGCATGAACGCTTGCCCGGATACAACTTCCGTGTAAACTATGCCATTTTCTATGAGCGTAAATGATTAATTATCAGTATTTATGACAATTTTATTTCCATTTGCCATTTCAGCGGTCAACATTATAGATGCGCAGACTTGTGGTGTTGTACGGTCGGAATAAAATGGAAAACGGGTCAAACCTAAACAAGTTGCCGCTTGGCAATTTCAGACTGTGCTGTTGCCTCTTTTGGAAGAGGCAACATACCTATAGGCTAATGGCAACTTACTTCGATCGGAACGAAACAATATGCTTGTCGTCATGGAGTTGGTAAAAGAGATCGATATTTTCGGTTCAGAATACTGATAAACCATTTAAAAAATTCATAGAAATTAGTTAATTATATGCACATATATCTAGGTGTTTGAAAGCCACAATATTTGGCTTTACTTCTATAGCGCTAAGAACAATAGTGACAATACAAATCAATAATGCGGCATTGGCTCCAGGTATTAATGCTTCGTGGCAGCCCACTGTGAAAGTCGCCATCTTGGAATGTCATGTTTGCCACCTAGCTACCAGATTTTACACTCATGACATTTAGGACTAAATTTATACAAAAAAGTCATTACTGTATTTGCTTCATTATACGTATACTGTTAACAGTACCCGCAATTTAACTATATTTTCTTGGTATGATTTCAGAAAGTGTGGCGCATTGGTGATTCTAAGTGATCGCACTTTTATAACAGGTGGATTTTCAAACTGCTTTGAGCAAAACAATCTATTCAACTGCGAGCTTCTCCGACCACGAGTGTGGCCTTTTAAGAACGGCGGACGGGGCCAGCTAATTATATGCCTGTTTGTTAGACGAACCTGCCACCATAACTCGGCTAAGAAAATCAGCTGCCGCCCAGGGCTCTGAAGCATCCAGCGCTTCAGTAAATATGGCGGGCACCGAGGATAAAATAGAGACAGTGGAGGACAAAAAAGGTCCGATGAAAAACTGCTGCAAAAAAGTTCTCAAGTTTATGTTTTCACACATAGGATTATGTGGCATGGTGGTGGCCTACTCTGTCGCAGGAGGTTTCATTTTTGAGCATCTTGAAAGGCATAATGAGCAAACGGAATGTATAAAATCAAAAGAAGCATACGAGCCTACAGAAAACGCCACAATGCATAAACTCTGGAAAATATCCAATGCTTATTCTGGTTCAGATCAAATGGAAAAGGCTTTACTGGAATACCAAAAAGTTCTAGAGTCCTTTCGAGCAAATGTTTTGGCGCTCAACTATGAGGGGAAGAATTGTACGGCAATGGGAACTCCCGACGGGCCAAAGTTCCGTTGGTCGTTTGCTGGGGCCCTTTTGTTCTCAGTGACTGTGATAACAACCATAGGTAAGTATTATTTGTGTTCATCACTAACTTCACTAAGAAACGTTTCCGCATATGATACTTAACACCCGACTAATGTTTTGAACATTATAACACCATGTTTGTCAACTTTTTAAATATAGACATGATTTACTTGGTAATAAGTAAAGCAAGGGCGCTTTATGAGACAGGGTTACCGAAAAGGGATTATAAGGTATCGACAAACTCAAATAGAAACTCAAATAGGCGACATTCATATTTAACTGCGATCCTGCTCACTTCCTGTGTTGCCGGGGGTAACAGACTGATGCTTCCACCATGATCAGGGCAGATTTGTATTATATACTACATAAACATCCATAAATAACACCTTTTCAACCAAAAGAGAGCTCATTTCTAATCAATTTAGGCATCCTTTATGTTTCAAGTATATGTTAAAACATTTTCTTAAGATTATTCTGTGTTCGTGTTGTTTATTTTATTGAGAAATTACTTTTGACCACGCGTAATACATGGATCTGCCCAATGCAGGTGGCTCCCTCTTTTGCTCAACAGGTGTTAGAGTAGGACCGCATTTAAATATGAATACATCCAATTATAAGTACAGATTCATATCGTCGACACACAAAACTGTTTTTTTTTTTTTTGTGGAGCAAATAGATTTCAATTTACACTGTTAGCAAATAAGATGCATAAAAATCAGAATGTGAAATTCCTAGTCCACGTTTTCTCTTCAGATGCTTATATGCATGTATATTTAACTTGATCACGCTTGTTGAGCATCACAGGGCAGCTGCCTACACCCTGTCCGCGGCTGTTCGGAAAAGTCCCGCTTATCTCTGGTTTGCGGTATTTATTCAGGGAATAAAAATATATGCTTATATTTGTGGTACTCATGGATTAAACTGAATAAAAAAAAGGCACATATTTAGGTACATGTTGCAAATTGAAGCTCCAACTGTTGTAAAAATTGAGACATGTGATCCATAAATGATGCCACTGATATTTAAATATTGCCAAATTAGAGTCACACAATTTTACTGGGAAACAATACATGGATTGAAAAAACATGTAGGTCTGAAATTGGTTCTTTTATAAGCACATCACAGTCACAGATTCTGAGGTGGTGTACGCCCATTAACAAGCTGACCTCAGTACTTCATGGGATTCAGCCGCGCAGAATGCTTTTTTCGGAAACGTTATGATCCATTGAACATAAATAGAAAACAATTGCTGCCCTTAACAAAAATATCTCCAATCCAACAGATGGCTGAGAAATATTCCCACAAGAGGGGGGGGGGGGGGGAGAAAAAATGTTTTCCACATCAAACTCCATTTTTCAGCATGCACGCTTAAGCCTAAAGGCCCAATTACACAGAACAGCGGTAACGAAAAGCGGATTGTGGATACCGGTATTTCCGCGCGGATTTTAAATTGCAATGAGAGCAGTACATTGCGCGGAATTACAAGGTTGTACCTTCAAAGTTGCACAGCCCTTTGGGCCAGTAATATATTTGTGTGTGAATAGCCTTTTGAAAGACTGACTATTAATTTAAGCAATGCAATAGAAACTAAATTTTAAAATAAAATTCTACGGTCATTCTTCAATATGTGCCGACTGAAATTAGATCGGACTCAGATTATTTCACGACCCAAATTCCGATCTATGTGGACCACATGTTCACTATACTACACATGTATTTGAGACTTTTGTGCACACCGCAATAATTACCTGACATGTCCACCTTTGAACCAACGAGTTTCCACGCATCCTGCTTCTTTTGGGCATCTTTATACCTTTCAGCCGTTGGGTCGTATAATTGATGATATTTTTGCAGTTTCAAAATCATGTTTTCCATGATGACCCTGTTGGTAGCACAGATTTATCTCTCGACACGTGGAGATGATGCCTACCAAAAAAAAAAAAAAACCCGTTCTGATTGTCTGAAATCTTCATGTTTCCGCGCGATACGCAGTAAAAATCGATTGGATTTCTATTTGGAGCGGTTTAGCGCTGTATCGCTTTACCGTTCCGCTGTCAGTGCAATTACGCGCGGTTTTCCGTTACCGCTCCGTTACCGCTCTCCTGTGTAATTGGGCCTTAATACTTGGATTTTTGGCCGAATACTAGAATGATAGAACTTTGGCTACAATTATTCTTGGTTGGCGACTACTTTTTGTCGTAGAGTATAGAGTCTTCCTTTGTTTCCTTTTCGATTTGTTTGGAAAAGTAAAATCTCCGTAGAAAGCGTTAAGTCTGCTGCCCACTTGTTCAACAATGGTCAAACGGAGATTTCAGCAGAGGAACGAATCATAACCACAGGGATATCGATCTTTTTTTCCTGAGTGCCAACTGAGAAATTCAATTTCGTCCCACTAATGCAAATTCCTGGCGGTTTTGGGAAAACGGCAAAAAAAAATCTGTCCCACTTCCATGTTATTAATCAATAATTTCCCCTTTTATCAATAAATGAAGTGCTTTAGCGTGTTTCTCATGACAAATAACCGTAGTGTAACACTGTACCTAATGTAGCCATAAAAAGATTTTTTTGGCCAAAATGTGGTTGACTTAGGCCAAATGTATTCAAATGTGACATAGGCCAACGTTCATATTGATCAGTATTCAAAAATAGCTATCTTTTGTACTCACTTCCAACATGTCATAAAATACAACATTTTTAAGACCTTGTGTTTACGTGACTGAGGCCAATTTTTAAAGTTTTAGATGACTCGGGTCATGTGATGATTTAAGCCATTTTGCATTCAATGTTAGGTCCATTATAGGGTTAATTTGTACAGATTTTTTAAGATGGAACGCCGTAAATATGAAGAGGAAGGATCTTCCTTGTCCTTTGATATATAATACTCAAAAGTCCCCAATTTTTACTTACCCATTTTTGCTTAAGTGTGGCGATTTGTGCCAGGTTGATGTGTCTTTGACATTACAAACACAAAGGGTAGCCTTCTAGACTGACATAAGATACCAGGACTAGATCAAACTTTATTGGGTGTCTCGAATCAAAATGTGACAGCATCACAGGGTAATGTACAGAGAAATGGTTTCTTATGACAGCGTTTGACAACGAGCATTGACATTAAAATAATCATATGGCAAGATGCTGCCAGCCGTCATGCTGAATGATTTGTGACTATGTGCCAGAAACATCGCTGCTACCGTCCGACCAATCGCAACAACACGCTTTGTGCAAAAATACAATTTGTTAACTATCCCAAATGCGACATAGCCACTGATTCTTCGTCTGCCGGTCTCAAGGAGAAATGAAATGTGTCTGCACAACACCAATTGCATACTTTATTTTAAAAAGTGATCGACGCAACAAAAGTAATACGCCTTTATGCTAATATTAGAATATACAGTAAATATAATGGTGGTATCATCCCTGAAGGAAAACTGATGCTGACGGATGAAATTTAAAAATCTAATTTCACCTTCAAGTCAAATTGTTTTGCTCTACATGTTGCCTTATCGCTTGTATTTGTCATATCAAACCATTTGAGATGACTATCTTTATTATAATACAATGGTGGTTTCATCCCTCTCGCTTACATATGGTAGCGAAGCACGATACCCTCATATTCTTATCAGTAGGTTACACGTTACAAATCTGAATGGCAACTGTAAAGAGCGTCCTGCTGAGCCTGGTGATACTCATTCTGAGCTCGGCCACTGTCCTGTCACCGACATCAACATGGATTAAGCCGTCGCCGTTCCTTGGGGACAGACAATGCTGACAGAGTTCAGTTTATATTCTCACTCAGACTCCTTTTCAGAGGCAGGCTACAATTTACCTCTGGTTAGTTTTGCTTGGTTAAATAGGGATGCGCTATTATAGAGCTATGGTGTAAAATTTGTTCTTTTGATGAATAGAATTTAAATGTCTGTCTCAAAATCCCATGCTCCTTCGGGTTAATAACTTTGGCTTTGGCCAGGGACACCCAAGTGCACTGAGCTGGTACCAGTCAACTACACTAGGGGATCAGCTGGTGGGGTTGTGGTTGCTTACATCATTTCCTGTGTAACAGCCAGGGTCATTCTTCGGTGGGAGAACGGGATATTGTAAATAGTAGTTCCCAAATAAACAAATGAATAAATGAATGAATACACAAATAAATAAAAGAATAAATAAACAAATGAATGAATGTATAAATATAATAAAATGAATAACTATCAATTGGCATACAGAGCTATTCGATATCTTTATTAATGACCTGCTACTTTATCTTGAATCAACCGAGTAGCGTGTAATAATAGGCAGAAATAAGTATATATATGCCGAGGATATTACCGTCTTTTCTACAGGCGTAACAGTTTTATAATCACTGATGGGCGTGTGTAACAACTATGCAAAAGATTGCGTTTTAATTTTGGAATATCTAAATCTAAATGCATATCCACACGTAGGGATGTGTTTGCCGATAACCCTGTCTGGAAACTTATCGGTAGAGCTATTCTGCAGGAGGAGCTTTACTTCTATCCTCGGCATCACGTTTTTAGGGACTTTAACTTTAAACAGCATGTTTCTAAGTGCATCTCAGCAGCCAGGCGGTGCATGTATGGATTGAGTAGCTCTGGTTTTACTCACTGCACTTGACACTCTGCAAAAGTTCATATCCAGAAGATTATCCCGTACAGAAATTGCTTGATCGTGATTTTACCCCACCACTGGAGATAACTTGGTTACCAAGTAGTATTGCTGTTTCTTTGAAGCGGTACACTGTTTCACAGAAAATGGCACTGAAACGTCCACGAATTGATGAAAAATGGCATAACAGAATGTGTGAAACCACAATAAAGTGTGGAGCAATAGATCATAGCTCTATGGCAACTATTTGGCGGTGGAGAAAAGGCTCTACTTATCAACTGTAACACACTTGAGAAATAGTCCTAAAACAACTGTCAAATTGGGGTACAATGGATTGCAGCATCTGAAACAGCATGTTCAGGTGGGCGTAAAGTAACTTCAAAGCTGCATGATCTGGAATTGATCTTTGCTGGTTTCTGATTCATTATTGTATTATCCTCTAGGACTGGGTCTGCCCGTAGTTAATATGAAGCATTTCTCAAACACAATATGAAGGTCTTAGGATGGTAGATCCAATATCTGTTATCGAAAAACTGGTTTCTCAATCCTAAGCTGCATACATTCTTTCACATTTATAACATTGGTTTAAACATATTTTATTTCGCAGAAATACAATTGGGAAACAGGGCAATGTCGTATATTAATCCCTCTTGCAACAGAGCATTAAAACGTTGCACAACAATCAAGACAATGTTCAATAAGAGGCATTAACAACTCATAACATAACAGATAGAGTGGTTATACCACACGAGTTAAAGATTTGGACCAGGACAGTACACCACAGACAGTAAAAGAGTCTGGTGTAATATTTAACGCGAAATTTTCTCATAATTGTGTACAGTCTCAAGAGACAGATATTTTGGGTTTCACTATGCGTAGAGTATTATGAATTATTATATACTGCTTAAGTTACGGTCCCGAGCCTGCCTGTGTCTCTAATATATTCTTGAACGGTCTCGAAAATTGTTTGATTTTGAATCAAGGTACAGTTTATAGAACCATATAGTAGAGTGTGAATTGTAAACGGCGCTAAGCTAATAACGGTACTTTGTAATTTTTCACCGTGCAATCTGTATCTGGTACATTCTCACAAATAGTGGAAGGCATTTTCGTTTGCAGTACCACAGGCACACTCAGGGGAGTCAACCAGTCCTCTTTTGAAAAGATCGTCGTACAAACCACTGCATTGCATCCTTAATCAGGCGTGAATTATGGCTAATTGACGATCACCTATATAACATAATCTGTCTGGTTTGTCAACATTACTAATACGGGGTTTGTTTTAAAATTCATGACCAGATTCAGCATTACGAGTAGTCCGAGGCAGTTCGTTGCATAGTCTGATCACGGAGGGAAAGATTTAGTTATTGAATAGATTTGTACGTGCGCGAATATTAGAGAGGTTATGGCCCGATCGGACGTTATATCTATTGCGTTCAGACACAGTACTTGGGACTAAATTCCGTCGGTATTGCGGTGCATAACCGTGCATTATTTGAAAAACCAAGATCAGTTTACTTTTCTTTCTTCTTTCTGATAATTTCTCGAGGCCTGCTTCTTCATAAATTAAAAGGTGGCTTGTGCACCTTGCAGATCCTGTTATTACACGCGCTGTACTCAGTTGAACATTTTCGAGATGTTGTGACTCCTGTAAAGAACAACCATCTAAAACAACAGAACCATACTCCAAAAAAGGGCGAATAAAACCGAAATATGTGATTTCTAAGGACTTTATACTTAACCGATATTTTACACGTTTCATTAAGTTAACCATTTTCGTTCCTTTGGTGTCCAAGGTATTGACATGGCTTGACCAAGTCTGGTCGGACCTTATAATCAGACCTACGTGCTTGTGTTCGTTTTCGTTCTGCAATGATTCGCCCATGAAAATTAGACCAGGATAGTTCAGGGGTATACCCTTTTAAGATATTATCATACTTGTCTTTGATGGATTGAAAGAGACCAGCCACCTGTGCGACCAACTCTTCATTTCCTATAAATTCAGGTTAAGAGTATCTGTCGCAGAGACGCCATCTTCTACCTGAATATAAATGGTAGCGTCACCAGCAAACAATCTTATTGATGAGTTTACTACATTAGTTATGTCATTAATGTAAATCAAAAATAACAAGGGGACTAATACAGATCCCTGAGGGACACCTGCCCTAACGGTTCTCCAGGAAGACATGACACCCTGCAAGACAACACGTTGCATTCGACCTTCCTAGTAGTCTTCGAGCCACAGTAAAAGAGAGCCATGGATTCCAACCTTTTTCAGTTTATGTACAATGTAAGAGACCTGGGTGGTAAACAGGATCAAATGCTTTTGTAATATCGCAAAGGATCACCCTAAGGTCTTTTTGTAAATCAATAGCTTGGCAGAAAGTGATAGATAAGCTGGTTGACATTACTGTCACCTGGCATGAATCCAGATTGACAATCAGATATAACCGTATTTTCTCTAAATTGGTGAAAAACATTTTGAATATTACTCGCTCAAATACTTCACTAACACAACTTAACAGGGGAATAGGCGTATAGTTACTGCAAAGACTAGCATTTCCACTCTTAAGGGCTGGAACCACATGTGCTCTCTTCCAAGTATGTTGGAAATTGGTGCTTTGATAAGGATATATTGAACAATTTTGTGAGGGATTTAGAGATAACAGGTGCAGCTTTTTTCAGTAATTGGACACTGATACCATCCGGGCCACTTGCCTTCATTAACTATTTTGGTTTCCAGAGGATCGAAATCGCTCTGCACATCAGTCGACGGAGAAAAATTAGAGTAGTCCACATTGCACTGACTTCGGAAAAAATCGTTCAGAATTTGGGTCTTTGCTTCATTGTCGTGAAAACTTTGACCATCATGGTATAGACCCGGGATATCCTGAACTTGGTGTTTGTTAAGAAAACTTTTGACTGTGTGCCACCAGCTCTTTTTCTTTTGCCTTTCATTGTTAATGGAACCTTTGAGCTTTTTGTAATAATTCTCTTCCGCAAGCCTCAAGTCGTCAATATATTTATTCCCGTATCTGGCGAAAATATGGCCAAAGAGAATGACATTGTTTGGCCCTTTTATGAATGCGTTCGATTTTCCGTTTCCAGCAATGGAAATCATTGGTATATCAGGGAGTCAACAGACCTGATTGTTGCGTCTTTGTTAGGTATAGAAGGTTTTGCCGTAGCCAGAAAAGTATCAGTCCATTTAGTACAAATTTTATCGATATCATTAGTATCGAGGCAGGCCTCCCAATTAACCTCAGACATGTTACTTCTAAATCTATCATAGTCAGCTTTACATATAAGCCGTTTATATGTTGGAGATTTTTTTTTCTAAAAAGTAGATTTTTTATAACATTTTTTATGCATGCACATGCATGTCAATGAAATGATCACAATTATGTTAATTACTGATTGATGTTGTACAGTGGTTCCTACTGTATGTGACCACTACTTTTGCCAAGAAAAATTGGTCACATACAGCAGGTTACCTGTCACCACAGGTAAAGTTAAAGAAATTGGCTCGTGAGGCTGGGTCTAGTGACTAAAAAAGCAGTGTGGCTGCTCCTGACAGTGTGTGCATACAGCAGGTACCACTCTATCCAGAAAATCGCTTTGATGGAATATTAAGTTACCAACATACCATATATTCCTTTTTCTTACATGTTATAAATTGCATTCACAAGTTTTAGCCATCATGTTAACACAAATAAAAAATCCACAATGTTTCAGTATTACCCTCTCATAAATGATGTATAAAAAGCATTACATTCTGGACATAAAAACTGTATTATGTGGCCAGAGTGCAAAGTATATTAATATTCTAGGTATAAGAGGTACATGACGGGGCATAAAATGGTATATACCTACTTATATTCCAAACCATATCTTAAGCATACTGAGAAATGTTCCAAAAATGCAAATCATGCCTCATAATGGTCCTATATATTCTATGTCACAGGTATATATTTGAGGCATATACGCAATACAAACAGCCACATTATAGGCATTTCTGAGGTATAAAGAGGCATATTGGAAATACATTTGAGGAATATTGGTGGCATTTATGAAGTACAAAAAGGTATATCTGGGGCATATTCAAGGTATTTTTGCGCATCAAGTGGTATATTTGGGGCACAAAAAGGTATATCTCAGTCAGACTCCATGGTCAACCTGAAAATTCAATGCTTGATAATTCTTTTGCCCATGGTCCACATATTCATGCAGGTTTGGAAGCGCTGTAATATTAATCTTTTCCTTTGAGTACAAAAACTCAGACAGGGTCACACAGTTTCATCCTGACAAGAACAAGAAAAATTAGAAGAGTATGGCAATGAATTAATTCTTTACATTTTTTCCACTTTATTTATAACTATATGTATTTACACATCACACATGCTAAGTGTTCTTTGTTCAATCAAGAGGCTCTTAGTGGGTTGGTCTACCACGCTTGCCAGGCTGCTGATTAGGTCTTAGGTAAATCGCTTCTTGGACCGTATTCCAGTTATTTTGCCAGCCATCACCTGCTGTATGTCAGCTTTGTGTATGTTCTACACACAATCCTAAAAATATATAAATATACATTGGTTAGTGGCTCTAGATGTTGGTTGCATGAACTTTAGTTTTCAATCATGGCTAGCCTTGCTTGTGAGGGAAAAAACTGGAATTGGCTGACTGCTCGGCGCAACATGTTTACCCACACACTGCAGTCCATGCTAAATTACTGAGATAAATTGAAAATCACATTCCATATAAACCAGATAAAGAAATCCACTCCCTCGGCACTAACCTGAAACTATCTTAAGTTACCGGATGTAATAATGGGATTAAAATCTCAGGCTCAGCCGGCAAAGACAGTTGATATTACAATACTGCACTCCAGTGGACCACAAACGTGTTTACTCGTCCCACAGACTGCAATTTACGTGCCCTAAACGCACGCAAAGTGTACGATTGTGCTGAAAAGTGACTCTGTGTGTACATACCTATTTAAAAAGACTGTATAGAATTCTCAGCCAGCTTCCCCGCTATCTCATGCTCATATCGAAGTCTCTCCCAAGTCGTATGTGTCCAAAATTCAAACTGGTCAACTTCCGGTTTGGCTGTAAGAAAATAGGAACTGACAGAAGAAGCTACGAATGGCTGAAGCTGTGTGGAAAATACAAAATTAATTTCTGGAATGCCAAGACCACCTTTTTTTTCATAAGATACATTGTCGCAAAATACACTGTTGCATTTTCCACCCCCTTTGTCATATGTTTTTGCAAATTTGCGACAGGTTGATCGGCCCTGATTTAAGGATAACTACTATAAAATTAAAAATAAACATTATTTATTACTACTTTTACTGAGGGCTAACATAATTGAGAGGTTGTTTGTTTCCCTTTCACAGTGTCATTTGTTTGCAATATTGCCACACAATTACAAAAAATGATTTTCATTATTTGCCAGAAATACATATTCAACTCCCCTCAAATGTGCAGGAAGCTAAAGTTTTATGTTGTGAATCAAATTGGAGCATCTCAAATTTTCCCATTATTTTTGCTATTTTCACCAGGTTAAGCCGAAGGTAGCCTGTGAGAGATGAACAAATAATCTTCCCAACTTAAAATGCCTGTATGTAATATGAAGAACAGCAAGATTTTAACATTTTATACTTTATCATGCTTTTAAAATTTGTAGTATGCTGTATATTTTACCACTTATTTTGTATCAAAATTTATGAAATTGTTGGCCAGGTGTTGAAGCCAAATTTGTATTGAAGAATTATAACTATTTTTGTACAATTCAGAAATTTTTATAGTGTTTAAAACAGTGCAGAAGTTGTAACCCCATTAAAAAGTAAATGGTATGTCGGTCTGCCCGTCCGTCATGTCCGGTATCCATCACGTCCAATAACCTTCCATGTTATTATTCAATTGCCTTCAAAAGTGGTCAGACTATGCATCTAGGTGAAACTTTGGCTAGGATTGTTTATGCATGACCTTGACCTCAAAGTCGCCCATGCATACATGCCTATTGATTACCATGTAAGTGAATTGGGATTGCTGTGGTAATATACATTATCGACTTCTCCAAAACCGTCAGCCAGATTCACTTGAAACTTGGTGGGGATGTACTTTGGGTGGGTCTTCAGGAAGTGTGTTCAAATGGTCAGGGTTCAGTGACTTTTTATCTTTTTTTTTAATGAATTTCTGTTGTTTTTTTGGGGTTATGGTAATTCACATTTTCCACTTCTCCAAAGCCGTTGCCAGATTCAAGCCAGATTCACTTCAAACTCGGTGGGTCTCTACCAAGTGTGTTCAAACGGTTACCGTCCAGTGATTTTTGGATTTTTTTCAATGAAATTTTATATTGATTTTTTGAGTTTGAGAGAAAAAACTCCACGGTTGATATAGACATATATACATTTATTACTATGTTCATCATGATCAGCCCTTCCTGCTAGCAAGTGAGTTCCAGGGCTGACAAGTACCTGTAGAAATTATCTTGCACTTGGATATATGTACATTGTAGGAACACTCATGTCTTGGTTTGTATGCATGCATGTATAAATTTCAAAATTGGTAAGCCCTGCCAGTGTTAAAAAATAAAGCTTGTCGGAAAAAAGTGCATGAAGTTATTTGCAGACAAGTACTTTTGATACTTAACTTGTCCAAATTCAAGATGTAAGTCAATTAGTCTTACTATTGTTGCCTTTTGCCTTAAATTGTGGATAAGTGGAAATAACACTGCCTGCAATCTAGCAGACAACAGGAGCATGCATGTACCTTCACAATTGAGCACATATATGCCTGACTATGGAACCGATATAGCTTGCAGTGCAATCAAGTAGACTGCAGGATCATCCACCCCTTATCTTTGTGCAATCAAGTAGATTGCAGGACGATCAAGCTCAGATTGTAGTGCAGTCATGTAAATTGCAGAACGATCAAGCTTAGCTGGTAATGCAGTCAAATAGACTGCAGAAGAATCAAGTTCAGGTTGTTGTGTACTCAAGTTCAGGTTGCTCTGCAATCAAGTTGACTATCAAATTAAGATCATCTTGCAGTCTACCTGCAATCAGAATTTGTTTCCTGCAACCATGCAACCTGGCTGCAGTCTACCTGCAATCCACCCGCAATCATGCAGCAGTAAAAAAAAATCTGTAAGGGATGGGTCATCGTTGTCTAACGTATGGTGTAGAGTGCATACGGTTGACCAAAAGTCAAATTACGTTGTTAAACACTATACAAGGTGGTACACTTTAATGGGCTCTCAGTTTTGGTAAACGGTCCTTTTGAGGGCTTTAAAAATTCCTCCGATTTCTGATGTTATCATGCATGTCACATTCTCCTTACTTAACAGAGCTTTCAAAACTGCTCCGGCCTATAAGTCACCTTTTTTCCCATTTCTTGGGCAAGTATATTGTAGAGGGGACAATTGATAAGAGCTCGCTCATTGGAAAGATTATTGCTGATGTTCGCTCTCCTTTATCTGTTGTTATAAATGATAAGTGGGCTCCTATCTTAGCAGGTGAATCTAACGGCATCGTTGACTCGCTTCAATTCCTAGTAAACAGTGCTGAATTTAGTCTACGTGACAGCAGGGAGCATGGCAACGTAGCGTGGCTACTTGACTCGTTTTAAGCTCTCATATTTCATTCAATTGTCCGGAGTCTTGCCGCTGTGCACAGAACGGTGGGTCTGTTGGCTCCGCTGCAGGCCTGTCATGTCATTGTAATATTGTATCTTTAAATGTGGATGAGTTTTATGATTTGTATCTAGATGAACGTTTGGTTTCATTTCCCCAGCAATGGGGGTTGAATAATAATAATAATAATAATAATAATAATAATAATAATAATAATAATAATAATAATGAAAACAATAATAATAATAATAATAATAATAATAATAATAATAATAATAATAACGACGACGACGACAACAACAACAATAATAACGACAACAACAACAACAACAACAACAATAATAATAATAATAATAATAATAATAATGATAATAATAATAATAATAATAATAATAATAATAATAATAATAATAATAATAATAATAATAATAATAATTTCAAAACCACTAGTCTCCTCATATATAATGGCACGAGGCGTACTGTTCGAGTACGAATATTTGTTAAATTCCAAAGGGTGCTTATAAACGCTGTCTTTTGGCAGGAAAAGTTAACTCTTTTAGCTTCAATTAGAACAAAAGCGGTGTCCATCTGAATTATTATAATGATCCTAAATTTAAATTCCGTGTAGAAAGAACGCTTCTTTTAAGCACCAGCCGATATTACCACGGAAGAAAAGGTGATAAAGTGCAGGTCAGTAGCTTTCATTTACGCGCTCAGTCCGCGAAAAGAAGTTTTTGTGGCCTCTTATACGTGCATATCTGTCATTGTAGTCTACCCATGGAATCAACCAACCTGGGCCTAGTCTTTCAAATAACTGATAAATTATTCTGTTAGCAATATGTGATTCTTTTTCACCCTGGACTGGCTGGAAAATGTTCCTGCAACAATCACGGTTGGTTGGGATGATATGCAGTTGACCTAATAAGCAAAATTAATGGTATTTGCAAAGATATTAGCGATCATGCACTTTTTCCCTCCAGAGTAACTCGTATACGATAACAAGCCGAAACTAAAAAAGAAGATTTGTGTTAAAAGCAAATCTGTCTGTGTGTCTGCAAAGCAAAGTTGTTGCCTTGTACATTCAAAATGAAATTTGAAATGCTACGTGAGAAAAACATGGAATTTCAGTAAAAAATGTAGTAAAATAAGGCCTTTGTCATGAAAAAATCTACAGGCAAAAAGGAAATTATAGGAATGAATGAATAAAAAGTAAAGAATTCCATATAAAACAGAATGTCAAGAGGCAGCATATAATGAAAATCTAGAAAATTCTAGTACATGGCACGTTTTATTGCAACTTTGATTCAGTTTTGATCATTGTTGCCACCAACAGATGGACTGATGACAAATACTCACCATATGATGGCATAAACAAATCCTGTCATGTGCATGTGCAGGTAAATGATTGCTGATGACCGATAATGGCCTATTGTATTCCAGGTCTATTACAAATATGTACAAGTGTGCTGTTGTTGCTCCTAATTGTTCAGAGATTCTGGTTTCAATGGCGTCTGAGTACATATCTGTGGACAAAATTGATGATGGGCAGACCCAGGATGTGAAGTCAGAATGGCATATCTTCACATGGTAGTTTGGAGGATAGATATTCAACATTTAATTTATTCAGGTGCCCCCATCCAAATTCTACAACTTTTGTTTGTGGTTCATTGAATACGACTACAGCACAAACCTATGAATTAAAATTAGAATGACACCTGTTCCAATACAAATCTGGAAGAAATTCAACTTCTAAACTTTTCAAGTGCCCCCAATCACCATAAATTAAAATTTTAAAACTTCTGGTTGTGGTTCAGTGGATGTACATACTGCATAAACCCATATCTTGAAGCTGGAATGGCACCTCTACCATTAATTGTTTTGAAGATTTTAAACATTTAAATTTCTTATGTGTCTCTAATTAGCATAAAATTAGAATTCTGCAGTTTTGGTATGTGATTGATGGGATGCGTCTGCAGCACAAACCTATAAACCGAATTGGAATAGCACTTCTTTGTATAACGGGTTTTAAGATATTTAAGATTTAAATTTTCAAATGGCCTTAATTTGCATAATTATCAAAACCGTTGAGCCTCTTTACAAACACTCAACACTTCATATACGGAAGTATAATCGTGCAAAGTTTAGAATTTCTACTTATAGTACTGATGAAAAGAAATGTCGGACATATTTGCCTGTAAAGAAAGAAAAAGTTCGTAGAAACACAGGCATTATTCAAGGAAAAAAGAATGAATGTGTTGGAACACAGACATAAATAGTACTGTCCCCACGTTATCAATGGCCACAGCACTTGCTTTCACTGCACTGTGTCAATAATGAATTCATACGTAGCCACGGCTCACGGAGATATCAGATTGGGGCTGAGTTTTGGTCAATCCATAAATTTGCGAAACGGTGTTCAATTCTTACTAATCTTATATATCTTTTGACCAAGTTTATACGCTTTTCATGAACACTTTCAATGCTAAATTAGAATCTAAGGCAACAGCTTTCCCTGACGTCCTTTGACCCAGTCTATTCGCTATTTATTAACTCTGTCAATGCTAAACTGAAAACTTGGGCAACAGCTCCCCCTGGCGTTATTTGTCCAAGTTCATACGCTTTTTGCTAACTCTCCTGGCACATGGTTCCAACCCAGGTCAAAGAGGTTTCCTTTGCGTTCTTTCTGCCAGAGCTCAATAATGATAATAATAATAATAACAATAATAATAATAATAATAATGGTGATGATGATGATGATGATGATGATGATGATGATGATGATGATGATGATGATGATGATGATGATGATGATGATGATGATGAAGAAAAACTAGACACCCCTTGAGATACTAACGCTGATCCTTCTCTGTGTGTATGTATCAGTCGGTATCATAGATGTCAACCGCTGATAAACGTCCGCTCCGATTGAGCATAAGATGAGAACCACTTTGAACCTTCATGAGAAAATACAAAGCAAGACAAATTTTATTGACCACATCATACAAGAAATGGATTATTTAGTAAATACGTAGAAGCCAGTTGTGAATCGAAAGCGCCATAATTACTGTAAGTTTGTATAATGTGCCTCAGTAAAAAACATGATATACTGGACCCTGTTTGTATGCATTGGGAGGATGCTGCTAATGTGATTTGCGGCGTGGAAAAGCACGAAATGTTGAATAGTGATGGCTATCTTACGTTACAATAAAGAATTTACAGACAATGATTAAGCCACGGAAACCTATAACGCCGATACATCGATATGCAACTTTTTACCATCGAAAGTTGCCACAAGTACATGGTGTGGTAAATGTTGTCCTCCTGTTTTTGTCATTATGGCACCCTTGGCGTGACTCAGACTAATAGAGGAAACCTGTTGACTCAGCCTGCATTCGAATCTTGACAACCAGTCATCACGCTTGTTTGAAAGGCTCAAGTTGGCGAATGAAGCCTGTGAAATTTACTCGTATTATATACGTGCATCTTTGCACAGAAAAGAAAAAGTGTCTCAATTTCCTGTTCTTTTGCATTAGACAACAGTGTTAGCACAAATACATATCAGAGGTCATAGGTCAATGCCATTTTGTTTATAATGAGTCCAATGGGTGCCCTGCAGCTGAAAATATATGGACAGGGGGCCGATACGGCCTGAACTGGCCCACTGGGCTAAATGTACAGGCAGTCGTACTCACTTCAGGGCAACCTGGTGTATGTGGCCACATACAACAAAGGACCTATCACTGCAGTGGTTCCATACAACAGGTACCCCTGTATGTATGTATGTATGTATGTATGTATGTATGTATGTATGTATGTATGTATGTATGTATATATATATATATATATATATATATATATATATATATATATATATATATATATATATATATATATATATGCATGCAAAGGGGGCTGGTATTGACGAAACAAGTCTACTGGGTTCAATACCAGGCGGTCATACGGACTCTCTAGATATGTGGCTGTAATCAACTCAGCCGGGTTACTGGGTTAGATAAACAGGCGGTCACACTGACTCTTAGCGCTAATTCAGTCAACGAAGATGATAATGATGATTTGATAAATTGTAAAATAAACATAAAGTCAATGTCCCATGACGTACACAAGATGGCCATTGTTAAAGTCAGGAACAATAAAATGTGGCCGATGCTCGCTAGGTACCATGAACGAATACATGATTTTGGCCGTTTATGGCCAATAGTGGACGTGTCGAAAGGTACAAAAATGGTGGCAGCCAATCCATGTTATTATTACCACAGAGTCAACAAAACGTTGCTCCTCCACAGAGATACCTACTTGACAAATGAATCGCCTTATTCTTATGCCCCAGGTTACAACACATCTCAAGCAATAAGATACATTGGGTTATGTGTAAATGCCGTGGTTTGACAGATATCTTGGATGGGCAAAAGAACCTAGCTGGTCTATCGTTAGGGACAATTTGGTTTGAAGTAACATGCATTTCAGTGCACTAACACGACGTTCCTGCCAACCCGTCTGACTCTCCCACTCAGATGCACTACGTCAGACCATGGAGAACTATAGTAGCTCGATGGTGAGACAAACCAAACAGAGCCTGTATATCAACTGTCGATTTACCTGGCAGTGTGCAGTTAGCTCATAATGTGTTGGAAAACAGAACCCACATTAAATTTTAATGTGGACATGATGCCAGGGTAATTTTATTGTGCATTAGGATGTCATCTTGGGAGACAAGTCAGCTAATCGATCGTGCAGCTAGAAGGACATACCGGTAGCGGAACACTGAAATATTGGAAAAAAAATGCTGTTGACCGTCTACTACCTTACAGGCGCGGATCCAGAGGGAGTGCGGGAGGAGGGCCGTCCCCCCGCAAAACACACACACACACACACACACACACACACACACACACACACACACACACACATTTTCTTTGGGCCTCTGCGAATATCATTAATTAGTATACATAAATAATATAATTGCCAGTAAAGTAGTAGCCTAAGTCAGGTTTCAATCTTACAGTGAATCCCTGACGTGTCAAGCATCCCGATTTTTGACTCGTCTCCCGACATGGTGAAAGAGAAAAACACATGAGAATGTCTAACTTATACTGTAAACTGCAAAGGATCCAGACCATTTTCATTGCCTTTGTGGCTCTGCACACAGAGTTGATTTGAATGAAAAAATGTTTATTGACTGCGCTGTTACAATAGTACAGCTGCTGGTTAAAAGGGACAAAACATACATACAGAGCAAGAAGCACTTAAAAAAACATCAACAACAATATGAGAAGATCAGACTTCAACATAAGGCCAAGATGCTTCTGTTATGACAATATGAAGAAATCAGATTTCAACATAAGTCCGAGATGCTTATGTTCCTGAACATTTCCAATACTTTTACCTTTAAAAGGTAAACTTGGATGACATGCGGTATGTTGTTTGGTATGTTGTTTCCTGCTGATAATAATTTCTAGTATTGTGTGAATTGAATTTCAGGAGACACTCCCTGGACCGTTCAGAAGAAGTCAGTGAATATGATGTGTATGTATATATATATATATATATATATATATATATATATATATATATATATATATATATATATATATATATATATATATATATATATATATATATGAAGAAAAATGAGAGAACTTGATAATGCCATGTGTCAGTGAATTATATTTTCAACCTGATATCTCAGTGTGTTTGTACAATTATTTGTCAAATCAAAATTGCATTATTCTGTCCCCAGTATGTATCAGATTTCACCATTTTGCATGCTCAACGTAAAAATATTCGAATGGGGGAAGGATACGTCCCGGGACCCCAATGGTTAAGCTTCGCACCCCTCAGGCGCTCGCCACCAGTTCGCTGAGTACAGGTTTTCAGCAGACCGGCAGTAAAATTTCTGGATCCACCCCTGCCTATAGCAATACGGCAATTCATCAACGGCTATCACGGAGTTCTTGTACTCGGCTTAATTGTGCACTTATTTGTAACTTTTGCTGGGTGCACTATATTAAATTTCGCGACAATTCATCGAATAACAAGAAAGAATTAACGCAGCTCTGCCCGCTCCGAGGAAGTCCAGAGAGTATATTTGGTGTCAAAACGTGGAGATTCGTTACTTTTTGATGGCGGGGGGGGGGGGGGTATACTTACTTTGAGACGCACTTGAAAGTAAAGTGCAGGGAGGTTGCCATTATCTTTCGGCTTATTTATGTCCGTGTGCCAACACAGACATTTTGTTTTTCTTTCTTTCTTTCTTTCTTTCTTTCTTTCTTTCTTTGTTCGACATTTCATTTAAAAGGATTTCACATAGAAACTCCAAACGTGACGCAATTATACTTCTATAGATGAAGTCTCGCCTTCTTATAATACGAGACCATGCCTTTTACCCTTCGGCCTTTTGAGGCCAACGGGTATTGGCGTACCCTGCGCCGGTCGTCCGTGCGTCTGTCCGTCTGTCCGATTTAAATCTTACAAACAAAAAGCTTCATAGAGCCTATTGAAAATCGAGGTCATAGCTTTATATTTGACCACTTTTTGAGGTCAAAGGTCAAGTGCACAATGGTGGTGTTGGTATAAGTAAGGAAGTTTCTAAGTCAGTTGCATGAATTTTTATACACACATGTATCACAACCAAAGAATGTGTCATGAATCGAAAGTAGGTCACTAGGTCAAGTATCTGGGTCACAGTGACCTAATCATGGAAATTTTGTTTACCACTATAGCATCGGGAATTATTTAGACAGGACTTTCAAATTGCACATGATAGTACACTACTATAGGGCCTACTTTGTGTGCAAGCATAGCTGACCTTGACCTAATTCTCAAGGGCACACAATGGTCATCTGTGCTGAGCAACGTTACCAATCTAACTATCGAAAGCCTGCATGTAGCAATCTAATGCTTACACACAAGAAGCTTCATAGAGTGATCTAGAAGCCTATTGAAAATCAAGGTCATAGCTCCATATTTGACCTACTTTTTGAGGGCAAAGGTCAAGTGTACAGTGGTGGTATTGGTATAATAAGGAAGTAGTTGAGTCAGTTACATGAAATTTTATACACACATGTATAATATAACCAAAAAAATGTGTCATGAATCAAAAGTAGGTCACAAGGTCAAGTATCTGGGTCAGTGACCGATTCATTGAGATTTTGTTTACTACCATAACTTCAGAAGCTTTTGAGACAGGCCTTTCAAATTGCATATAAAAGTACACCACTATAAGGCTTGCTTTGTATACAAGCATAATTGAACTTGACCTAATTTTCAAGGTCACACACGGGTCACAAGTTTGCTGAGTGACATTGTGCATCTAGAAATCTAAATCTTAAAACAAAAGAAGCAACACAGGGTGATTGAGATGGCTATTGAAAGTCAAGTTTATACCTCTATATTTGACCAAATGTTTTGAGGTCAAAGTTCAAGGGTACAATAGTAGTATTTATGTAAGTAAGAAAGTTTTAAAGTCAGTTTTATGAAACATCACACGCATGCTTATACACCTCTTTAAGGCCTGCACTTAGTTCAAACACAGTTTTCCAGGTCACAGCGTTTTTCTTAAATAATGCTTGCATGTTTATCGAATGGCACCAAACCAAAAGAGAGGCTACATAGAACCCAACTTTTGAGGTTTGCTGTAGTTACCTGAATGAAGCCATTTCTCTACAATGGATGTACGGAGGTTATTCGATTACATGCCCCAAAGATAGGTATATGGCAGGTGGGAAGTGTTTTTCACCGTATGGCTGGCACAACGAGAGTTACATTCTGTGTAATGTGAATTGGATAACTACTGAAGGCGGCCGACGGGTACTGCGTTCTTTGAACGGTATTTTTGTGTGTGCAAAATTATGCAGAGGAGGGCTAAAAAAGTTTCAAATATCTTATATACTATACTATATGTGGTTCCGAGTGTATAGGAGTTCGATCATAGCAAGGTAAAGGTCATGTCAAATGTCAAGGTCATGTCAAGGTTAGAGGTCATCTCAAGATCAAAGGTCATGTCAAGGTCAAAGGTCATGTCAAGGTCAATGGCCAATTTAGGCTAAAATGTCATTTTTGAGGTCAAGGTTCACTTCTGGTAGAGGTCATCTCAAGGTCAAAAGGTCATTTCAAGGTTAAAGACCACTTTCGATGGTAGCTTTCTTCTAGCCATAACTTGGTCAATTTTTATCTAATTTTGATCATATTGGGCTCAAATTATAGCTATTGTAACACTGCACATTTTTGAAACTTTCATGTGGCCACTAAAGGTCAAAGGTAAAGGTCATTTGGACCTTTGAAAGTTTTATCAAGTCATAACCTGGCCAATTTCCATCCAATTCTAATCATATTGGACATGAGTTGTAGGTATTGCAACACTACACATTTTTATAAGAACATGTAACCTCAAAGGGCAAAGTTCAAGGTCATTTGGCCCTAAGACAGTTTCATCTTGCCATAACTTGGTCAATTTTCACTCGATTTGGTTCATGTTGAGCTTAAATTGTGGGTATTGTAACACTGTGCAGTTTACATGTGGTCTGTAAAGGTGAAATGTCAAGGTCATTTGGACTTTGAAATTTTAATCCAGCCATAAGCTTAATTTCATGTGAAGCACTAAAGGAAAAAAAGTTGTAGCATTTAACATTTACAACTTTTGAAGACACACAGACAGAATTGCTTTGAAGCAAATCTTCTTTTCTAGTTTCTTGGTTGTTTTGTTGTCCTTCGAATCTACAAATAACAAAGCATTTAAAACTTCACGTTTTACAGAAATCAAGGTTCTGCGGAGATAATTGTGCGAAAAATGTCTTAATCCTCATTTGACATTAGTGACAACCAGTCACGCCAACAAAAAGGGCATTTTCACACTGCATTCTTCCTTTATTTACTGCATACAGATAACAGAAAAGCACCAAAGCACATCGTGCAGTGCCAAATTTCACCAAATTTCGTGTAGCCCAGAAAACATGTTTCTGACATTCTCTGCACCTTGAAGTCTTATTCATAATATTCAAACACCGTTCCAAGGTTTACATTATTGCATGGTTACTAGAATGGCCAGGACAGGTCCGAGATATACACCCTTAGCAGTTCTAACTTCAACAGTGTAGATTAGACCCTCATGACAAATGAAGACTTTCTGAACAACCCCACTAGGCCACTGCCATCTTTTGCGCCCTTGCTCCCTCATCAGGACAACCTTCCCCCTCCTTGATGCCATCCTTATTAGCTGGAGATTCCTTGGAGGTCGGGAGACTACAAAGGTATTTGTTATCCCAACAACACCAACATTTTTCCATAATTTGAGAACGGAACTCCTGGTGAAGTACTACGCCCTGTGCACTGACTCTTTGACCAACATCTACCCTTATACAAGCAGACCGACAAATGCAATGAAGAAATGAGAAGGCGAAAATGGGTGTCTAGAGTCTAACTTTTCCCCTACAAATAGGTACCACAGAGAGATTTTTTTGTAATGTTGCAACCCACTATAAACTTATTTCAAATGAAAGATCTTTCAAAAGACAGAAAACAGTGTTTATTTCATTGTAATCGGACCAACGGGTGATTTTTTATTAATTTTTAACGACTTTTTTCTAACCGCTGGATTTTGACATTTTTCAGGATTTTCAATAATGAGACAAAAACCCAACTTCATGGTACCATATACAGAGAAGGAAGCCCACCAACAAACAAAAAAAAAGCATCATCTCTCTTTATTATACAACCAAGTTTTATTATATATGATAAAAGACACTGAAATACATTGCATTTCAATGTTACAGGCTCACAAAAATCACTTTTATTTCAATTTTGTGACTGGTTTATGCACATTTTTAGCATTTTTCCTATTTTCTGGGTACTACAGAAGAAGAAAATACACAAGCAAGAAGCCTACAAATATTGTAACAATTGTTAAATGATCCATATAACATGTCTATTTTTTTAAGTATGTGGCTGTAATAGATTTACAGATATTTATCCTCAAAAACTAAACAATCTTCAAAATTCACAATGTCCACAAAATGCGGAAAACGACAGAAAATCCTACATGTTCAAAGAGCCACCAAATTGAGAGAAACACTGACAACTTCTCCAGGTTTCTAACACTGTTTCATCATGATGACTGCTATGTACTGATATAATGATAAAGCAGCTAATGTACTGACAAATGTATGCAAATTAGCTTTGAAAATCTGCATAATTAGCCGACACAAGAAATTTGAAGAAAATGTAAAATACTGAAAAATCCACAAAAACTGAACTAACAAAGATAATTTCACGAAATTTTTTACACTGCTTCATACTGTTGAATACTATCATTTCAATTAATCATTCAGTTGATCCACAAGTGACACCAATATGCAAATTAGAATTTAAAATTTGCATAAATAAATGATATAAAAAAAGTGACCGAACAACATAATGACATCAAATTAAAACTAATCAATTTTTTTTCTGAAAATTTCTTTCACCATTCCATGTTCCTTAAGACTACTTTAAGTTTAATCATATAGTTGATTCACAAATAACAGCATTAAGCAAATTAAGCACCACAAGTTGAATAATCTATAAATAGAAAAAAGGGCAAAATCTCCTACATAGTGAAATGTTCACCCAATTTGACCTATGCAGATAATCTCCTAATTTGTCACACAGTTTCATTACCTTGACTGCTATATTTTGCAATATTCATACAGCATACATGATATATTGAAAAATATGCAAATTTAGTTGAAAAAATACATTACTGGCATATACATAAACATTTACATAAAATATACATATTCATAAATTATCTAAAATTCGACCTAATGATAGTTTCTCTGACATTTTCACTCTCTTTTATACTGTAAAGTGTCTTAATTTGGCCTTAGCCATGTAACAGATTAATTGGTATAACAATATGCAAATTAATTTAACTTAATTAAATGGCCACCTAAATCCCCTTCGCCAGGGATAACGGTCTATTGTGGTAGGCTATTAGTATCACCATAAAGTTTTCCAAAATTTTTGTGGAGTAACGTATTCAGAGACCAAGAGGTAACATTAACTGCAAAACTTTTGTCCCTGTAAAAATTAACCCAGTCTTCAGGCATGTGAGGGTCATGATTCCCTTTTCATTTAATTTACCTCAAGATTTTCACATAAAAAAAAAAAAGAATTTTGAAATAATCACCTCAAATTAAATGAAGAGTAAAACTCTTCCATTGATGTGTTTAAGTACATTTACTGTCATTCACATTGTTTCCTTTTCTTCAAAATATCTTTAAGCATCCTTTCTTGAATCCTCTGCAGAAAAATAGGACAAATCTTCATCATTATGACTGTTTTTATCCAACAGAGTAACACTATCCTCCACTGCAACAGGAATAAAACCTACAGGGAGAGTTTCACATGAGTTCAAAGTTACTTAATGACCTACCATTTCATTTCAACTGTATGTGGTCCCAGCTACCTGATTTTTAGCAAGAAAAGGAGCCTCAGATCTGCCATTGAAGTTACTTTTGCTGCAGGTGGTAATAACTCTAGAGTTTAATTGAACAACCAACTGGACACACTTTGCATGACAGCACCAACTTTTGCCCCGGGATATCCAACTGACCGATTAGTTCCATAACACACATTTCAACACTCTCTGTAAATGGCTACCCATGTTCACACCTACTTTCCATGCAGCTCCCTGTCTATTTTTTGTACATACCTCAGACAAAAAGCTGGCCAACAGTCTCTTTTTCGACTTGACTATTTACCTCTTCTTGATTTTGGCACAATATTTCTCGTAAATACAGTTCGGCTTTATTATATCTGTGAAAGTCCTTTAGAAGTTTTTTGGGTTTTGTCTTTATCCTTGAAATCTCTGTTTTTAGTTGGCTTCCACTGACCATTCGTGGCCATACTAAATCAACTATTTTAAAGAGTTCTGATGTATACTATGTTCATAGCTCTCGAAGAAGTGCCCTTGTCACATCACCCCCGGCACACTGCACCAGATGGAACTCCACATCACGGACAACACTGTGGGTGAAGCCGGCTGGTTTGCTGTTTGATCCTGAAAAGAAAGAAGACACAAAAAATTAATTTCACATATTCATCAACTTTCATAGTTTAGTAATAAGATTGCAACACACATACACCTAAGTCTGCTACACTTTTTATAATTTGTTTGAGATAAATTTATTCACATCCAAACAAATACTTTTTTTTTCAAGTTAAAATAATTTTGGACTGAACCTATCCATGTTCTTTTCTTTTCCTATTTTGGTCAGATGAGGCCTGGTTTCTTTCTTTCTTTCTTTTTTTTTTTTCGTTTCAATAAATCAACATACATTGATTTGTTATGTCACTGCCTATATATTTACTTAATACTAAACAAAACAAAACAAACAAAAAAAAACCAAACAAACAAACAAACAAACAAACAAACAAAACAAAACAAAAACAAACAAACAAACAAAACAAAACAAAAAAAACCAAAAAAAAAAAAAACTGCACACCAATAATATCCAGGTCCAATAAGGTGTGCCAGAGAGACTGTTTTTCTTTGACTGGACACTTTAGCATGCCCTGGACAGCTGTCTGCACCAGATGCCTTGATTTCTTCCTGGGATAAGCAGGAAATAAACCTACCTAGCCACTGGTCAATCTGGTCCCAGGAAGAACCTGATGATTCGCGCATGTGGTACAACTCCAGTTGTCTGTTTTTGACTTGCATCTTAAGACTTTGAAGGCTGGGATGGCTTCCCGTCCCGTTGGCTAATAAACACAGCTTGAAACAATTTGGCTTCTTCATATCATCTGAAACAAAAAATGTACATTTACATATTTTACCACACTGCATTACTTGGCAAGGCACAACAGGTGCTTAATTGGTATCACATAGCAATTTCGTGATGAAAATTAAATTAATGCTAAGCAAGTCTTTTTTGTAACATGTAGATCGAGCTATTTATTTTGCATTAGTGTAGTAAAATGTGCTTAACCAATTCTAAAACACAAATTGTACCCCGACTTGGGATAATCTCCAACATACATATCAAGGCATGTTTAAAATCCAATATTTCATTCAGCAAAGTTCCCAGTTCTTCATTATCATTTTGGGGGTGGGGGGTGGGTGGGTGGTACCACTTAGGTGGTTATGCCATATCTGTGCGGGTATAATGTATTTGTAAAAATTATCCCACAGATATGAAGCAAAAGGCGTATTGGAACAAGCATTATTTCATCTTGCTCAGTTCTGTTTTGGTTGGTTGGTGGAGGGGAAGGTGTGGGGTGGGGTTGGGAGGAAATGGTGCACTGCCAAGACTAAGTATTTATTGTATAAATGTCAGATGAAGGTTTTTATCTCCAAATCAAGAGAAATATTTGACAAATGTTTAGCATATTCACAAAAAGTCGACAAATTTGAATTTCAAAACTAACTAACTTGGCCTATAAAAGCACAACTCTGCAAATTTCATCGTCACACCTCATCCGAAATGTCACATTAAAACACTGAATTTCATTTGGACATGATGCAACAGCAGACTGCCGGTATTAAAAGCTTAATTTACTGCTAACAATTCACAAAAATCCAACAAAAAGGGGAGTGCCATCTGTGACTGCTCGGTTTGTTTGCATCACGATATCCGCCATGTTGGATTTTACATTTTTGATCGACCCAAAAATTTTTGAAGACCCGCTTTGTCAATAAAATCATCGAATTCTCTTACAAGTTGATGCCTATATTATTTATAACACTCTTATAAATCAAAGTTATTTGTTTAGAAGCATGATTTAATCTAGATCGTGCGTAAAACGACGCACAAGTTCACGAAGTCTGGTCTCCACAGCGCCGATTTATCAGTTTAATCGAGTCAATGCAATTACACGCGTTACACTTCAGACCAAAATTTCTCGCAAAAATAAGAAAAGATTTCTCTGACAAGTCACCAGAATATTGTATAATGTGTACTTGATAAGACTTACCAATCTCAGACCAAACTGTTACGGGAATTTTGGAGGTGTGCTCCATCTTGACGCTCTGTGCAGTGTCGCCGGCAACACGAAAAAATAGGGGAACTCCTTGCTCACTTTAGGCAAGCTGAGCCAGTTACAAAAATTAGCGGCGTATTTTTTCGGTGCAAATTAAAAACTGAATTTTTTCTCACGTTCTTCTGCATGAAATAAGCTTTTTAACCATATAAAAATAATTTATCATGTACTATTTTTCTTACATTTTGAAATTTTATTTCAAAGTTTTCAATTTATTTATTTTTTTGTTATCTTCTTCTGGGGGTACGCGTAAGTTTTTTTACACAAAAATAAAGCTTGGAATCTGTTCTTTCTATCTATGGCAATTTTGAATTTAATCACCCGTTCGGAAAATGACGCTGACCAAAACAAAGGAAAGGGTCAAATTTGGCCATTGCCCACACACGCGAGAAAGGTGTGAAAGCACTGAAAATGTCACTTTTGCACATCCCGCTCACTAAATAACATGCATACCAATGAAAATAACAGCACCACAGTAATAAAGAACAGATTTAGGCCTTTATTGTGATGTACATTTTATTGTAAAGTGTCAAGGATAAGTTTGTGAAAATAAGGCATAAAAATGGGCTATTCAGGTCGTTTACTCGGGCATTTCAGATCCCACAGGCAAGCTCTCTGTGGTACCTACTACAAAAGCCAAGGACCCTTAATTTACACAACCTCGCCACCATCGGGCCTGTGGGACTATAAACTTCCAGTTGGGGCAATCCTCTCCAAACAGACTCAATATATTCTCCTGTATTCCTCTGAAAGCCCTAGCATTATCTGACCAAATGGTGGTGGGGATGCCTCTACGGGAAATGAACCACTGTATGGGCTGTAAAGTGGACTCGCATGACAAACATTCAACTAGTTCTAAATGAATAGCTTGGACAAGGGCACCATACTGACAAGACTCACAATAAGCTCTCTTCCCCTATAAAGGGGACATGTTTTGCAAAGAAGAGCTCTTTGGATCAAGAAAACCGTTTCTCAGAGCACTGAGTTCCTTACTTAATTCCCTTTCTTGGACATAGCTGAGAATCTTCAGCTTAGCCTTTTGAAGCTCCTCATAAGATAGACCATCAGAAACACATGATCTGCACCTTGGACCTTCTGAAACTGCTTAGAAACTGCAATAACCATGCCACAACCCTCAGGGCTTTCCCCAAATGAACACTGACTTAGCACCGAAATACTCTGAAATGGATCTGATGAAGGGACGCTGGCTTCCAAATGATCCAATAATGGTGCTGATAAGGACATTATTGTAAGGAACACTGGCAGCAATGACTTAATTATCAGGGACCACACAATGGGTACATTCCGTATCATCACCAGTCTCATTACATGTAGGTGGAAGATCCTGACCTAACTCTCTCAGCAGAAACCCAGGCCCATGAGACCAGAGATCAGAATGTGTGAATTGACTTGTTGGATTGTCTCTTGTGAACAGGTCTGCAAATTCTCCATTCTAGGACAATGAAGTCAGTGAGTCCCTGTATCTCTGCCACCAAGTTTCCTTCAAAGGGCTTCCATTTATAAGGATCACTTTGAATCCATGTGAGAGTCACCATGGAGTCTGCCCAATAGTGATATTTTACATCTGTTGGCAGTTTTGATGCTTCTTTCACATATACCATCATCCATGCACAGAGCAAAAGCAGCTTGGCCTTGCCAAGACCATAGAGGACCTCTGAGTGTCATGTTTTAAGTGTGCGGTCAGATAAACACATGCAGTATATGCACTTTGAGAAAAATATCCAAAGGCATCTAACTGAAATGTTTCAATATCCCACCAAGGGGCACCGGCATAACTGCAAGGAATTTTCCAAGTATGCAAGTACTGAGGCCCATCTACCCACCAAGTTAGTCGTTTAGGTATGTCCTCTGGAACTACTTCATCCTGTCCAAGCCCCATCCTCCATTATTCCTGAAAGAAACACTTGACTGTCATAATGAAAGGTGAGAAAAACCCGCGGGGTCAAAGATTGAAGCAACAAAACTCAGGATGACACACTTTGTGACACAAAGTTCACTAGGCACCACCAAACCATCAAAGAAGAAACAGTCTTCTAGGGCCAACCATCTCATCCATAAGACTTTCAAAGACTCTTATGCATATGATTCATGGAAATCACTAGGCAATAAATTTCCCATCTCCTCATTATTGGAACCCCAATTGGCCATGGACATGCTAGCGTGATCCATGATCCTCTGGAGTCACCGTCATGCCCAGAGAGCCAACCATCCACATATAGGTTGTCCAAAAGTACTGCACTACACAAGACTGTGGAGACCTGGACAGACAGTGTTTTTTTAAGCAAGAAAAGGACTGCTTTTATTCCCAATGGTGCATGTACAAATTTTATTACCTGGATCTTTCCTCAATCATTCCCCCCAAAATATGGACATCTTGATTCTCTCTGTGGACACTGATCTGCTTTAGTCACATCTGCACAAAGGGCAACTTTCCATCACCCAAAGCAGATCAGAATGCCAGGAAGATCTGGAAGCAGATTCGGCCCAGAATGGAGACAGTCAATTATCGATAATCCATTGAAGCCCTTTGCCAAGGCATACAACACTTGGTGAACTTTAGTAGTCAGAATAGACTCTTGACTACAGGTCCGTGTGGCATGTAGATAATGACACTCTCCAAAATAGACCAATGGAGGACCAACAATATGATCACTGGGTACCTCCTCACCAATACCCTCCACACACATATCCTGCACTGCTGCATAACGTTCCCCTAAGGGAGAATCTTTAGACAGGCAACGTACATATCAGTTGATCCAAAGGAATCTTTGTCAGCTTCTCAGTATTGAGAAGTTGTGGCCTTATGTATTCAGATTTCCATGGAAGCAAGACTCCATATCTTCCATCAGAGAACTGACACTCTTTTCAAACTCATACAAAAGTGGAGCCTTTTGAGAAGAGATGTCACCACATATTCTTCCTGATTCCAGTTCACATAAGTTTCAAAGGAGAGATTCAGATACATTTGATTCACAATAAGTGGTGTGATATATGCACACCACTAAAAGAAGTGGTGTTTTCTGGCATTGGACCAGACAACATTGGACCAGACAACACTGGTCCAAACATATACTGTTGTTCTGCCAAACAAGGCAAAGGACTACCAGTGTGATCAGGTATACAAATATCTCTAGTCATGGGCCTGCATTAATCATCTAAGCCCACCAAAATATCCACTTGGACCTTATCCTGTTTACCTGCATCCACAAAATCAATGCCTTTCTTAAAGAACTGAAAATGTTACCAGAAAACTGGAGTGGAACAAGGGTGCATAAATGACTGGTACTTCAGTGGCCACAATTGTTTTTCCATTTTACCCTCCATACCTTGCATTATTACATTGTATACATTTCTGAATGTTGCACTGCTGGCCTTGTCACTGCCAAAGACTGCACATAACATATTTTACATAAAATCCTTTCAGTGCATGCTTTGTCGACCAATGATATTGAAATATGTCTTTCTGAACCAATGTCAAAAAGAACCATGGCATCTGTTATACATCTTTTACAATGCATCCATATACATGCCGTTTGTAACGATATGCATGTTGCATTATCATTACCTGTGACTGAATTTACCTTATTCGTGATGCTGGCACCTGGCACAGAAATTATGGCACCTTCATTAGCCACTGATGCCATGTCACTGCCTGTGTTACTCTCTGAAGGCCCTGACTGGGCCGGGACTGAGGGGTAGCACAATAAAGCATGGTGCTTGCACTTACATTTTGTACATTTGACTGTACAACCAAGATATACATGATCTTTGTTGGTTGACAAATACTCAGAATAAGCAGACACTTGTCAAAATAAGGGCTTTCCCTGTGCTACTGGTGACACTATAGCATTTAAATAAGGGGTGCTCTATACACTTACAGGTGGGCACTCGGGTGAAATCCCACTGTCTTCTGAAACATGCAGTGTGGCTACAGTTCCTGGTGATGTACCATATTGCCCTTTGTCCCTCAACATTGTCCCATTATACTTTCAAAATATTTGTGAAATTTTTCTCCTGTCAATTTCACGCTGTAGTAATTTTAAGAAAAAAACCAGGTCTCTCTGTCACTCTCGTTGGTCTCATGCGCGCACCCACTACATGCGTGGCTCCAGTGACAACGAGTTAGAATTACTGTCACTAACCACAGGTGTACTTAACTAAATTTTGACGCCTAATTGTTTGTTGATTTGCGACGAGGTACTCTCACCTTTTCTTTTAAAGTCCACAGTAGCGTTCACCACCTCCTCCATCTTGTCTGTTACCGTTTCCGTTTGTACTGTTGCCTTTGCCTCATCTAAAGCCACCAAACGTTTGTCAAGTTTCACTATAGGCTCTTTCAACAAAATCAATGGTCTCCTCTTTACATTGTTGCTGGCCCTAATAACCCTTCCACGGGCAGCAATGTGAAATGTAATTCACATGTTTGTAACGTGCGCCGGGTGTGTCGTGCATCGTTGTGAATCCACAATCTAACAAGTCCTCACTTTCACCACATTCGTATCAGCTGTGTGGAACAGGTCTGTAGTCGTATTTGGCTGATGTGTTCCAGGACACCTTCTCAGTAAATAAACCATAAAGTTCCCAGTTTTCGGCACCAATGTATGTCTGGCATCTCTGTTAGATATTTGTGACAATCATATGAATTCACATTAACAAAGGCGCCATGGTTTACACATGTGCACTCTCTTTATTTACTACCTACAGCTAACAGAACTGCACCGGAACTCATCTTACAGCACCCAATTTTACCAAAATTTGCATAGCACTGAAAATATGTTTCTCTCAAATGTATAGAACCGCAGTATTTGGTGTTTGTACAATTGCTTTGTGCAGTATGCATTTTATATCTAATATTTAAAAGGGCAGACACAGGGCCACCTTTACTTTGGTTTAAATATTATATTATTAAAAAAAAAAAAAGAAATGACCAACTAGCTCACATCCTTTGCGAGGTCATCCTTTACTTTCTCGAACACAATAGAATAACACTTGCTTTTAGACCACCTCTATCTGTATAAATGAATAAAATAGTACAAAACCGTGTAAGAAAAGAAAGAAACAGTGATGTCAGTATCAAAACTTGCGGCACTATGTCTGTTATGTGTACCACAGATACAGTGCAAATATCTGTCATCATGGCCGTCTAAAGATATCATGTATGATGATGTTGCATCATATCAAAGCTGTTTTCAATATACTGAAAAATATTGCACATGTAGCAATTACAAATCGCAATTATACATACACATGTGTCTAGCTAATTACAAAAAAATAACCGATTCACTTCTACCGTTAGGAGCGTTCGGTCTTTGATAAACACAATTAAGTTGCGTCTGAGGCGTTTATGAACTTAATGTTCAATGTAAGGAATCCAAGGGGATGCATACACGTATATCAGCGAGCCTTCAAAATATTCGTATGTACTATCTATACATCTACCTTCAGATCTATGCTTTCTCTAAGCACATTCAGCATTAGATTTGATGATCGACACAATTAACAAAATATTTGTCTCAACAAATTTTTTGTTAACCTGTTTTTTTGCATCTTTGAGCTACGAAAACGCATCGAAGAGAGCCAAAAGCTAGACCTGTGGTCCTGTTGAAAAGATACCAGCCACTGAAGTATTATAATTCTCCGCTTTCTCTCACAATGCAGTATTTTACAGTGGGAGGGGGGCATTGATCACCCGTTTTAGTATTTTCTTTGGGGAGGGCGCGGGAAGTCTGTCTTTGAATGCTAGTCCTCCATTCTCCTTTACATATTCTGAGAACACCTCTAACTGCACTCTGCGAGGAAGGTTTCATGGTAACAAATCTTGATTGGCTCTGGTGCAGACCTGTGCTTGGATGGCATGAATAATATCAGTGAGCTGGATATTAATTTCAAAAAAAAATTAATTGTTTGTATTTTCCACCATTCAGATTTAGTTTCATCCTTCGGCAGAATAAGGATAGGATTTAGCAAAGCTACCATTACACAGAACATGCTCACTTCATGCAAGTTTTTGGGTGGTATTAATATTTCGCCATCATGAACAATGAGGTTCTGTATCATGCAAACGAGGTGTTTACTCACCAGTTGACATTTTTCTGACGACACTTTCAATCCCTGTTTATAAGTGATTTAAAAATGTTTCCAAAGGGATTCAAGTGTTCTGCTTCATTCCGCCGAAAATATTACAACAACATCAGGTGGACAAAATTCGCATGCATACGCGATATTTTTGTTAAGCATGTCCCCAAAATATGACTGCCAAACAAAAAACGGAATAATTTACGCCCACTGTTAACCTGTTGTGGACATTAGTTCTACCTGCACAATAATCCACAACTTCCATATAGTTTCTCCTTGTTTGCCAAAATGTAAAGCAAAATAGCACGAGATCCCTCCACAATTTGAATAGGCTCTTTTGTAAAGAAAATGTTATTCAGAGAGTGAATGTCAGCCACTATTCTGTTCTCTGTAGAGTTTATATTCTTGACCAACATTAGTGGACTTGTATATTTACCAGTTTCCGAATTTCTCCGTCAATATGTTTTCTCTGCTCTTTACTGACATAATAAGGTCAAATGTAGAGAGGACTTTTGTCTGTAAGTTCAAAGTCTATTTGGTAATTTGGGGAACCGCTGATATCACGGTGTGCAAGGAAAATGCTATAGAGTGCTCTAACAGCAAGTGTTCTAGTTGCTGTTTCTTTACCCCTTTAGGGCACAGTTATATCACACTTAATAATTTCTTCATCAGCCATCCCAAGTCTTGGATCGTCGAAGTCCATGAATATGTGTTTCCCCATTTAGTACTCTCCCAATTTTACCCTGTCTGTCCCTGTCAGCGTTACTACTAGCTCCTGGATCAGTGTTATGTTCACAACTTTCACACGGAGTTTTTGACACTGCCAGTCGCCTGAGTGACATATACCTGACCCGTATCTTTCTTGTCCCTGAACAGTGTAATCACATTTTCTTCAATATGAAATTGTTTAACGGGAAAACAAATATCATCAAAAGTCTGTAGATTCATGTGTCTCACTGGTATAGTGGTCATTATCTTTAAATTCTTGTTGCTGTCATTGTGCACAAGGATGGCAGTGTGACTTTTCTCAACTTTAGTAGTCTATCATGGGGTAAAAGGCTTTATAAATCTATGAAGTTTATCAGTAGTGTCCTAGTTCTTCATAAAGAATGGAACTCGAGCTTTCAGTGTAATATTTTTGCTTTTGACCGGTTGAATGATATAATTGCAAGCAGCGTATAACTTAACCCTTCTGCTATTGAATCTTAGCGTCTGCGAAGCAGAGGCTAGTTAAGCACCTATTCCTTTGAGGGAGCTTGTCCCCAGAATGTCAATTCCCCAGAACTCCTGTCCTTGAATCTGGATTATATATTCTATACAAGACTTACTTCTGAGGATACCGCCATTTGCAACTCTAAAAAGCAAGAGTTCAATAGGCATCTTCTCTTGTTTTGATAGGAATGACGATTTACTGATTATCCTCTCAACCAGAACCAACCAGTAGAAGCATCTTTTGTCTGCTGGGCAATGTTCCTTGTATCATGTTTGCTTTAGTAAGTTTAATTGAACATTCTTCCCATTTCGCAACATTGACTTTACTACCGCTGTCACTTGGACCTATAAACTCGCAACTGTTGTCTGTTTGTGGGTCGAGGTTATCTGTCTCTCTCTCTTCGCTGTGGGCCAGCAGGGTCCATGGCGCTGTTACCTTCTGGCCATCTAAAATGCTATTTTTTATGTTTTTAATAGGGACAGGTATTGTGTGTACATTTTTTGTTTGTTAAGGGGGTTGGGGCTGTTGTGGCTCGGCATTCCCACACTGTTAGTTACACATTTGTGATGTGCCTAAAAAGGAATCATATATTTTCTTAGCACATGAATCTATTGTATTTGTCTCTTTTTGTCCAGAACCACTTCTTAATAGTCATTACCCTACCCTGCAGTCCAAACTATGCTAACCTGTCACTATTTAACGTCCATACATGTGGAAGTACTATTGTCCATATTGCATATATTCTTCTGTATAATTTTGACATTGGCTGTTTTAGCCCACATAAATTAAAGGGTACTCAGAACATGTTTAGGAGCATATACCCGCACATTTGTCTCTGAGTAGCGGCTCCTTCTCTAAGCTAAATATTCAGCAAAGAAAACCCATATAATAATGCATAAATATGTACGTGGCAAATGATGAATTAATTAAATACGTAAAGGTTTGCTTATAAATACAGAGCTTCATTATGAAAGAAGAATACCTGTCAAACAAACCATAATTACTAAATTTGTATAGCACAAATTCAGATAAGAAAAATTTGACTTTTCCGGAACAAAAATGTGCCCTTTATAGCTGGACAGCTTATCCTAGTTTAACCACGCGCCAGTGTATATATAACTGTAGTTTATTGACTTACAAAATGAATCATGGAAGAAGATATTTCGCTGATGCCCCAGAAACAGATGTATAACATTTTCATAAACCAGGTCAAAATGTGACAATAAAAGCCACAGAAATTGAGCTATATGTTTCGTCTTTATAATGACGCCCATATATTTTATACTTGTATGATAAAATTTGTTGGAGGTTTATGTCATTTCGCTATATTTCTTCCCCCTCTGTGTAGGAGTGGATCATATTCGTATATTTGATGTTCTCATCAGTGAACTACTAAATAGGCCTGATTCTTTGGACAGAAGGCGCTGCATTGCCCGGCAGTCTGGAAAGTAACCATTATGTTTCAGTGGAACAACTAATGAAGAACAATCCTCATGCTGTGGGGGTACAACTGTTCCACGTTTTATTTCGATTTATTGTCACCAAATGTTTTATAATTTAAACGAAGTGTCCCGCCTGATGACTCAGTCAAGCATTACGTCTGGCTCCTCCTTGTGCAAGCTACTTTTTTGTCACCATAAACAAGTACCAGCTGAACTTGAAGGAGGTCCTGAGATTATGCCCTTGTAGCATGCTGATACAGTCAGGCCGCCTTGAACCGTCACTTGATAATTCGGCATTCCTTGAAATTCGGCAGCAATGAGCGGTGAACGGATTCCCCCCATTGATTTACTACATGATAATCCGGCACCCTTGAATTTCGTCAACGGCATGTTAATTGCAGAACAAAAGGGTTTTTTTCAATGTCGTTTGCCTCTTTAATCCGTCACTTGATATTCAATGGACCATATACCTTGCAACAACATACCTGATTGCGCTGTACCGCAAAATCAACAATCACCTGACGTGTTCCAAACAAGTTCCGAGTTGATTAGACGTTTAATTGTTCCCGCCTTAAATGGTTAAATTTTATTGCAATGGCCAGAATCCAATGAGGGATTTTGTGGTGACGAGGTAACAAAAGTTTCGCACATCGAAGAACAGTTAAAAGATATGAAAAGGGAGCGCAGTAAACAAAAAAAGATTTCGGATTTCTTGGTGCCAAAATAAGCTATTAAAGGCAAAATATGTCCAAATACGTGTGTGAGATTAACATTGGGGTTGGCACATTTATGCTCGCTCGATCCGGTTATTTTGAACGTAACATTAATTGTACATATGGATATAAATACACTGAATGAAGTGTGGGCGCTTTTTGCCAATAATTTGCACGTTTCGTTATTAAAATTTCATATGATTTGTAATAAGTGTATGTGATTATGTTTTTATTTACTCATTGTTAGGTGCAAATTTGGTCTCTTATTCTCTATGTATCCTGGTGAATTATACTGTGATTTGTTAATCTGGCAGCCTTGTTAATCCGGCAAAATGACCAAAAATACATGGTGCCAGATAAACGCGGCCTGACTGTAGATTGATGGGCAGGATTTACCAAATGAAGATTTATACAAATGGACAAATCACGTTATACGCTATATGACTAGGTTGTTCGTGATAACAGGGAATCAAACCAGGACACTGCTGAAGCTGTTTTGCATTTTAGACCATGTTTGCTCACGGGATTTCCAATCAACGTAACGTGCACTTAATGATACCAAAAGGCCGAAAGATTTATTTTGTTCAAAGTGGTAGAGTTGGAATGTTATAGCCTTTTTATGAAGAAGATTTGGCGCTTGGACGGTTTAGACTGGTATTGGTAATGGGTGCTTTTAAAGGTCATTTTTGCGAAAATTCGTATATCAGTGACTGGTTGAAGTTTACTGCAGGTCACCTTGGGTGGTTGCTAATACTAACACGCAATACCAGTAGTGTAAACGGAAACTCAAAACCAGTTAAATTTGAAATCATAAGCCTACGTGAAGCAGGCTTTTAGTTTTATTCTACTTGGTCATTTATAACAAGACTTGGGCTACTTGAAGGCAAAAAGTCGCATTGTAAAGCATCTGTAACTCCAGTGCATGCCTAAATGGATTAATAATGACTACTGTAGCATGCTGCAGGCTTCAAAAGAAGGAGATAGACAAGCACTTGACCACAGCTTGAATACACATAAGCCACACAGTGGGAGGTACTACTGTGCAGTGTATCTTACAGGTATTGGCAACCGCGCAAGATGGCCTGCCTTCTTGGTTTCAATACATTTTTTGGCTAAAAAAAAAAAAAAAAAGACCCAGCCAAGGTCATAGACCTTTATGAAAAATAGGAAAAAATAAAGCTCTGTATGGCGAGAACAGGGTAAACGTCACTAAACTAAGACAAATGCTTACAACACAGCAAATCAACAATAGAATAAATGACCTGCCTTCTTATTATAGGGTATAATCTGGCAGCACTCCGAGACCTTAACTTCAGCCAGTCACTTTTATAGAATTATAGTAATTTTTGCACAGTGACTTTCGAAAAACATCCCAGTCTAAACTTCCCAATCGCCAGGTTTGGTCATCTTCGTTGGCACTGCAACTACGGCATGATCAGTGCTGGGCACAGACTCGGTGAGGCAAAGATGAGCTTTATCACAGCCGGTGGCTCCTTCCAAAATCGGTTCACCATGGTGGATGAGTTCAGGCTGCACAAGCGGGAACAGTTTCCTGTTTACATCCCCATTTTAATCCAGTAAGCCATGAGCACACTGAAATTAACCACTGCGAGTCAATGTTTACAATCAAAGTTTGTGTAGAAGCTCCCTTCCGTGACGTCACATATTCTGGTGCTCAAACCATTAAGGAAAGTAGCGAAAGTGTGGCTGCCAAATGAGATGCCATTCCGCATGATAAAATTGTGAATAGAGTGTATATTGCGTCATGCAAAAGGCACATTTTCTTCACAGAGTGCCATAACAATTCAACTCCTTCACTGACGAAAAGAATCAAGTACTTGGCGAGGGAGAACTTTAAAATGCAGAACATCTTAACAGGATGGTATACCATTTTGAATATTAATCTGTTGCAAGCACGCATTAAAAAAGACCAGCCTAGACTGAATATGTTTTGCGATTTTCAATTTGCTTAGGTAATTTTGTTTAATAGATGCTAATGTAACGAAACCTTGTTAGGAGAGGGTGTATATTTGCAGAAACACTGATGTCTGCATACATATCAATTTATGAAACATTTAGGCATACCCAGTAATATATTTTTGTTGTTTCATTTTATATGACATTTATTTGCCAAACAACGTGTGTAGGGGGGGACATGGGGGGGGGGGGGCTTGTCATGTTAATTGGCTCAAAGCGGGAGTGGTAAGCTAAAGGACCGGAACACAATGCAATCGGTTCTAGCTTTGCATACCAATATAACCTTGCTGAATCATTAAAGAGTCGAACCAGAGTCTAACCATATCTACTCCCTGTATTGCTTCTTTTTGAGCAGGGCTTTCGTAGCTTACCATAAAACAGAACTTCTAGTGAATACCATGGAGACCACGGAGTTTTCAGATGCAGCTTGTTACAAACTAAAAATATATAAAGGTACTATTCTTGCTGTGAAGGTACACAACAAATTGATGAGCATGAACGATATAATTGCAGCTTTTCATTTAGTAAGACATAGACAATGTGCTTGTTTTATTGAAACAACTTTAAGATAAACTATGTGTTATGCAATGTATATTAATGAAATGAGCACAGAACGGATTATGTGTTTATAACTGTAGACTACAAAGTCTACCCACTTAATGGGAAATGTGTACTCTTAGTGTAGTCCTCAAGTTACAGAAAATCCCTATAACTTATGTAACATATTATATTTACCAACGAGGTGAGGATTTGGGTTGTGTGGGTCAGATAGCCTGGCTGTAACTGTGCTGTCGGAGGACTGGGGCTCACATCGTGCTTGCCATATATGTCATTTATTTTGTTTGACTAATATTTAATTAATATTTTTTTACAGGATATGGAAATATTGCTCCAAAGACCATGTGGGGAAGGTTGGTGTGTATAGCATATGCAACACTCGGTATCCCACTGATGTTGTTGTGCCTTGCAAATATTGGGGACGTCATGGCAGACATCTTTCGTTTCGTCTACTCAACGGTCTGTTGCTGTGGATGTTGCCGGCGGAAGGATCGCACCAAAGTGGAATCCATGCAATCGCCTAACACACGTGGCCGAAGAACACCCGAAGCTTGGAAAACAGAGTATTCAGCTGCGAAAGGTATGGGACCTGGACCCACAGAGCCCCAAATTGTTGATGACGATGACGATGATGACGATGAAGACGAGAAAATCAGTGTACCACTCACTGTAACCATGGCAATTATTGGAGGATATATTTTCATGGGGTCACTAATATTTGGTGTATGGGAAAATTGGAAACCTTTAGATGCTGCTTATTTTTGCTTCGTAACCATATCTACTATTGGTTTTGGTGATTTAGTACCCGGATCTGCAAGTTTTGAGAAAGATGAAGACCAGTACAAAATGGTTCTCGCAGCTGTCTACATGATGTTCGGCATGGCGATCTTGTCTATGTGCTTTAGTCTTATTCAAGAAGAAATTGTGGCAAAATTTAGATGGGTTGGTCAGAAAATTGGTATTATCGAAAAGGAGGAAGAAGACAAGGACGATAAAGATAAAGGACGGGAGTAAAAAGAGCTCTTTGACTCAGGTGCTCGTTTTATTACGTGCATCAGAATAAAGCTGGTGTGCAACTGTTTCTTCTTCATGGGGAGTAAACATTCTTCACTGTCCAAGGGCACATCTTTGCTGAAGATTATGATTGGTTACAGATCTGTGGATATGTAAAATTACTAGAAAATTGAACAGAAATCTGATGGGTGCCTGAGTCATATTTGTGACATAAAATACGGGCTTTCTCCCCCAGGATACTTGCGTCACATGGAAATATAGTGCTAATTGTGGTTTATGGTCTTTTTACGATGACATTCCACTGTGGTCTGTGTTCTGACATAGATGATTGGTAAAATGCGTTGATGCAGTATGTGTTATTTCCTCTTTGTTTCCCATGACAAAAGATACAACAGTGCCTTTTTACAGTCTTTGTCTAATCCTCTGTACACGGCAACAATGTGCTGCTGACATATGACTTATGTTATCTTGAAATTAGACAACACGTGCTACTGCTGTTTTGGTTTCTTTCTGTAATGCCAGGAGGTTTGAGCATATTTTTAGCTACCCACCTAGGCATTTGATGGCAGAATATACATTAACATACAATGTGTAGAAAACTGTGGCATAAAAATGCTCCTTTGCCTCGTGTATATGACTCGTGCTGGCCATGTGTCAGTTTAAAGTTTAATAACTTTTACTTTAAAACGTCTGTGTTCATACTGCTGTAAGACATACTTTATACATGTCTACAAAGTATCTGTGATAATGGGTGATGTAAAACGTCTTGTGCTGTCTGGAGGCCTTATGGTGTAACAGTGTGACACCATGCAGGCCTGGTTTTGATATTATGGTCAGGGCTGAAGTTCAATGTCAGCTAATATAATATTTCTATTGATCCATCTCAATACGAACTCCGTCCATCTCTTCTATGCTGTGTTTGCTGATATTTATGAACGATTCCCTAGCTATAAAAGGATGTCTATGACATGATCAAATTTCAAAAGAATGATAATTTTCCTGTGTTCACTTTTCAGCTGAACACATGTTCATGAATATCATCTAATTTTTATGGATACAATATATGAAAAATGTTAATCTGCTTATTTCTTTGCACGGTAATAAAGTTTTTTTCAGCCGCATATGATGCAAAAAGGACGTGATATTATCAAAATGTCTTGTCGGTTAATTGGTATTTGGAATTTTATTGTTGACCTTCAGTGCTTTCGTTTTGTTATTTTGCCATTTACTTCATTTACAAAACTTCATACTGTAATATATGTATATCACTTGAGATAAATGCACACATGTATATTGAACAGGCAATTGTTTTTCACCGTACCAATAAGTACAATGACAATTTATCTTACTGCTTTATGTATGGTAACAAGTTGTTGTCAGAAAAAAACCCGGAAAACTCAGCCGTACTCTTTGATAAATATCTTGCGATAATTTCAGCCGCTATGATGATTATGATATTTTGAATGTGAACGCAAAGAACCATATCAGATTGCTATACCCATTATACTCTACACTTTGCATGCGTGGAGAAGCTTTGCTACAATTTTGATTAAATTTCAAGACCATGCTATTTGTATATCTACATACAACCCTGTCCTATTACAAATTACAAAAAATGCCATATTGTCGAAAAAGTCATCTGCTTCTTTTTCATCAAAATTTTCTGGACGATTTATCAAGACTTTTCCCGATGATGTCCATTCCAAGGAAAGCTTTTGACACAGTCCATAGATATTAACACAAATATATAACGAAACACAGTTTTTTGCCAATGATAAAAAATATAGCCTTATAAAATTTGATATTTTAATTTACAAAATTGCATCATTAGATTAATCATGTGTGTGTGTGTTTGTGGCAGAGAGAGAGAGAGAGAGAGAGAGAGAGAGAGAGAGAGAGAGAGAGAGAGAGAGAGAGAGAGAGAGAGAGAAGTGGGAGGTTATCATTTGGTTACAGAATTTTCCTTGTGAAGTTGTATTTGGAGATGAGATATGTTTATTTTTATCGGCCAATACCTTTTCAACGGATGCAGCACTTTAACACATGTTGAAGGAAGCAAAATGTATTTGACGTAACAAGATGGTACAGCCAGATACATGTTTTATCATGCTGAAATGTTTTCATAACCTTAACCATGACGGCAATTTCCGAAACTGTAGTTATGCAGGTCAAAGTGGCACTTCTGCGTCTGAATTCTTGGTATGTGTTTGTCACCAAATGCAGATTATTCAGGAACCAGAAGCATATTATTTCTGATTAAGTTAACCTTGAATCCTTATGAAATTTGTACAGTGCGTTCAATTGAAATCATTATTATTTTTCCTTATTTAGTTCACAGAGTTAAATCAAATTACATGACTGTACAGAAGTAATAAATAGTGTGTAGTGAAAACATTATTAGATGTTTGCGAAGTTATTCTGCATTATTTGTGTCACTTAAAAAGTTGCAGCGTACAGCTGCTATTTAGGATCCGAATGCAATAATACCCATTTAAAAATATCTGCCACAGACAATCCACTACTAAAACCTCTTTTTTAAAATTTTTTGTATGCATGTACAAACGCAAACACCAAAGACGTTTTCCACAGTGTTAGAATTTGATGATATAATATGCTTGTGTGCACGAACAGGCAATACATTTCAGCGAGAAGGGGTTCTACTTTGGCAATATACAAATGCTCTTTTACAATGACTAAGTATGAGCAGGGTCAGTTTCAGCGTGCTCGTCCGTATTTCATTATATATATATACATATATACATATACATATACATATATATATATATACATATATATATACGTATATATATATACATATATACATATACATATATATATATACATATATATACATATATATATATATATATATATATATATATATATATATATATATATATATATATAGGGTGATATAAAGTTCATGTAATTCATTGCTTCATCGTGATGACAATAATGAAATGGAAAAAGCCATATACTGATACATGTTTGGGCCATACCACAAGCAAGGCCAAAGCTTTTCTTGTTTTCTTGGGAGCGGATTGTGTATGCACCCACCCTTTGCACGCGAAAGCTATAGATCATGGGGGTGTCATCATGATGGGTCTTTGTCATAGTTCGCAGCAAAACGTTTTGTATGTAGAGATTTGCGAAAACACTTTAAAACAGACGACAAAATACACCCAGGCTCTTGGGGGCGGTTTTGAGTGGAAACGTTTTAAAAGCATGTAAAAGTCAATTCGAAAATAATAAATATAAGAGAGCTCTTAACAACAGCCTTGCGGTCTTTATGCTTTTGAAGACAGTTTCTTTTTAAAAAACATAACTATATATTTGACATATTTATACCATTTTATTATTTCACAAAACCACAACAGTCAATATATTAATTGTAGATAATGTACGTATATTAAAGTTTGTTGTATTATGTGAATGAGTTGTCAAGGGAGCGATGTAGTAGTTGATTTCATATTCATGGTATGATAAATGCGAAATGATTTGTCTATTTTATTTATGTTTGTTGCACGTCAAACGTTTATGCCTTGTGTAAAATATAATCAATGTATTATTTATCATAGTTTTATAATGCTGATCACTTTACTTGGTCTGAACAATCTCCAACATTCGAAGATCGTGTAAACTAACTGCTGTCAAATGCAAAGCTTTCTCCTTTTAACTTTGTGTTTATTTTCAAACACAAAATGTGTTAAAAATTGAATAAAGTGACATTGTTCATGTGTTATATGCGTGATTTTGTTTCAATACTTTCTTTTCAATTTTTCCTTTTTTTTTTGGTCCAGCACATCGTTTGGATTTGCTGGGGAGAAAAGTATTGACCAAAGCGACACATACACCACACCTTATTCCACAACCAATATTTTACCACTGCCAATACACAAGGTTGCCGTTCGCAGTGACAGTTCCCAGTTAAACGTACTATCATACAGATTCCCACCTTCGTACACAACAGTATTGTTACTGATAGTGACACATACCACAGAACTTTACTATCATGCTCAGGGCTTACCACCTTCCATACTAAAGAAGACATCCAAACAAAGTGTAACCTTCGTCTAGCAGTGACATCCTAGGAGGGTACTAGAAATCCTCTTTGGGGATCTTATAGTATAGCGCCTAGTGGCCATAAAGACCATATAGTATACCTGTAAGGGCCTTTGAAAAGTAATGTCTCCAACAGGTGCAGGCTCTAGCGCTGCCAACAAGGCATATTGCTCAAGTTATGGCTCATCCCTTGCAGTAAAATCCTATTTGAACAGAATTTCGGTTTGTAGTATCACTGTTTATGACACTGAATAATAAAAATGTCTTTAATATGTACGCAGTCATTCAGAAGTTCAGGCCAAGAACATTTGTTCATTTAGATCCACATTTTCAGTGAAAGTTTAAATTTTATTATAACGTCAATGCTTTTTATCAGATTCATGAAAAATTACGTTGTAATGTAAGTACTGATGTCAGGCTAACTCAAATTATTCCGAGGAAAAAGTTCACGTGTTTCGCAATAATAATTATGATTATAATGATATTGGTAATGATGCTGCTGATGATGCTGATGATGAGGATGAGGATGATAATAATAATAATAATAATAATAATAATAATAGTAATAATAATAATAATAATAATAATAATAATAAACGATTTTTATTGATTTATTTGCATGCTTGAAATATCTATTGGCGGAACGGACAAAATGCAATCAGGACCTTGACATATTGTTTCTGGTTTCCATCAAATGAAAATATATTAACCCCTGGGCACTTGGTTACCGTTTGTGTGCGTAGCAACCTATTTGTAGCCGACCACGGCATTTCGAATATATGTTTTATCTGAGGGTCGTCATTCAAAGAATCGAAATTCGTACATTATGATGCAACGTCGTATTCAATATTTATATGTATCGCTTCAACCTGCGATTTATACCTTTGTAACGTTATCTGTATATTTACCACCTAGCTTTATTTCATTCTTTTGCTATTTGCACTAGGATTTCCTGTTTAAACTTATATGTGATTACAAAGTACTCTACCAGGCACCGTGCACACCCCCCCCCCCATTCCCTCAGACTTTTAATATTTGCTACCAGGATAGAGAGCAAAATTTTCTTTTTCTGGTATTTATTGTTGCATTCGTCCTTGTGGCAGGAGCAGTGCCAGAGGACCAGGCACGCTGGTAGATATCTTATCACAGGCAGACTGCAAGCTCTTTCATTTCCAATTTCAACAAAAGTCGATGTGTTTTCAATTGGCATTATACATGTTATACCATATTCATTATCTCTGTAAACCTCACTTTAACTCAAATGCCAGTATGCAGTGTACAGTGTACCTACTGTCCAAGTGGCCTTAAAAATGGTCGCGGCCAAAAGCCTTCGCGGGCGAAGCTTGGCCGTATTGCGCCTAAAGCTTTCGATGAACAAAAAGCCGTTCACTTGGTTCACATTGGGCACTGAAAGAGGTAAATGTTGCTTGACATCCAATGCAGGTCGCCACCATGGTTGCTTCAGTTACCAGCATCTTTGCTGTCATTATATAAAGCACGTGTGAGTGCATATTTACATTTGGTCTCGGTAAAATTTGCAATGCCTCCCAAATTATCTGAAGTCCCGCATCTAATTTTGAAATGTGCAGCACTGTTTGTTGCTTATGGTTTATTCAGAGGTGGCGAGTAAAACCCCATTAACTTGATCAGTGGCATGATTGTGTCCGAGAATGTTCTACAAACAATAGTTAATCGATTCTGAGCACACAGTAAACATAAGCCTGGCTCCAATCTTCAGCAGTGCGATCCAACACGATGGTTTCTATGCAGCAGTCGCAGTGAACTCAGTTGTCAAGTGGAGTACTGTCAATTCGCCCGTTTCATCGTATTTTATTTTTTTATTATTTCGCTGAATGCAAAAAAGAGAAACATGAAAATAAAAACACAATGAAATAATGTTTTAACCAATATTTAATAGGAACCATACCCCAAACAGTGAGTTTAGGTATTCAATTAAAATATCGAAACACAAACCGCAAAAATTCAAAGATTTGAATATTGAAGTACATATACAGCACTTTAAATTTGTATTGGGAGCCACGATGTGTCTACCTGATTATAACATGACCATCCAAAGTTTTTCGCATTTCATTTGCACACGAGTAAGTAATTTAAAAACCAGAAGAAGAACTACGAACACTGTTATGAGTTCTTTGCATGTAAGAGATCCGATGCGATCTCGGATATTCTGGACAAAGATTAAAAGTAACATGAACGGGCAGGACAAGTGGGCCAAATTTTACTTCCTGGGTGGGCTCTTTAGCTGTGAGGTCATTCTACAAAGAGTCGTGTGATAATTAGCTTTTCTTTGAGCTCTGGGAGCCAGGCTTGCTGGCCAAGCTATCATTGGTTGATGTGTTACCTGCTTCTTAAGCTGACAAGAGATTATATAAACTATCCTGCCCTATGCATATAATTATCATACAATTGGCCCCCCTGGTGGCAGCAGCACTTCTCATTACCTTTAATTACACCGCAAAATTGTGTAAAACTGACAACTATGAACTTCCCTTTCGGCATCAATAACTTTATCAGCCACACTTATGTTTTTATTCATGGCCACAGTATTGGGTGACGGGACCAGTCCTATTCTCTCTTGTACTATATCTCTTTCCAGTGACTTATGTTTGTTGTTATTATATTCCTTATCGTATCGACTGGGGTTTTTGTGCATATAACGTCCTTGTGTTTACTCGATGTACTTTATTCCGTACACTTGGGGACGTTCTATTACTATTGCTATTGATATATCGAAAAAAAACCTGCATTTTTGGCTGTGCCGGCAGTGTGAACTGGGCAACTGTCCGCAACAGTATTTATAGGCGCAAGGGGTAATTTTAAAATCATTACGCGCCAAAAATATAGTTCCGTCACTTGCGGGGGCTTTTTGTCTTCCGGCATAATCAACAATAAAAATGACCATAAAACAACAAAAAGCATAAATGAATACTTTGATTTAGCCCCTTTAAACGTATACATGCGCCAACGATAATGCTTCACAACAAGCAGTTGACATGCAACAGTTCTGTGTCAGCAATCTATCTTTTCACCGTAACAAATATAGATAAGATCGAGCAAGTGTATGTGCAAAGAAATAACATTTGCAGCGCACTTTCATTATCATCTTAGAATGTTTCACATTTCCTTTAAAACCACTGTTTTTGTGAAATAGTGATGGTTAAAGCTAACTGTCTATGGCGGATTTTCATTTTGCTCGGCGTTATCATTGATACTGGCAGTTATAGTTGCCGTGGATTCAGCAATCGTTGGGACCTGTGATCAATAATTCAAACAGAATGGCACTGGCATTTTACTTTGCCAAAAATGGTCGTACAGACAGGAAAAATGTGCTTAGCATTTCCTTAATTTCACGAATTTTAAATTCTTCTAGCTGTCGTGTTTCAACTTTTGTTGTCATGACTTCATTGAAAAGTCTGATCTGTGCTTTTGTCTTTTTGCAGGTCTTTTTATTCCACATTTTCATTAGCATTTATTGAGGTAATTCTTGAAATCTTTAACTTTCCTTTCGCATTTCATTCTGTATTTCAGATCCTCTTTCCATATATATTTCACTCTGCTCTCCATACTCTGCTTGCATTTCAATGGCTTCAATACAAAAACAATCACTGAGTAAGAAAATCAACATCATCAGAAGGATCATCAGTCTAAGACCCACTTTATAATTGGATACTTTGAATTCCAGGCCACCGTTCAGTTTAATTTCTGACATTTTATAAGTTCCAAACTGATACACCAGTCCCAATAAAATCCCTCGCTTTTCCTAAGTGCCATATAATTTTGTCCAGTATGTGTTGATTAACCCATTTTGGTAGTCCAATACAAGCAATGCAGGGTAGGCCTACCGCACACCTCCTCGTGAAAGTAGCGCGTGTGAGCTGCACCAATTGTGCGCCGCTTTTGATACACTAGGGAAACCTATGTATGGCGGTCGCTTTTATGCCAATGGTACATGACTTTCACAGCCAGGAAGCATCAAGCTCTGAAAGTAATTCCGGTCGCTCTTTCTGTCATATTAAATTTGATTGCAGCAAAAAATCTGAGGCTTCGCTTATCTTTATTATATATTTTATTACAGATCTGTTCAGTATAGTTTCTCATGTTTTGTGTATGCTTTGCGAATATGTACCACTTACATATATGCAGTCATGCTCGCAAACAGGTGACTCCTTCAAGCGGTCACTGTGTTCATTTTCAGTATAAAAGCATCATAATGCAACTGAGTGATTATTATTTGTGTTGTTACATTATGTTTTGCTTCATACCAACTAGAACCATCTGTAAGTCAACAGCCTGAAAACTTTTGCAGCCATTATCATTGGAACACGAAGGTGGCGGATGCTAAATGCCACACATGATTCCATACAACCTTATTCTCAGCATAAGAGAGGTAATTAAACTGTGTTCAACATCATGGAAGGTATGCAAGTCATTTAAATATATGACAGCAAATGCTGCTGTGGAGATGAGCGATTTCACTGTTCGGTGGTATTTTTGACGAATGATTGCTTTCTGAGATCGATCTAACCATAAATCCAGATCTGATCTCCTTTCGACGAAATATCCAGATGTTCGTCTCCGCAACCCCATCTTGGAAGATTTCTCCCCTGGATTCCTCGTATATTCTTGTGCAGCTGTTGGCCTGCCTATAGGGCGCGATATGCAGAAGATATGTATCGATACTTTCCAAAAAGTGCAACACATTAAAAAAGGGATCAAAACTTGATAAGACAAATGTTGTTCGAGTATATTTATGAACACCCAGTTGTTTTATAGTTCTTGTTGGTTTCTTTAGCACTTTGGTTTTCTCTAGTACTTTCAAAATTGGTAATTGCTCCAGTACTGCAGCAAGCTTTTTGTGTGAGATAATTTATCAATTTTATCCTGTTCACTGTCCAGTATACAAGATGTTTTACCCAAATAAATAAATAAATAAATAAATAAATAAATAAATAAATAAATAAATAAATAAATAAATAAATAAATAAATAAATAAGTAAATAAATAAATTAACAAACAAACAGACAGACAAACAAACGAACAAATAAATAAATAAATAAATAAATAAATAAATAAATAAATAAATAAATAAATAAATAAATAAATAAATAAATAAATAAATAATTTAAAGCAGGCATCATTGAACACGGGAAACAATAAAATATTTATTTATAAGATAAAACGAATCATCAGGTTTGGTGAATATCAGATACTACACTAATAAGTGAAAATTACATGACTGGTATTTCTATTTCTCTATGTTTTCATTAACTGCATACGCGACAACAGAGCATCAATATATAAACGTGACGTCCGCTTCCATGCACAGGCTTGACAAGCAGCTTTACCGATGAAATATTATTCCAGCGTTTGCAGGTCAAACCTTATTTTTAAAAGCGACACAAAATGCACTAAGTGCACAGTAATGGTATCCGTCCATTCAACTGCCATTGATTATGTGCGTAATTATTGCAAGCTCTCTTTAGTCCCCCCGTGAGGATGGTAAAACTAGCTTAAAGTACTCACGATAAAGAAACGCCCCGTCGTCGATGTTTTACTTTAGACGACCACCTGTTGCTTTACAGTAACACACACACACAAAAAAAAAAAAAAACTTACACCCTATATATTTTTGAAAGGACATTCCTTGAGGTTTGCAAAACAAAATAGCAATAAGAAAACTTTGGCTTGAAATACAAATTCTCTTTCACCTTGTACCCAAACGTGGATTTTGAACACGCTTTAACAAATTACTTAAACATAAGTGTGGTCTTAATGTGAAGATTTCACCCTAACGCACAAAACAATTCTCCAGATTTTCAAGTAAAAATGGTGTTTTCCAACCATCGCTTTGCGTGGAACAATAGCGGGATATCAGAAATGGCGTCTTGAAACGGCTGGTGACATATCCATAAAATATAATTGCCTTGTATATAATTGAGATGGATGGGGATGGATTGATATATGAAAAACCCCCAAACGCCCAAAATTGTCTCGCATGTGTTTTTTTTTTAAATTTGTTTTCAATATTATTGTTCAAGAGAATAGCAGTGAAAATTAAAAAGGGTTAATTTTTTAAGTATGTCTAATTGTAGTTGATTTAAACATCTTATTAAACAAAAATTACAGAAAATAAATTATACAAAGTAAGCAGTGATGCAATCGGGATAGAAGGCAATACCCTATGTCAATCCCTCTTATAGAAGAAGGACAGGTAGTAGAGGACGATGCAAGATGCATAAGTTTTGCACAGTCACTCATGCATTGGGTAAATCCCAAAATGAAGTGAATGACCGTACAAAAGCACACGGTGAAGGTGACAGGTACAGAACAAGACAGACATAGGGGCGGTATTTTCACTCTTTTCAGTGACAATTGTAGCGAAATGGGATAAAGAGACGGAAATTAGGAGCAAGAAAGGTGTCGAAAAAAATTAACAGGAAGAAGAAAGAAGGAAAGAGAGAAAGAACGAAGGACAGAAAAGGAAGGAAGAAGGGATGAGAGACAGAAAAAAGAAGAGGAAAAGATTCAGCCGATGCCAGTAAATTTGAAATGTTGAATTAAAGAGATATATTCGTTTACTGTTTAAAATATTGGAATGTTCTCAATCAAAGAACAGTCTACAGAGCCATACAATACAGCCTGCATGGACAAGAGGACAATGCCGCAAATTGTAGTTTACAAATTAAAGCTTCTATAACAATCAACAGAGCATACCCTTTTAGAAACTATGCTTTGTTGGTAATCATTCTTCAAGTAAGGAAGGAAGGTTCTGTCAAATGCGCCTCCTAAACAGGCTGTGTTTGTGTGTCATGGGCCTCTCGGCTCTGTAAGTCTCATTCTATTACTGTGTGCTGTTTATCTATCAGGAGCTCATTACTCCATAAATATGCGGTCTTTGTCAACCACGAGCTTATCATCCCATACACAGACAGTAATTGTTTATTTTCAACTCATCATCCCTGAAACCATGGTGTTTGTCCAATCGACTTTATGTAATTTTGTTCATTGTAAAAGTTTGGGACATTTTGATAGATGTATATGTTGTCTAAATTTAGTAGTTCCAGCCTCAATACAATCTGAGGATAGGTACCTGCTATTAAATGATCGTTTCACATATATATTTCTCTAAAACAGATTCCTTAGTCAAATAATCATAAATTAATTTTAGATTCTCTATAGCAGAAACGTATGAGGAATTTTCCAAAAATATGATCAGTACTTTTTTTAATTTGTGTCAATACTGAAGTCACACAAGCTTTAACAGTTTCACATAAAACAACTATTTCCCAATTTTTGCATCACCACTGTATCAAACACATACAGAGTTGAGAAAATATTTTTGCACATACATTTAATTATATCATAATAGCACAAATTTGACTATCTTTTCCTGATAATTTTTTACTAATATTTACAATTTTACCCCCCCCCCCAAAAAAAACGTCATTTATACCCAAAATGCCTTGTTTATGCAAGAACTTTATATATTAATTTCCTTGTTTAGCGCGAACAGATTTTGCAAAAGTGGCTGTCCGTTGGCCCAAAAGTGAAGTCGCTTTTCCAGGTTGGACAATTCCTTGAAAGCACAAAGTATATATATATATATATATATATATATATATATATATATATATATATATATATATATATATATATATATATATATATATATATATATATATATATATATATATATATATATATATATATATATATATATATATATACACACATTTTGTTGATCATAACACGGATTGAAACTACAGTAGGAATAAAAGCAAGACTGTTGATATGTTATTTATTTTGGAAAAATGTTATAATGCACCATCACTCACTTCTGTTGGTTCAGAATTGCGGCATAGTCAATACTATCTATACCAGAACCCAACTGAATCAAATGTATCCAAAGTCATGTAACACAACATCAAATCAAAAATGCATTTTGATACGTCAATCTGTCCATAGTGTGTTTCTTGGACGAACTAATTGAGCTTACTTTCGTTTCTGCATACCCTTTTCTTTTATCTTTTTGACGACAGGAAAAATTCCGGTCCACATATATACAAGGGTCGTGTTGGTAAGTTTTGGAGTAAAAAGTTGGATGTTAATTGATTATAAGATTCAGGCATAATACGTAAGGAAATCAGGCAAAAATAAAGCGTGCACAATGGCTCATTATTTATTAACAAGAACACTCTGGTGGGACTAGAAACCTTTTAAACACAACCAGGATTATGAATAGTAACCTTTTGAAGACCTTTCGAGTATTATCATGGGTTCAACTACGGTACCTTCTCCTCAGGCGATGAACTTTAGACTCAATTTCCGACCACTGAAACTCCCATTGGTGAATATAAGTAAAAATAAAAGGTGAAACATAGAGTAAAAAAGCAACAAATCAAATGACTCAACATGCACTCATAGAAACACAGTTCAGCAATCGTTTGGATTCTCCGGAAAGGTTCAAATTTACGTCAATAAATAATACGTTTTCACTCCAGTATGCATAGCAAGCACTCCATTACCAATGTTTCAAACTCGTGGTTCATATGTATGAACCTGTGTGTGTTACAAGTGTATTTAAGTTCAACCATCGCCAGATATGCACGCTAATTCTTGCCTAAAATATATTTGGCTGAGCGTGCAGTTCACGTAAACTTTGTTCATTTGACTGGCAAGAATTGGGATGATTTCTTAGCCCTTGTTGCAACATATAACTTAAAACAGAGACAAAAGACAGAGAGGAATAAGATCAATTAAGCAATTTCTGTTTGTGAAAACCAGGAAGTTGGAATAATGCAACTTTAAGCTTGCGTCAGTAAAAATGCATATTTTCTCTAAGCGTACATTCAGATCTACCAGAGAATAGGTATGTTACGGAATAATCTAGGACCTGCAATGATGGGTAAACGGTAAGGAAAAGGGCACTGCAATCATTCTGTAAGTTGCATCAGTAGTGTGCACGTGACTATATTGTCTTTCACCCACTTTGCACTCGATAACCTCCAAATCATGCATTCTGATTGGTAAAGAAAGCTCACGTGATCAGTCTCTATTCACCAAAGTTAGTCTCCTGGTTGGTTGAGAAGGGTCATGTGATCAGAGTGTACGGAAAATGAGAACATTAAAAAAATACTTACCCTTGCGTGCGATTGGATTTTTTTCCGTTGTCCTTTTTCGTGACGCAAGTTTTCCAGAGCCCCACTACAGGCCTATTTCAAAACAAAGGTGCCGTATCCCACTTGGAACTAAAACATCTTTTCTTTGGTGTTCTTTTCAGGCATCTTAATTTGTTGGTACCTGTCTCAAACCGGGATCGAGATGTTTTATTCATACTGCATTTTGCATTCGTTGACTGACATATAAAAACATCACCAAGTTGTTGGTATGTCTCCCTTAAACTTTTGGATTTTGACCTGGCTGGTTTGATGACTGGAGGGTTTCGATCATGGATGGTTCTCGTTTACTCGAGTTTTCGGTGACGCTTGTCTACTCTAACATTGTTGGAAACTGTTGTCTGCTTCTCGTTTTCATGACAGTCATTATTTCCATGCTTTCATGAGACATCTTATCTTCTTTAGATCTTCAATGAAGAATGTATTGCTTCATGGCTATTGAAGTCTTGCTGTTATATCAGGTTATGTGCATGTTGATGGACTTGTCAAATATTGGACGCTTTTTCGACCTGGACAAACTAGAACAATAAAAGAGGTCAAATATCAAGGTCAGTGTTACCCAATTCAGCGTGCGGCCCACCCCTATGCCATGAAGTGTCCAGCCACCAAATGTGGTACAATCAATTCTAATGAAATAGGGAACATGGCTACTATAGGACAAGGTAAAACTTTATGTGGGGTGGAGGCAAGAAATAAGTCACAGTGACCCAATTTTGGCGCATGACACTCAGCTATTCTATGAAGTGTTTGCAAACAAAATTTGGTTGGTGTGGGCTAGCGTATATGATGTTAGGCCTAGTGAAGGTAAATCATATGAGGGGTCAAAGGTACAGGTCATAGTGACACAATTTTTAGTGCATGACACACGCCTATCCCGTGAAATGTACAGCAGCGAAATGTCCTTGGATTAAGTCTTATGGAACACGATTGAAATATTCCCGCGTTTCGAAGCAAAGCGAATTATTGTTTACTGAATGTGTTACACAATGAAGTAGCCTACGTGACGGAAAAGGTGATGAAGTAAGTGGAGGGGATGCGAAGCATTGTCACGTGGTTTGGGGTTTTTTGTACGCTTGCAATGCACGTATTTAGTCACTCAAAATTTATTGACGATTTCAATTTGAAAGGAGGTTTCTGCAACGAGTTTTGTTAATTTATTAATTTCATTTTATTTTAATAAAAAAAAGAGGCGAAGATCAGCATCTTTTTCCTGAGGTAAATTTTCCATGTATCGAAGGTTTTCAGAGTATTATAATTCTAAAGGTTTTATATCTGTTTTTTTCTGGGCGGCTACATTTTATTTTAAACATATTTATTTCACCTGGATTGCCAAGTAGTACAACAATACTAAATGAATGGCTCTCCAGACACAGAAAGACACACAATCATATGTACAAAACACACAGGACAAAACGACATCCGAGGACAAATAAATTGGTCAGTATACTAACACAATATTCATCTCGTACCAACACAAGGTATAACCCGTCTTGTATCTGTAATAAAGTTTTGGACAGAATAAAAAATATCTAAGTTGTCGCTTGACGAAAGATTGTCATTACCATGTGTCAGATAGGTTAGCACTGTATCACCTGCTAAATGATCAACTAGGCTTGGATTGACTCCTGGTGCCAAAATATTGCAAACCGTTCGCAACAAGGATACTCTATGGTATGAAAACAGGGGGCATTCGAGGAAGAAATGGTATGTACTTTCATTGGGATATGAGCAAGTACATGCGGCAGACGGAAGAATATTTAGTCTATGAAGATGAGAATTAAGACGACAACAATCCAAACGTAGTTGTGTATGTATAATATTGGGAAATCTTTTGCCATGCGAGTAGCGACCTGGGACAGGATCAACGGACAGAAGAGTACTTTTTAGTTTAGATTTGAATTGAGCAAGTGAAGTAGATTGCTTTATATCGTCCGGAAGGTCGTTCCAAAGTTTAATAGCAGAGGGAATGAAAGAATTACCAAAACGATTTGATGTAAACTTTATTTGTCTCAAACTCCGGCGGTTGCGAAGATGGAAGGTTGGATGAACGGCATCAAGTGGGACCAGATCCGAAAGATAAGCAGGGGTCAGCCTGTTAACCATTTTGTAAAACAGAATCAGTTTGTAGTATTGGCGCCTTCTGGCCAAAGTTGGCCAACCTAATTCGTTAAGAAGTAAATGTCGAGGAGTACGTTTAAGTGCACCCAAACAAATGCGTGCCGCTTCATACTGAACAGATTCAAGTGAATTTGTCAGGTCCATCGTGCAATTATCAAATAGGACGCATCCATATTCCAGAGTAGGGCGTATCATGGCTTTGTATAGTCTGACTAAGGTGTTACGCGATAATCTATATTTAAGTCTAAAAAATAAAGTTAGGCGTTTTCTCGCTTTGTCAATGATTCAAGTTATGTGAGCATTCCATTTCAAATTATGAGAAAGGGTAATTCCCAGATGGGTATGATTTAAACCTTCCGGATTAAAGATTCGCCAAGAAATAAAGGTGGATCATCAGGTTTGTTGTGTTTAGCTGAAAACAAGAGGGCTAGAGACTTAGTTGCATTAAATGTAACTTTCCACTGTTTGCCCCAAACAAAGATTCTTTCAAGGTCAGTATTTATACGCCTACCAGAAGTGGCAGGGTCAAATATGATCTCTAATATGCTGGTGTCATCAGCGAACAGTTTGATGTCATAGGAGATGCCAACAGTAATATCATTTATGAAAACTAAGAATAGTAGGGGCCCCAGGAGAGAGCCCTGGGGCACCCCTGCCTCAATAGGAAGCATAGATGACGTCTGGCCCCCGATTGCTACACACTGATGATGATTGGATAGATAGCTACTGATAAGTTTCAGGAGCGGCTCCTCGATACCGAGCTGCCTTAATTTAAAAGTAGACCCACGTGCCAGACACGGTCGAACGCTTTACTGATATCAAGGAAAACCATTCTGGCTTCCTTTTGCAGTTCAAGACCATTATATATGTCATGAAGGATTTTGAGAAGTTGATTTATTGTTGAGTCGTTAGACCGAAACCCGGAATTTCTAGAGGTCAATAGTTCATAACGCATGAAGTACTCATACAAGACATTATAGATTAGGTGTTCAAAAACTTTAGAGACATGGCAGAGTAAAGAGATGGGTCTGTAATTGCTTTTTGTTTGCTTGTCGTTCTTTTTGAACACTGGACATACATTACACTTTTTCCAAGAATCCGGAAAGGAGGAAGTGCGCAGGGAATGGTTAAATAGTTTTGTGAGAGAAGGGCTGATGCCGGAAGCGGTATTCTTCACAATCATGTTTCCAATGCCATTAGGACCAGTTGCGGAGCTAGTCCTTAATGATTATAAACCTTTTTTCACACTAGTCTCATCAACTTGAAAAGAGTTTAGACGAGCCTCAGTTAGGTAGAAGAACTCAGGCAATGGCATAGGAATATCTTCATGAGGTAATTTACATTGGTTGGAAAAATACTTATTGAAGATTTCACATTTGTCCACATAACTAGAAATAACTATATCATTTTCAAGAAGGGGAGGTACATTGACTAATAAAGGATAGCATTTATTGACGTTGGTTTTTCTATGCATTTGAATAAGACATACACATGGTTTTAAACAAATACACACACACACACACATACATACCATACATACATACATATATATATATATATATATATATATATATATATATATATATATATATATATACATACATTAAAAGTTGTGCTCGAAAGAAGTGAGGTTTATTATTATTTAGATAAGTTAACTGCTTTTTGCATATTGCATGCGCAATAAGAAACATGGAAGTTACTTTGTATATGCAAGATGAAGGTTTTATGGCAGGATTTTGTTAACAAATACATTGACTCGAATATTCAACATTTTATGAAAATTTGCCTTCTACTTAGTCACTCTGTCCGGCTTAGTGCAATTTGCTTATTAAGTTGTGTGTTAGACGTATTGTAAGTATAATTAAGAAATATGGCTTGCACAAGCCGAAATTCTTGCGGGGTTAAAGGTCGAGAAATAGGTCACAGTGACCCAATTGTGGTGCATGGAACCCCGCTATTCAAGGAAGCGTCTACACGCAACATTAGGTTAGCGTGAGCCCAAGGGTATAGAAAATATGGCACAGAATAGCAGCTGCGCAAGGAAGGTCAGATGAGCAGACGAGTCGCAAACTTAGAGTCCCCTCCCAGTTCCATAATATAACATGAGAGCTGAAGCAGAACACCATTAAACAATATTTACAAACATTAAATGCAAATTGAATTTTCTTTCTAAACCCTTGTATTGAAGGAGATATATGTGCACCGACCCTATATTCTGTGGTACAATACAAAATTAAGTGTACCACTTGTGCCAATCTGTGTTTGCCTGAGTAAAGCATACAGTTCATGCGACATAAAACACAGATTATCTTTTCACTCATATAAATGATCATAGCAAACTGTTTAGAAAAATGAATTTCAAATGCTTGAACCATCAAATGAGCTTGCCTACGATGACCTATTTTAAGTGTTAGCATACTTTCCCTTCTTTAACAATGTTTCTGATGTTATTGCAAAATGTGTGACATTTCCTCAGATATTTTGCAATAATATTAGAGACTTTGCTGTAGATTGAAAAGCATTTTTAACACTACAGTCTACACGTTCAACAACCAAAAAGAAAAACTAGACATTTTCAATGCAAAACATTGATTGCAGGGTCCGCATTAATAAGGCTGCCATTTGCTTCAGGTTGTCCAGTTATGCCACAGTATAATAAGCGCAAGTTCTCTTTTCCGGCTCAACAAAGTAAAATGTGTGCATACAGACATATGCAAAGCATACATTTGATGAAAGGCCATTCACAAAAGTGTATTTTCTGAACAAACAAACTGTTATTTATGTGACACTTTGTCAAAGAATCAAAATTTTTGCCTTTTCCACAATCTACTAACCATTACTTGCTTAAAAATATATACATTGCATGTGTCTATTTGAATACTTACAGTATGTTGCTAACAAAGGGATAGCGCACTTATTACACTGGGGCATAGCTACAGAACGTTAAAGTAAGTGTTCTGTTTCCTCATGTTGCCAATTCCCCTCCTCCTTTTTGGCTTTGCTGTCCACGCCTTGTACAGCCATGGTTGTTGTGGTGAGCTGGACTTGGAACAAGGGGGTTATATGAGGTATATAGAAATTTTAATGTTCTCTTGAAATTCCAATGATCACTTACATCATCATGTTATCCATAACAAAGACACATTTCGAGGATGAAATACACACATATAAGTTTATTGTTTATCATGCACAGATCAGTAATATATTCATTATTGACCACTGTGCATACACTCATTTTCATTTTGACAAACATTAATCTGAAGCCCCTTGCCCCCCCCCCGTTACGTAATGCAATCTGTCAATTAAAGGGGACAGCAGTCACACGACTGTCCTCACTGTGCTTCCCTGGGACAGGTCAGCTGGCCAGTGTCAGGAAAGGGGTTTAAAACTTGTACCGAGGGCTTCAGTTATACAGTGGTGTAACTACCCCATGGATTAGTTACCCCGTGTAAAACTACACTAGCTTCATGCATACCAACTTTCTTACACCATGAACTGAGGGGTAACACCTCCTTTACGCATACGGGTCCTGGAGTTTATAGACCTTGGGTGAATACACCAGTTTCATTCAACTATGTAAAGACCATACTAATATAATGCACCAGTGCACGGTTTGGGAAGATGCAGGATAAATAAATCAGCAAGGCTTAAACACGTATTACAACCTAGTTTTGGTACTTTACACATGAAATATAAGCGCGAACCAATTAGCTGAGCTACAAAAAGATGCATCATGGTGGTTACACAAGATACAAAACACGAACCATTTAGCGTTAACACAAATGACACCTAAAGTATAGAATCCAAATCTATGTTGAACTTACAAGGGTACCGCTGTCCACATATGAATCAGAAATCAGCAAGATTGGTTGTGCATGGCACAAACAGACAGAAACAAAGATATGAACAAAATTAAGGTAGCGGCGGGGATTGAGCTATAACGGCAAAATCGTGACCCGACAGAAAATGAGTTTTTTCCATTTCCGTAAAGTTTGGCACTTTAACTTTCTTGTCACCAAACATGAATACTAAAAAAGCAAAATTCATGTGATAAAAAAGGGAAAAAACATGACCATGTTTTAGCCGGCTGCAGCATGAGCATGTCTGTTTACAAATGTATGCTAATTAGTCCGCCAAAGTTTGGATAGCAGTCGGCTGCTTTCCACAATCCAGGACCGTAGCAACGACAAGCGACCAACTGTGACATTTTGAGGTGCGCTCCTACCAATTCTTGTATAAACTGCTTGACAAGATTAGGACAGATTGATGGGTTTGTTGTGGTGACCAAATGGCCATGTACATAATTAAATCGATGGGCTCATGTTTTCCTTCTCAGTGTGATAAAAAAAAATCAAAAAGTAAGGGACGATAAAAGGTGACGATTGTCAAAACGGCACCTGGCGATGGACGTGAGCCTCAGTGTGTTTTCAATGAAGGCGATTTCAACCTATGCGTAAATCGTTACTAAGAATCATGGCATTGTATACATCATAAAGGCTTACAACCCTTTCTACAGTCTTGCCCTATCCAAGACCAATTTGCTTTTAATGTTTACTGGCAAAAAATACGCATGACGATCGAGGAATCCTAACACTGGACCACTTGGCTATAAATATGCCACAAACTATAAAAGCGGGGATTCGATTCAGCGTAAATAATTATATCTGCCTTCAATAATTATATGTCCCTTTACCTGAATGTGAAACAGTGAATAGCATTAAATGTTAACCTTGAAGTAAATTTATATGAAGCACACGCCTCCACTAAAACTGGTATCGTCTGTAGCGCTGTCCCATTTTGTGGAACTGGAAGACTGGCACATTGCACATGCACGGACTTGCCCACTTCATACGGGCGTGTTTCGAAGTACACTGAGCGAGGGGACAGAAAAAAAAGCTTTAAAAATTTGACCATCAGGGGGATAAAATAATCAGATTACTGTTAAATGACTGCGAAAAGCGACTCTGCACTCTGCTTTTAGCTGGTTGATCGGTCACATAAAAGTATTTTGTCTCACTGTGAGCGGCATGTTCCGATACCACTCGCCCGCACCCACCCATCAGGAAGTTTGGGTTTTGTGTCTGGATCAGTTTATTGCAGTTCAAGGGTGAGCCAACTATCTTTCAGTGGGCTAGTTATCGCCACAAAATAAAAAATATGTTACATGAGTGGCAAGGTTTCGAATGGCAATACGCGAGAAAAACGTGGCAAAGTGAATGGCATTCTTTATCACAAGGAAGGCGCTAATATGTGGAGGAACCAATGAAATAGGCTTGGCGTATTCTATTGTGCTCCCGGCAAGAACAAAAACAACAAAACAAAACAAAAACAAACAAACAAACAAACAAACAAACAAAAAAAGCGCACAAGCCAAGGCCCTCAATTTTGTGGGAATTGGAAACTTTCTTTACTGCCAGACAGACTCGCTCTGCGTAATTGTTAAATTGCGCTTGAAGTGCATGTCGCCAGGCAAGCAAACACAGTCCGTCTTAGCAGGCAAGAAAGTTTTACCCTTGCGCACGAAGGGTAGCGTCATCACCTTACATCTGAGCGTGGTCTGGTGCATTATAACTAATATTGATCTATGTAACCGTCAGGGTCTGATCAAAGACTACTTCAGCAAATCGATGGATTAGATTTTTCAATCTAGCAATACAGTTTCATCACCAATACAACGTTGAAACTAATTGATTCTCAACACATATGAAACTTTCGGTTTTTTTTTTTTTTTTTTTTTTTTTTTTTTTGGTTTTGTTTCTTCTTTGAAGTATAATTTATCCTGGGAGTGTTTGTTTATCAGTAACAAGTCTATTGTCTTAAATGTTACGTCACGATCATGACCGCCTATCTAGCATTTATAAGCTACATTGAAGTCGGTGACTGTGCTGAAGTCCGATTTACCCTCGGACTCAGTACTATCCATATTCCTGGTCGTCAACACTTTTTTTTCACATTGTCATCCATCTGCTTCCTTTTCTTCCGTGATCGTGGCATGTCGATTTTTCCAACTTTCTTTTCGGTAAGGTCGCAAGTAGTCCAAGACACTGAATGGGGAATGTCCCATCCATGCCGTTAATAAAGCCATGTTGTTCTTTGATCCAAGGTGATGAGAAGTGAGTGAGCAACTCCTGCCTACCGGGCTCCTTCTGAGTAGAGCAAGCTGTGAAACTGCAACCCGTTTGTTCAAGCGGCGCCATATGCAAACAATGTTGCTAGGGTCAAGGTGATGGCACCTTCGGGTCACGTGGCTAATCCGCTTTCGAATCCCCCTTTGAAGCTGCCCCATTCACGTGGAAACCCGAGTGACAAGCTTTCAAGTGTGGCTGCATTTGATGTCATTCGGGTAAAAAACTGCTTTTTTAAGCCAATAAACATCATTGTATGTTGGAAACTACACATCAAAGATGTTGATTGACATTTCTTCGAAGTACTGAGACCAAAACGGGCCGAATTTGGAAAGCTGTATTGTCATTATGGCCAACAATGTGCGAAAAAAGGGCCTCAAATCTTTCAACGGCGATTTCTCGGAATGAAATTTTCTGCTTATAAATCAATTTTGTGGACAGCGTCAATAAAAAGCTAATTGATCGATCTGCTTCAAATAATCGTCTTTTGAAAGATAAATATAGTATCTGGGAACCGTTTTTTTTGTTTTTCCGTCAGATGTCCCCTTCCGAGACTTTTGTAGCCCACAAAGTGAAATAACTGCTGAAGTTTAAAATGATGATCAAAGAATTCGATAATTCTGTTATTATGTATTTTATTTGTAAACAAAAAATACGGTTCCTGCATATTGGTCTATACTTTAATTTTACATAGGTAATACACTTTTGCATCGATTATTTTTAAAGAAATGCTGACAAAATGTCAAATCTGATACCCTCTTGTAAACGGGCGTATAAAACCCTTGAAAATTATCGTATCGATATAATTCTTCTTTCTAACAAATCTAGATGTCTGAACAATTAATAAAATATATGGTTTTGTGGGTGAAATGTGAAACATAGTTCATCTATGCAACGTCAAAGTCGCGGGACCGCTGCGCGAGGCTCAATCCCCGCCGCTACCTTAAGCGTGTGGCGTTTGGCTGATTTACAATACTGTGACAGTGCTTAAAGTCAGTCCAGCACGCCTATAAATTTCACCTGGCGACATCAAGCAGTAAAAAGAGTAAAATAATCAAGGCAAGTTGTCAGGTACAAATATACTTGTGAATAAACAACCAAAGAGTTCACAGTTAGAATGTCACATGAAAGAAAAGTAAATGAAGTAAACAAAATGCACCCGAACGGTCACTGAATGAAGCAAATAAACATGCTCGCGAACATAATGAAAGACCAGGTAGACACTCCAGATTGGCTCAGGCAGGTCATCTGTGTCGGTCCAGGTCACTCTCCTGGTGGATCTGCACAATGCGACCACCCGGATACTGAGATCGTTCATTCCAATCACCTTGGTTTGCACCCCCAGGTTTCTCTCCCGTATGTTAAGTCTACCATCAGTAGATGAACAGGAATGGATGGCGCCCTGCCTCCTCAAACCGCGTGCTGCAAAATGTGTCCGCGTTTTTCAGTTGGGGTATGAATACATCATAGCGGCCAATCAGGTGCAGGTTACCGCACTGAATAGTTCTTGGTTGTCTTGTGCTGACACCTTTGGATGCCATTTACCTGTAATTAACCCACTGTTTCAGCTAGACTATTACATGAACTTATCAGCCTGTCTGTTTTGTATGGTTTGACAGATATTTTTTCCATGATGAGTTTTATAAACAGAGGGCAAATCACATATTTATGCACAGTGACGTAATGCTGGCAAGCCGTGCTCGGAGCACGTGTTTCCTGGCTATGACAGGTAAACACTGGCATAACTTTTGATTCTATCTATAGACTCGCCTCTTTTTATCTTGAATGTTTTCAATGAGAGATGTCTGCACAACACCAACTGCATGCTTTATTTTAAAAAGTGACGCAACAAACGTTATACGCCTTTATGCTAATATGAGAATATACAGTAAATATAATGGTGGTTTCATCCCTTAGATCCTCAGACACAAAAGCATCGTTTGAGTGTCTCCTCGCTTTGAAAAATTTCTCCCTGAGACGATATGTCACAAATCTCACTATGATGGCTCTTGCTTTGCCTGCAGATTTTTTCCCAACCCTATGAGACATGCTTATGTGCTGTGTTTAAAATCAAGGCCTAGCTTTTTGGAATGATCAATAATTATTTGGTCGGTATCATCGTTTTCATTTTCTTTTGAATCAGGACCTTTCATCCAGATCCTTAGTTTCTCCCGCTGTATTGTTCGCCCTCTACTTGTGCCTTTTCAAGTTTCTGTACCTTCTCTTCAAAGTCAACAACTTTGGATTGCAGTAAAGCAATGTCTTCTGTATATTTTTCATTGCATGTTTTAACTTCATTCTCAAGATCGCATATGCGTTTATTGAATTGCTGTAAATCCTGTCTAACTGCAGCTTCTTGAACAATCTGTCTCAATACACTCACACGTGGATCGTTTGCCAGCTCCAATATATCTGGGACGTTGATTTTACTAGGAGATGTATCACAGGTAGGAGACTCCCAATGTCTTTTCATACCACTACCATTACCTTCAGTCACAGGTGGTTTAGGTACATTAGTGTTTGCCAGTGCACTTACTTGACCGTCCTTTGTTTGATCACCCATTGTCAAAAACTTGCAGGAAGCAGATCACAATCACTCAAAAAAAGTTTTAGTTTAGTTTAAATGTATTTATTTATGCTGGATTTCCCAATAGCACAAAACATTGTCTTATCTATGGGTTCTCCAGACACGGAGACGCATAATAACATTATATATGCAAGACTCACAGGATAATGCAAATCGTGATAATATGACTATGAGATGACCGTGCATTATATAAACTAGACTATAGATACTATAGAAGTAGAATTGTGATGCAACAATAGAACAGTATGTGTACACAGATGCATGCAAACAAACTTACGCACATGTTTAGGCATTCCACGGCATGGCCCGCCGAGGGTCAGGCGACGCATGGATGCACGAATGCATACCGCTGGGCCCGGCCGAAGCACTATGGCGGCATACGCACGCTGCCACCGTGGAGCCACCATTGCACCCAGTAGTTCGGGTGTTCCTTTCCTGCCTGGCAAATGTTAACCACTGTTCTCCTATGGGAGTGCAAGGCATTTCTCCAATATTAAAATACAAATTTGCATCTAAGTAAACATGTTAAAGCGAAACTATCGGCCGTGGATAAAGATTAACACTTCATCATCCCAAAACTAACAAAAGCTCAATTTTAGTGATTTGACGGTCTCAGGTAATCCCCGGCACTTAAAAACAAAAACCAGTTCCAAGTAAATGTATAACAGTGTGTCCGCCAGACCAACCATGGTTCAACTTTTTCACTCTGTTGAACACTTAGAGAGTTCATCTTGCATACAAGGCAAAGGAGAGGGAGGGAGGGAGAGAGAGAGAGAGACAGAGAGAGAGAGAGAGAGAGAGAGAGAGAGAGAGAGAGAGAGAGAGAGAGAGAGAGGAAAAAAAGGTACTCACTTGTGGAAACTTAGCAACACCATCCGAAACCAATATCAAGGACATTATACAAAAACTGCAATAACAAACTAAGGGCTTCGTTAAAATGCAAACCAAAAGAACAAAGCTTGGTGGCATACGGTTAAATATTTTCTTCATCGTAATCAGTCCAGAACCCTCCCCTCATTACTTCATGATAGCTGTCATATCACCGTAAAACTCTCCGAAGCTGAATTTTTCAACTAGTTTTTCCTCGACTCTAGTTACATTGACACATCCGCATCACGTAGCTTCCAGCAGAAAATCCACCAGAAATACTTCAATCCAGATCAGCCCAAAAAGATCTCTGACATTTTAAAAAGTCAAGATTTCACAAAGGCCACCGGCCCCGATTAGGTCCGTGCTATTAAATTGCGGAAGGGGGTGCCATCCATTTAATTTGCAATTTCCTGGCAATCAATCCAATTTCTCACCGCGTCGGGGTATCTTTCCTAGTTCCAGCAAACGGGCGACGTCACCCCTCCCTCTGCATCAGAAAGGTAATACACACTTTCATGATGTGGTAACTATCCACATATCTCCCTCTCACCTTGTTGTGGAAAACTGATGGAAAAAGTAGTTTTCCAATACGCTTTAAATTTTATTAGAAATAATCTCCTTTTATCTTCTAGCCAGTCCGCGTTTATGCCTAGAGACTCAAATGTTAATCAAGCTTTATCCCTTTATTATAAACTTACTCTTGCTGATGTTCTAGAATAGAACGTACCGTTTTTAGCATCAAAATTTGCTTTTTAAATTGGAGTGTAGAGGAATCTCGCCCTCCTTGCTTGAACTGTGTGAAAATTACCTTTCAAATTGTCAGCAAAAAGTTATCATTTACAGCAACGCTTCTATATGCCGGTACTATGCAAGCTGACATTCGTTAAGGTTCCGCACTTGCCATATGCTACTTCCCACATTTATAAATGATATCGTGGGTGTTGTTCACTCCAAAATAAAACTTTTGGCTGATCGCACATCCACATTCCTCACTGTTGATAATCCTTACCTAAGTTCAGACACGTTAAATGAGGACCTTCCTGATATTGAACCTTGGCATGGGCCACAGATGTGATGGTAGCACTTGGCGCCCTGTGAATGCTTATGTTAGTGTCTCGAAAGAAAGATCGAGTCAATCATCCTCCGTTCAGTTTCCCAAATAGCCAATTACAACATGTCAACCAATATAAACATGAGGGGGGGGGGAACATTGCGTTCCGATAGCAGTTGGACCGATTACATTGATCTTGTTTTGCCAGGACGTCCAAACAACTTGGTATCATGAAAACGTTTCAGCACCGACTAGATAGACAAACCTTTAAAAAATTATACATGCAAATCATTGATTTGTCAATCAACTAAGTGTGGCAGTGTGGACTGGGAGGGCTGCATACAGGGTGACTCATTGATTGGAAGATTTGAAACCATTCGCCGGACTGAGGCACGTGTCATGACTGGTGCTATATTACCACTCCTAGCGGCAACTCATATGAGGAAATGGGTCTTCGAACATGGCAGAATGTTGAGAAATAGATAGATTCATCCAAATGTATAACATTACCTATTACCTATAATTTATAACTTGAATACCTCATTGATATCATTTATTCTAATGGAAACCAGAACATGTACAAAACAATGCAAACTGATAATATTTTTCATTTTAGGGATGGAACGGACTTATTTAACAATATTTGTACCCTCCGCACAACGAGACACTGGAACCAGCCTCCCAGCCCACATTTGATATTCTAACTCTCTGAATGAATTCAAGAAACATATAGATTCGGAAGTCTCCTGCTTAGTTAAAGAGATTAAATCATACAATATTGGCAATTGATTACCATCCAAGCAAGATTCTACATTCACTCACCTGGTTTATGGAAATCCACTAACTGTCCCTGTGGACATGATGTAGAAGATGCTTGGCATTACCTTTCTGTTTTGCATTCTATACGATTCAAAGAGATAGCATAAATACATTTGTTTCTTATCTCGCCTTTTACAGCACCGACCAGATAGAGAAACCTTGGAAATCATATACATGCAAATCATTTGAGGACCAGAAAAGCAATTTTTAGTTCAAGATTATATAATGAAAATTTAACGCTTCCAACGCAGTTGGATGCTTATATTGGTCCACATTGCGTTCCGATAGCAGTTGGACCGAGTATATTGATCTTTGCTTTGTTAGGTCGTCCAAACAACGTAATACCATGGAAAGTTTGCAGCACCAGCTAGATAGAGACACCTTAGAAATAATATACATGCAAATCATTGATTCGACAATCAGTGAAGTGTGGCAGTGTGGACTGGAATGGCTGCATGGGGGGGGGGGGGGCTCGGCGCTGAAACATGAGTTGTGTTCATTGTTAACCTGCCACTCAAATTATTTATGACTTTCTATCGACGAGTAGTATACGGGTTTCGGTACGTTGACGGGGTCGCGTGACGATGCTCACAATAAGGCCTGCAGTCTATCTTGGTGAAGGTGTTGTGTCTTCCTTTAACCTGTTGGCCCGGGCAAGGATTTGTTCTTGTTACATTTACAATTTATGTCATGGTGGAAGTTAGAGGACTATGGGATGTCTTTTCTGTCCGTGTGTGTGTGTGTGTACTCTCTGCAAGAGACGTTAATATTGGGCCTAGCCGTCCTCTCCAATTGCTTTCCATAACGAGCTCCATATATGTGAATTATACAACGCTTTGTATTTTGTATATTGTCATTGTAAAATATGATTAACCCAAGCAATGTTATGATGCATCCCAAAACATTTTATACACGAGCAATATGGCATGAAATGGGTGTGACCCCGAAGTAGATTATGGTCTCGAGTACAAACTTTTCATGTGTAAACCTATAGGACAAAGTAAATAAAGTATACTTAGTCAGTTTTTATGTATAAAGTAAGATTGATACAACTTTGTATGTAACCAAGTGAAGACGTACTTTAACAAGCATATAGACCAGCACCACATGTTCCTTTGGCACGGTCATGGTTTTTCGAAACACACAGTAACGTATGTTTCGGGAAATGTGAACATATATCCATGCAAATATGCACAAATAATTTAGATTATTTTATTCGCAATGTTTTTGGACTTAAATTTGTCTATTGTATATTTTTTAAAAAAGGTTTTTAACTAAATAATTTATGTTATCAAATACATATCTACATATTTGTGTTATTTGTGCTCCCGTGAACGTACATGTAGATCTGTCATTTACCCAGTTTAGAAAAAAAAGTCATTTATGGCATCAGCTGTGAAGACATACATGTATTCACTGTCACATAAACATATGATCCAATACACAGCTCGGGTCTGCAAGAATTTTATATATTGTACTGTATGTCCAGCCAACATGACCACGTAAGGATTAAGCTATTGGCACAGGCGATGATTGTGAAATTATGTACTATTCCAAACAGACAAAATGGCAAGAAATGGTTGCTTTTTGGCTGGTCCTGCCGTCCGTTCCCTCCTTCGGCTGCTTCACTGCACTTGGCACCTTGTAGTTGGAGCTGCACGTGTAACTTGCATCGGCGCCAAAGTAACCCCTGCTGTTATGACAACTCAAGAAAAAAGTCTAATGTGAGAATAATAGGATAATATTTATTACATTGCGTGACTCAAAGGTTGCACTTTCTGTATATTTTAGAATGATAGACCACATGATGGCAGAATGAGGAGTGTATTGTCAGCATTGGTTAACAAAAGAATGCAGCTTGTCTTTGTGTATTCCAAGTCTTTCTGAAAACGTCCCCATATTGCATTTGGAATTCCCCCAAGCTGTATTGACATTGTGGTAAGATTTCAGTGTCGTCAATCAATGATTTTGCCGTCCTGAGTAAATATTATATGAAGTGTATTCTTTACTCCTTGCTATAGATTAACAGGTGAGAAATATAAAGGTACTACCATTGTACTGTGAAGTAAACTCTCAGGAATGAGAGAGAGAGAGAGAGAGAGAGAGAGAGAGAGAGAGAGAGAGAGAGAGAGAGAGAGAGAGAGAGAGAGAGAGAGAGAGAGAGAGAGAGAGAGAGAGAGAGAGAGAGAGAGAGAGAGAGAGAGAGAGAGAGAGAGAGAGAGAGAGAGAGAGAGAGAGAACCTGATGTAGTGGTAGTGATGTATTTTGGCTTAGCTGTTTTGGGGCAAAACATTCACTTGCAATTTATGAACGAGTGCCGAAATAAAACCCTAGTTTGTGGCTTTGAGAAAGATTAAATATTGACAAGGATTCGCTACTATGTGGAAAAGAACAATACTTCAATGGGTCCGTGCGCATCAAAAATGAAGACAGTCAATATGTTATCTTCTATTGGTTGGGATTAAATAGAATTAATGAAAGTGCATAAACAGTAATAGATCTTCCATATAATGTACCATCTTCCTGTGGTTTTAACATCAGACTGTTTCCAGAAGGTTTAACCCTTTTAATGTTAATTAGAGCAAAAGTTGGGCTCCTCCAACTATCACAATTACTCCAGATTCCCATTCCTCACAAAAAGACCGTTTCCGGGTATCAGCATGTCTATTTGTCGATCAAAAAGACAATTGTTCGAGGTCAACATCTTTTGTTTACATCGTTTGGGCAAATAACTCGAAAGCAATCCGTCAAGGGCTGTTGACTCAGACTAATCAAGTTAATGTAACGCGATAAACAGCTCTGTTTTTGTGCATTGTATGTTGTGAGGTTTGGCACCCGAATTGAGCCCGCAATTGTTGGCCGGTTCTTGACAAAAACGGGTGGGTTTATATACAACTGTTGATTGTGCTATTAATAAATAGCTTTGTTATGGCGTGTTTTCAGAGAGAAACACCGATATGTAAACGCACACCTTTAACAATGCACAGGGCAAATGATGTATTGGAAACCAAACTTAATATGTCTGTTCAGCTAACTCGGTGTGTATCATAACGGACATAGCCTCCTGGCATGTTTTTCTTCGTAATCGCTTGTAATTTCCTTGAGGTGTTGACCGGTCTTGACCTATGGTGCCGTCTATCGGTACAAATGCATATGGTTAAGCCATTGAAAAGTGACTTTAGACAGTGCCATAGTAAATTTTCTCCGAACCCTTACAATTATAGAATGACCTCCTGTTTGACATCAATTGATGTTTGCCATCTTAATCAATGTAAAGCAAATTAGGTGCACAAAATGCGTGACATATCACATATAGTTTCATATATAACCGTATAATTTGGAGAATAGAATCCTGTAAAGTTGGTATACCTAATTGTGCCTTGGTATCAGGCACTTACATTTTTGGGGCTAAAATTTGAGTTCAAGCTATAACCGTATATGGTGGGGCCATAGAAAGGGATATCCGACACTGTTGTATACCCGATCTCTGTTATTGTGTTATGTTCTGATCTCAGAATGAGAAAAGTAGGTACTAACCGCCATCAATATGCCCTTAAATGTGGCGGAGATGACATTTTTGAGGGAAAACTGCTGGTCACCATTAATCAAGTGAATTAAATCATCAGCAGACCAGTACAGCCGATGGCACATGCAAATCAATAGTACAGTCTTGCCGCAAGTTGTCATCTGAAGTGTGACGCAGAGAAAGTATAAAACGGCAGGACAGCAGCACAATGTTGTTTGATTAAAATTGTTGTGGGTATGGGTAATGTCCTAGCTAATCCAAGTAGGCCTACGTAAAAATACGGCATGTTTTTGTTTTATCCAAGCAAGGATATATGGTATAAAATTAATGTGTCAATGGAAGCTGGCAAACGTGCAATGACTTTGAACATGTGAAATATTCCGCACATTGGCACGGGCATTAGGCTGCTGCTAGATAAACATATCCAACCTTTGTGTGGCGGAACTTACCTCAGACACTGCTACTATGGCATTGTGTGGTACAGGCCGACTACTGGCAACTTGAAGGAGTCTTATTGAGTCTGGTTCAAAGTTTAGTTTGCAATGAATGTAAACCCCACTTTTTATGCTCACAATTTCCATCGCAAGTGCATACCCGTTTGTCTGCCTTTTGAAAATATATTTGGATATTCCCAAGCTTAAATCTTCCATCATCTTTATATACAGGCTTCATGAACGTGTATTGACGGCATGTAAAGCTGCAGCTGTAACTTGTATTCTGGCTAAGTGTCTGTACCGTCTGTGGTCTTATTTTTTGTTGTCGCTGTCTTCATTCCAAATTATTAATTTGAAAAGGTTATTAACAACATATATAGATAATAAAAATATATACAGGCAATGAGCAATTTATATAAGGAAAATGCATATGTAGGATATAAGCAAAATAAAGAGGCAATAAAGGATAAAGAGATTGTTGTCCATCTTGGAGCCATCTACTATATTGGATTTGTGCACTGCTATTGACTGAATAAGAAATGCACCAAACAATAACAGCTGTTTAGTCAAACACAGCAAAAAGTAAGACAGATACATATAAATTGTCGAAACTTCAATCCCGATAGTGGCTCAGAGGAACTTCAATCCCGATAGTGGCTCAGAGGAACTTCAATCCCGATAGTGGCTCAGAGGAACTTCAATCCCGATAGTGGCTCAGAGGGAAAACATAAATTGGAAAAGGTGTTAGTTCAAGGATTCAACCTGAAACGTGTCCGCTCCTGCCAGACACAGTGCAAAGCATCATTTGTGCATGTGTCTAAGTCAACTGTGCGCTATTTAGTGCTCTCACTATCTGCGCCACAATCATTGATCATTTGAAACTTTACTATGGTAGTTAATACAAGACGCCATACAGCAGCCAGTTACGTGGTCAGAAGTGCCTTCACTTGTAGTGGAGATATATATGATTATAAATAGTAATCTACCAAAGTATTTGGACTTTAATATTTGAGGGCAAATAAATCAAAAGGAATCTGTTTCACCGTGCCCTTAGTATTGGAGATGGGCTGGCGTCCTTCAATGGCTCAAACAATGATGCCTAGAATGCATGTAAAAATTGTTCGTAAAAAAGCTTTTTTTTCTTTAACCTAAGTTTTTCTTACTAAATTATTTTAACTTCGTCCATGCATTGCAAATCTACCAGCACCTTGAAAAGATCGTCATGCTGACAGAACGATCTTTACTTAGATGATTTGTCTTCCCTGGTGTAAATGCAAGAAGCAATCTTTTTCCCACGTGATTTGATGTATTCTGTGGCATATATGCCGAAATTGTGTTAAAACTTAGGATTCGTTAACTTCAGGAATTTTTGGCATGTATTCAGATTGTTTAATGAATTACACACCTATGTTTACACATTATTAGGTGTTAATCCCTCTTGGTCCTCTCCTAATAATCCTACAATCACACGAGATGCCGGTCGCTTTTGGATCATTTCTAGCAGTGGTACGAGATTTGCTGCCCCAGGTAACTTCTTAGACGGCTTAAAATTTTTGAAGTCAAAGGAAAGAAATAGGTCTAATTTGTAGAATCAAGTCTGCAAAAATGCGTGGAACCACTTTAGACTGACCTAACAAAGTGTGCCAACTGTTAGAAGAGAAGATTTACATCACCTCAACTTTTGGGCCTCACATAATCATATTACGTGGTTTGTTTCACCGCTACTGTCGCTTCAAGTGCCACAATGCAGTCTTGCTTTCAGGTTGTAAGGTCTTTGGGCTTAGTGAGGAGACTCTTTCAGCGTGATGTTCATCTATAGTGGTCATGTGATAAACAGCTTTAATTCATCAGTCTGTGTCACTTCCTGGGCATATAAGAAATTGTGCACACTGGCTTGTTCCATCTATATGTGAATACTTAATGAGCCACGTGGTGGCTATGCAACTTACTTTGCACTTGGAATATGTTAAAAGTGTTAACTTTGAAAAAAAAACATATTTAAAAAAAACTAACCTTATGATCGTTTGTATTGATGCAAGACCAAAATATGCCTTTTAGTCCTTTCAAACAATTGTAGGCTGGCGATTGTTTTCCAGAAATCTAAAAAGTAGGTCGCAATCCTGCACATAACGGACATCTCTATCACCTTTCTATTTGATCCAAAAGTGTAAAGAATTAAGCCTTCGTTATACAATGATTTATAATCGTCTCATAGTTTTCAAAACGTTGTTACTTATTTCTGCTATTATTGGAAATAACTCTCTTCCAGCAACTCTAGCATTTGGGTCGTGAAAATATTTTTGAACACCAGCATACTGAGAAAGAGCTGGCCTTCAGGTTATAATTTGGTCTCTTGTACTGGAGGAAGAAAAAAGAATATCCGTTGTCCCTGAAAACACTCGAGAATAATAAAGCGTGAAACGGCTGCATACATGCCTACAATATCAAAAACGTATCACCATGTTAAAAAACAATTATGCAAAACCTTACAAATCAGACTCCATGCAAAGTTAAAATAGTCTGCAGGAAAACATAATTTCCCTCCGAACGTTGTATGGGTAAACATGATATATATTGCTGAATATGACCCATAGGTGGCGCGAAATACAGGCTTAGCCAAATACGCATACTGGATGTGACAATACATTTAGTAAATTCTAAATTCCTTACAATTATAATTACATTGTAAATTGCATAATATTAGTGAATTAATCAGATAGAAATATTTTGATTTAAGAAAAAGTCTCAAATGTATCAAATTGTGCATCTTATAAGACTCTTTATTGCTTTAAATTATCTGCGAATATGCCTTATCGCTTACTCAATACACGGAAAAAGTATCCGCTGTACACATTTTTGTAAGTGAACACCAATGTAAATTTCCTTTATGGGATTTGATATTGACGGCTAAAACTAGATGTTTTTAGTTTGTGTTTCAATTTCATGAAAAACAGGAAATGCAGGGGCTCTATTTGTGTAGTAGAGTGTTGCCCTTCTTGAAAAAATACTAAACTAAAAGTTCAAAAATGAATTGAAATTAGTGAGTGGGCTTATCTTACTCCATTTAGTTGAATCTAGATTTGACCACTATGCAAAAATTTACATATAAGTTGACACTTTTATTTGAACAAACATGTTTGAATCTACCGTGCTGTCAGGTTTGAACACTGTAACTTCCACAGTGGCCGCTGGGAGGCGGTTTCCAACGACACCCCATTGTACAAAATGGCTTGTAGTGCGGGGCAAAATATAATGTATCATTTGCCTACCAGGTCGCCAGATGGCAACGTGATCTTCATTGCAACGAGAAACCTTGGTTACCATTATGAAATATTGTCCCAAAAGATGGCGTTCATGACACGGCATTTTGATTCTTGTCTGGCTCATTCTTCGTATGCTTATGATCTATGGTCCAATATAAATTGCGCGTTTAATGCTATTTGTTGCTAATAATAGGAAAACAACAAATTACATAGATAAAAGCAAGACCAATGCTCAGTTTCGCATTCCTCTTTTTCCATAAGTTATGCATTCCATCTATTTCAATAAAAGATAGCACGCTTTTATGTCAATGCTGTCCTTCTTATTCCTGTGCCGTATAAGTAGCCAAGGGACATAGAATGAAATATTTCAATGGTCTATCGTATCCGTGGATATCTCCTCTTGTACTCGCTGGTATGAAAAGATTGCACGTAATTCATTGCGATTTCCGTAGAAGAGAAACATTATCAATAAAATTGTTTGCCCAATCCTAAAAATTTAAACGTCTTTCTGAAAAACTAAATAATTAGCGACCGACTAAAATAAGATAGCTGTAAGTATCCTAAATGTAGTGTAGTGCAAACGTGACCAGAAAGTTGACAGTGAAGTATTTGACCATATATTATATTGTGTTTCAGGAAATTCACCCTGTTTATCAAACATACTGCGTTTCTTAAAATCTGTTTACTGACAAGAGCAGTCTACGTGCCACTAGTGGTGAGTATTTTTTTTAAATTGAGTTTATAAAAATGCTTGCGATAAACCCCAAAGCATTGAAAGAGATTCTTCTTTTGTTTTGATTTTCAAAGAACGTGAGGGAAAATGTGCCGGTGTTATTTGAAAATGCAAAAGATGAAAAGTATCATAATGCGCGTATTTACTTGATTCTGCATTAATGTCTCACGAGTAGCGTAGAAATATAATTATTTTGCTACATGGCCGTCTAATATGTACGTGCATCGCAAACAATAAGGTGTCTGGCAAACCCAGTGGAAACTGATTCAGATGCAGAACGAGCGCAAAATCATAGTTTTAACTGGCCGAAGGATACCAAACTTGAGCAGCTCATATAGGGATTGAAATAACACATATTCCCCTCTCACGACAAATGATGATGATGATGATGATGATGATGATGATGATGATGATGATGATGATGATGATGATGATGATGATGATGATGATAAACTCCATTGTATCAAGAGATTAGAAGAGGTTAGGACCCCAGATTGCAGAACATCCGATGGTCATTAGCATATAGTTTCGGTCTTACATAATAAAAGTTCCAAAGTAATACATTGATACGCAAATTGTGAGCAAACCGAACGCAAGTAACAACTTGGGGGCTTCCCTCAAGGGTCTTGAACGGTTCAAACAGACCGTAGCAGAAAATAAGTTTTGCATTAATGGTTCATGGTTATCCGAAAGCAAGCTAAAATGAGTAAAGATGATTCGAAATACCAGGTGTATGAAAAGCTACAGAGGAAATATAAGAAAACCGATGGAACAAGCCTATGTTTGACGACAAGAATGCAAAATCCTGGAAGTCATACAAGCAAGGCAAAAGTACATTTATAATTTGGAATTTTATAAACATAATTAACCTGAAATGTTTGAAGAAAGAGCAACAGAATGAAAGCGAGATTCGGAACCCAGTAAAACACAGCGAACATCAAATTTAAAGCCATATGCATACATGTGGTCCTATATTGGAAAATGGTAGGAGAAAGTTCACTTTGTGTAGCTACGTATACAATAGGGGTACACTATCTAGACATCACCAAAAAAGAGACCAGTATCCTAATTTGTACAGTTCCAGTTCCCTTCATTTTATACAGTTTGCCTTTTATCTCAAAACCAATTCTGAATCAAAACAAATTTTCTCAAGACTTACAATACAGATTTCTTTGAACAGGGCTTCGTCTCGAGAGCCATTCCACTTGGAACGTGCAGAGGCTGTGGAGGTCTTGGTGTTATGCTACAAAATGTGATAATGATGAATATGGTAGTAGGGGTAGTAATAATAGTAGTATTGTCCTCATAGTAGTAATAGTAGTAGTAGTAGTAGTAGTAGTAGTAGTAGTAGTAGTAGTAGTAGTAGTAGTAGTAGTAGTAGTAGTAGTAGTAGTAGTAGTAGTAGTACGATTATGATGATAGGTCCATCGAAGGAAGGTCTCAATGCGTCTGGTCAGGCACACAAATACGGTGCATGTTTTTGGTTAGTGCAGCTCACAGGAGCCTCAGTCCACTCGAATAGGCACATACAAGCATGTGCCTGTGTATCTGTATTTTGTATGCAATTTCAGAACCATTTTGGGTTCATTAATTATCTGTCTTTATTGGTTGTGTTGGCTAAAGATTGAGCTGAAACACGGAGTCACTATTAAAGATACATGAACGGGCAAGCCAAGCTGCCAAATGTGTTTTTGCAGTTTCTGGCTGAAGACAGTCATTATCTTTCACGTTAGTATTTTGAAAATGATCTCTTGACAGTCTTGGGAAAAAACTAAAGCAAATAATAAAATTATAATATCTCTGCACTTCTATTTCAAAGTGTCTACCTACTGATATGGAGTGTTCAGAACCTGGCTGACGCACATTGGATCTTGATCATGTGGAATATTAGTAGCACATTGATTTCTTGAGGTAAAATCGTTCTTTACCTTCATTTCGTATATGTTTAATTTATCTTTGCGATATTGTGTATTTTGTGTAGGTTGTTTCTTTCGATATATGATGTGGCCCTTAAGAGAACAGAAATATGCTCTGAATTACTAAAAAAGGCATACAATGGATGGTACATCGATTGATAGATAGACATACAGACGGATGGACAGACACACAGACAGACAGACTGATACATAGATGGATGGATGGATGGATGGATGGATGGATGGATGGATAGATAGATAGATAGATAGATAGATAGATAGATAGATAGATAGATAGATAGATAGATAGATAGATAGATAGATAGATAGATAGATAGATAGATAGATAGATAGATAGATAGATAGATAGATAGATAGATAGATAGATAGATAGATAGATAGACATAGTATTAATAAATAAATGAATGTATAAAGAATTAAATTAGAATTTCAAAACAAGCATGTCCAATAACCATACACACATCGATGCTACCGAAAAGGTCATGTAGGTGAACGGCTTTTAGTGGCCCACGTTGTGAATGATGTATGTAAGTAGCTACTAAGGAAATAAATATATGACAAGGAAAGAAAGAAAAAATGAAGGAACGAAAGAAGGAACAAAGAAAGAAGGCTGGAAAGAAATACAAAGGGAAATATTATATTTTAATGTTGATGTCAAATATATGGTTAGATTTAAATTCCTTGTCAATATGGCTACATGGCTGCAGAGCATTTGTCTTGCGGCAAACTTTACTCAGCTGAACGAAGATGGGTCATATTTTTATCGATGTTCTCACTGACTTGTGTATGTTCTGTAATTGTCACACGTGCGACATCCACAGTAAAAATCATAATGCATTGGTGATATAAATTTATGGGTGACAGCTCGATAACAAATTCTTTTTGTCACGTTTCTTTTCTGCCTACAATTGCTGAAAGGTAACACAGCAGAACACCCCCCCCCCCCCCGCGAATTGTTGAAAGTTTCATGCAGTGTATTGCCTCAAGGATTTATCAAATTTTGCTGATAATGTTATTCCACCAAACCATAGCCAGAAAGTCCTCTGCATGCCATGGCCACACTCTCAATACAACATTTACGACACTGAATTAACAGAGCGCATCATGACAAAAGAGTCAACTCTTATATTCTATCTCTACATGATGAACTTAAGTGCTTCCCAGCATTGGCAGCCAGTGATTTACACCCTACCAACCTTCCATAATGCTGTTTTACAGTCAGAACGGATCAGGCTCTAATCCGTAGGCTGCATGTAATATGCTGGGTATGTTCAATTTGATCTAATTTAGTTCAATTCAACCTTTATGTCAAGTCGATTTCATATATATACATATAGTGACGTTAGTATTGGTAACTTGCTGGCACAAAATCGGTAATGACAATAAATTCGAGCATGGCATGATTTAGGAAAATTCACAGTAATGCCTCGTGCCGATTCAGTCAAAGAAAACTTACTCTATTTACACAAGGATTACTAATGCCGTGTTGTAATGCCCCAACATACAAAAAAAGCAGGGACGGTATAATCCAAACATGCAGAGATATGCTTAATATTAGGGTCAAACTTAGACGTGCACAAGCCCCTGGTGCATGTCCCTATTTTCCCATCCCGCGGTCCCACCCAGAAGTGCGATACATTTTCCCCTCCACAAAGTTAACTGTATAATATTATGCCAACTAAACGGTGTTATTAAGTAGCTCTTACTGTTATTCTATTTTTTTTTTAACTGGTCGACACTGCCGCCGTGCCGGTTTCAACAGTAGCAGCTATTGAGTCCTGGTCAGTTCTAATCCCATTATCATTGCGATAAAGCTGAGCGGAAAGTGGCCTTCGATAAATGCATGGCTAGTCACTGACCACTCAAGCGAGACAAAGCTGACCGTCTCCCTCCGGCTGCCGACACCATGGACTTGTTCAACTTGCACAAGCCCACTCTGGACTACCATCAATTCGGTGGGAGTGACGTCACAACATCCTAGGTTTCGCGGGATCTGAGAAGTCAAATCAGTGCCAGAACTTCTTTTATTTTTGCATTAATGCAAAATGATCCACGTCATGATTTCAGTTTTGTTGAGTAAGACCTCTACATTTCTATGTGGTTCTTTTGTCAATTTAAACAAAAACTTTTGCCCTACACCCTCACAAAGGGAATATATCGATCTCAATCACGATTTGATCAAAGCGGTCAAACTTGTGTGAATACAATTGCATGGGTACCAGTCCGCGCATTTTTCTTGGATAGCGTCACGATCGATGGTTCCCTCTTTAATTTTTTCTAAAGATCGGTTGTGTGTTATAATTGTCATTAAATCATAGTGGCAGAGCTTGTTGCTGCAGTAAATAGTCCATAAACAGTGGCAAACTACATTACATTGACTCAAATTTATAGTCCCTGAAGCGAAGAACACATACTGACAACCGGTATCAACCATCACATGTTGACATAGGACTTTGCTCTTAGAATATCGGACTTGATAGTGTTCAAACGGTACATGGGCTTACAGAATTAGGTTTGTTAAGTTTCTCTTTGTATTAAATCGGCAATTAGCACTGAAAGTATCTAACACTATCTGCTTTTCCAACTACCTGACAACGCTCATAGTTTGAAACACAGTAACGCAAACAGTTAGAGAGAAGATGTTATTTAAAAGGCGTGATCCAAATAATGCAAATTTTCCTAAACTGTACTTGTCATAGGACTGTTTACATCCTTCTTTGTGTATTTTTTCTCCTGAAGCGTAGACCCAAATTAAAGTAGTTGACTCATTCTGTTCAATTGTAATTTGAATGAGATGACAGGGTGCTGTTTGATTTTACTTTTTACTGCCATTTGAAATATTGTTCATAAGAATGCAAAAGTCCTTTGTTATGCTGGTTAAAGATATATATTGCAACATTTTTATATCGCCTGCAAATTTTAGGTATATAATTGATCTTTCTTTGACCGCTTTAATTCGTAATATCGTTCTTTACCTTCATTTCGTATATATTTATTTTACCTCTGCGATATTGTGCATTTTGTGTAGGTTAATTTTCGACATATGATGTGCCCCTTGAGGGTACAGAACAATGCTCTGAATTAATGAAAGGGACGCATATAATGGATGGTACATAGATGGATAGATAGACAGACAGACGGATATATATATATATATATATATATATATATATATATATATATATATATATATATATATATATATATATATATATATATATATATATACATTAGCCGTCACATTACATATGTTAATTTTATTGACATGAATCGATATACATCACACGATATAGTCAAAACACATACAAACACAAAACTAGCATATCAACAATATCTACAGGGAAAAATGGAAGAAAAAGATTAATAAAAAAAAAATTAAAAAAAGAACAGAATTAAAAAAGTATACAGGCAGGTAATTATAGGCAACATGAATATTTACAAAATACAGGTGCACCCAGTGATCACAGCTGATGTATAGGGTTGGCACTATATATATATATATATATATATATATATATACATATATATATATATATATATATATATATATATATATATATATATATATATATATATATATATATATATATAGATAGATAGAGAGAGAGAGAGAGAGAGATAGTCAGACAGACATAATATTAATAAATAAATAAATTAATAGAATTTCAAACATGTCCAATAACAATGCACGTATCAATGCTGCCAAAAAGGTCATTGAGGTGAACGCATTTTAGTGGTTTACGTTATGAATGAATGAATGAATGAACGAATGGGTGAATGAAGGAATAAATGAATGAATGAATTAAGAGAAGAAGTAGTAACTGAAGAAATCAGGTATATAGTAACTAAGGAAAATATACAATTGATCATAATTCTTTGACCGCTTTAATTCCAAGCGTGTTTGTTAAGGATCCCATGCTCACATATAATTATCACATATAAATTGCAGTTAGCTTAACAAGTGACCATCGAATAGGGTGTGATCCAGAACGATTTAGTGAGCCCTTACCGCGATGCTTACATGAAATTAGCTAAACCCTGACTGCTTTATTATTTCAGGCAATTGCAAACAAACCGAGCATAAGGGAGGATTGGAGTGGTACTGACAGACAATGCACACCGTGAACCAATTGAATGATCGCATATTGAAGTGAAGAATATTTTTATGCTTTATGGAACGTTGAACTTGAACACAGTATCTAGAATTTATAAGAAATTGTAAAAATTTTGAAAATTATTTCTAGATATCGTACATGTGGACATATAATATTGAGGCTCGTATATATAAAAGGTAACAAGGTACACGTTCACTTGCCTGTGTTGTGTAAGTAATATGAGATGCCAAAATACTACCTTTATTTTTCTGAAAAAAAGACATTTGTGTTGATTTGATTATTTAATAACTAAAACATGCTTATCTGTATCATACAACTACAAAGCATAGAATTGAATATACTATTGACATACTTGAGAGGCGATTTAAGTCAGCAAACTCCACACTACACGTGATATAGTTGGAAGAGAGCCAAACGATACCTTTCTTTTACCAACTATTTTGCTTACTTGTTGTGATGTACGTTTGCGTTATGTGATTGAAAGGTGAACTGTATCATTACTCTTACTTTCCATTTTTTATATTTTTCGTAAGTACCAAGCAGCATGCACCATTCCCATATACTTATGCCGTCCTCTGCCCTTCTATCATACTAGGCAACAGAGCTACACTTACTCGATGATGAGGGTACACTGGTAGAGCATGATGCTTCATCATAAACAAACAACCAAATTTTGCCCCACTCCAGTGTTAATTTCTATATTATATTAATGTGTCCTGCATGTTGGGAAACGTGTTAATGACAGCTGTTAAAGGGACATAAAAGTGCTATTGCCTTCAGGTGACTGATTATGTATAAAAGGGATGGGCCAGGCACACAATTTCGTAACAATCCAGCTGGTGAGCAACATCTCACCCAATGTTATCCAGACCTGAGTCAGGGCTGAGTCACAAAGAGAGTCAGAAGGAGCTACGTATCAATTGTAGAATTACACTGCGCTGAAAAGACCCATCCCACCAAGGAAAATTAATTGATCCATTTTTGCAAACCTTCTCTTTACTTTTAAGCTTATTACATTGTCTATCTTTTAGTTTTGCAAAAGAAGCACTTTTGGCCATGTTCAATACGTGGATCTGCCCATCTTTCTGCCAATTCTTCGCCGCAGCGGGATAGGGGTTCTAAGTAGGGAAGCGGTTAATATGAAAGTCTCCTGCTGTACAAGACAAACGATTGGCCACAGTTATACTTGGCGACAAAATAACCAGCTTGTTACGCTTTTATATTTAGAGTAATCAACTATGGATTGTGCAGTATGCACTTTGCTTTTTGGCTTTCCATGGATGAAATAGTGCTGCTGTTGTTTAAAGTAACCTGTTTGATGGATGGCATATTATCTTATCTTTAATTGGTTTACATTTAGATCCTTTGCATTGCGTACCATTGACAGGTGTAATATTCAATCATTATAGAGTAAAAAAGAGGCAAAAGTGAAATCGTTGCTCAACATTTCATTTTTCCCTGTATTTCTCTATTCAATATGTATTTAGATAGGGTAGCCATGTCGACCACGCAGGCTGCTTTCTATAGAGGACCCTGATTACATTTTTGGCTAGGTGATTGGTGCTGAAGGTTGCTGGTTCACGACCCGGTCATTCTATGGTCACAAAACATATAGAGTTTCAGAAACATATAGATTTTCAGTGTTCTTTTGATGCTGGTGGACTTACATTTGTACATTGCCTGATCTGGGACAACTCGGAACAAGGGAATAGATACAATGGACTGGGCCGTGGTGGCTGTGACATTCACGCAAACTTGCCTTCCTTGAACTATTCTTTTTAGGAATGGGGACTTTGTGCAGTTGGTATGTGCGCCTCCCACTTTGGGCTTGGTGTTTGGTGCCGAAGGTTGCTGGTTCGAGACTCGGCCTTTCCGTGGTCACAAAACATATATGCTTACCCATGCATTCACATTAGAAGTAACTCTTTTGAATTTACATCATTAATGCTGCAACTAAAAAAAAAAAAAAAAAAAAAAAAAACCACTGACAAAAACAAGTCTTGATTTCAAATTAAGAAATTGTCACTTAAAGATACAATTTCATGACGTAAAACGTAGATAGTCATGATGATGATAATAATGATAAAGTTTCTTGGTTGCAAGTGGTAAGATTTGCGGTATTTTACTGCTTGTGCTAAGGACTACAAGGTCTGTACTACTGTACTTAGAATGTTATTCAAGTAACTGGGGGCGTTTTCATGACGCATTTTGTACATATATAAAAAACTCGATGGTAATTGTGTCAAGGCCTTACATCAGTCCAGCGAAGTTCAGCATGTTTCTGATGCATTTTCTATGCCTGTTACACAGAATTGTTCTCCCTGCCCGATTTTTTAGTATGTCTAAGGTTTTTGCAAAACAATTTGACCATACTACATCGCAGAAGTAAAAAGGGGGTAATATTAGAGAATTGTAAAGGAGTAGAACCAAATTTTTTGACACATATGGAGAGATTCGTCTGATTTTACCAAGCTGTTGAGAGATTTTGGAGCATATGGTCTCAACCTGCTTGTTCCAGGACAGATGACTGTCAAACCATGAACCTAAATATATAAGGTTTTCACCCTGTTCAATTTAACTGCCATCAACTGTAACATTCATCTGGTTACTATTCCTTAGTTTCACGTTCGTTCCTGATAATATACATTTAGTTTTTTGAATGTTTAATGCTAGGTGGTTGTTTTTCAAGCAAAATATATTGATGTGTCATGTGCAGACAGGACAACCTTACTTTGTGTGCGAACACAGGGTAGATCATTAATAGACATGACAAAAAGCAGGGGTCCTAATATTGAACATGGGAATGATTCATGTAAAATGTGCATGTCACCCTAATATTTCCGAAAAGGTTTTGTGCAACTGTACTACCCATGATTCATAAAGTACACTCAAGTTACGAAAAGAGGGGCCAGAAACTGAAGCACACTGATAAATTTGTTATAGCTGCAGACTCCAAAAGTATCACCAAACAAAAAAAAAGGAAAGAAAAAACCATCAGAAATAATGTAATGACACAACACACCAATTAGACTCTTTGAGTCTGTAAGTGAAGGTTCCAAAGCAAAAAATAGCACTGCTAAGGTTCATTTTTTCATAGATTCTGTTTTACATATCAACGAACTAGTCCATGACAGAAATTAAGTGGACCACGTCATGTGTGTACATAATATAATTTCCTACATTTTCAAACGTTGAATGTTAGTTTCACGATCTGAAACGCGAATCATTTTCTGTTTGTTCCTGCGTATCATTTAATTCCCTGAAATAGAATTCAAAGTATATCTGCTTTTAAACAAAATGATTTTCCCTCATGTGATACGATAAAGAGAGCTAGAGAGCATTGGGGTTCTTTCATGTGAAGAGATAAAGAGAGAGATTAGGTTCTGTCGCGGGTCAAGATAAGTAGAGGTGTGGGGTTACAGGGTTGATATGATGAAGAAAGTACAGGGTTACAGGGCTTGTGACATGATGAAGAGACAAGTAGGGGTATAGGGACTTGTTCATTTGAATGCCGCTTAGATAAGACAATATGCATGCCTCAATCTGCTATATGTGTATTTGGAACAATCATACTGTTCACTTTTCGCCGGAGTATTGTGTCTTATGAGACATGTTAAAATCATTATGTATGTTCAAATATATTCACTCCAATGACATAAATTTAAATGGTTAAGACACATTTAACCTCGTATTAGATTTACAAGAATAAGAGCACGTGCCATTATCAGATCACCATGTGGAAAACATATACATAATCTTCTATGACTGGCACTCATACATCCCTGAATGATATTTGCCTAGAGGCATCCCACAAAGAGGCTGATTCTAAGCCCATGCTCTCTGCCAGAATGCATGGGCCTGATCTTCCTTTTTTTAATTGACTGCTTTGCACAATGTTTGGATTGCCCTGGCAATCTACCTTGACATGGTTTTCTTGGAGGTTGTTCACCTTGATTCTAAGTCCCGACTGGGAAAATGGATTCTCTTTTCATGAGAGCTTTTTATGATATCCATGTTGAACTGCAGGTTGCCAGGACCTGGGGCGATAGAGAAGACATTTTATTTCACAACAGCTCATAATGGAGAAAGCAGGCCTATAAGATGAGTCAGAGAATCACTAAAGGTAAGTTGGAGTAATCCCTCTGAACGCGCAGCCACCAAAGTTCCAAATAACATTTTTTATTTCTTTATTTCGAACAAATGAGTTTGGAGGTGCACAAAAATTTATTTTCCCTTGACTAAGTCCTGAAGGTGCAGTGACAAAAGGAGACTCTCTTCTACGATATAAGCAATTCAGTCTGGGCCTAAAACTTATTTCTTATGCTGACCAAAATGTCCCACTGCCAGCACACATTCATCCACACTGTGCCAATGGTATAAGCACATTGCCATTGCATAGTTTTAGACATATCAAATCGAATGGGAAAAATCACAGAAAACCTGCAACTTTTTATTGTCCTCATAAATGGCTTCCCATCATTATACATGTTTATCAGAAATTAGGTTCCTAAAGAATTTTTCCAAAGATCAAAAGTTCAAAATTAAACCATGAAGTAGTCCTAGGACCCATGGCAACATACACATGTATAGAAGAGAATAAAAGCTGCCACTGGTGACTATTGTTGCCTGGTTCTTATATGATTTGGAATTTCTTTGATGTGTGTGGACAGAGTATGGTACGTTTGTCACAGAATTTGTTCATCAGTGTTTTAAAATAGTATTTTCTCAATTGAAAGTGCGAAGTTTCAAATTTGGCAGTCATGGGTGGTTACAAGGTTAATATGAAAGGATTGGGTGTCTATTTTCTGCTTGGTCATCTGGAATGAATGTAAAATCCTCCTTATTTTCCTTCAAAAGCACATCTGGAATGAGAGATGTTGGAGTTAAGAGACCATCTCATAACAGAGTGAGCATTGGACTTACCTCTTTTGGTTCTGTCCTTGGTCAAGTTAGTTATCTTGTTTGTTGGTGCCCTTAGACATTAGGGGCCTCAACCTTTTTTTTTTGGTGATCATATTTGAGTTGTAACTTTTCTCATTCTTGTTAACAACTTAAACGATGGTGCACAGGTACATTGTTGTCCGCAAAACACGAGGGTGCATGGTTGGGGAAGCTCACCTTTCACTTGTGTGGCCCAGGTTCCATTCACGGTTGGGGAAGTAAGTGAAAAGAGTTTTTACCACTCTGACTGTGTATGGTGGTTTTCTCCGAGTCCAACGTTTCCTGCACCAAACAAGCAGGCAGGAAAGTATACACCACCAGCTCTGCCATGGGGAGTGATTAATATAGGCTAAAACCAAGACTAAGATGGAAAGGGAGGATTGTAAGCCACAACATATTAATTTTGTTACTTTTGTTGCCATTTTTTTCTGCTAACTGATCTATGAGGAAGCTGGTGGGATTAAAGCTGGGGGGGGGGGGCAAGAGACTAAGATAAAAGAAGGTCCACATTTGGGCCTAGTGGTAGAGCTGTGAAATAAGCCAGGTTCAAGGCGAAAGCTAGCACTGAAACCAGTGCTGATGTGGGTAGAAGAACTATGGCGAGTCATGGAGGGCTTGCCATGTCATATGTCCTACGTCACCTTGGGTAAGCACTGGCTATGTCTTGCAAGGATCTTGGCTTGTGGGAGTGTGGAGATTGTGTAGGCTCCTTTCCCCTTGGATCTATCTAATTTACATGCCTGGTGTGGATTACTAAGTATAAATGCTTAAAAATGGAAACATATTATGTTTTCCTTGGGTGAAAATTTATAAAACGTTCTGCAACATCATTCATACAACATTTGCAAGATACTGGATTACTTTCTATGAGGTTAGATAGAAAAACAAACAGTAAAGAGCAGGATCAGAACAGACAAAGTTTCAAATCACATGTATGTCGAACATAAAAAGGGGCAGTTTTGTACCCTATTTAGTTTTTACGCATACAGTCACTTATAAACCTTTTTTTTTTTTTTTTTTTTTTTTTTGCAAATTTTCTGTTATTATGAAGCAATGCCACAATGTTATTCTAACATGCTTTGTGATTTTTCAAACTTGCTGTACAGGTGCATCCCGTCTAAGTTTTCCGATGGGGGACGAAACTTGAAAGGAATTGCTCAAAGGTTTTGGCAAAATTTTAGCCAAAGAGAACTAGGTCAATAAAAGGCTTCAAGAAAAAAAAAACAAAAAACAAAAAAAAAAAACAAAAAAAACCAAAAAAAAACGAGGTTATCAAAGTCAACATGCAGAATCACAAAGTGACAAGCTGCAGCAGTTTCAACCCCTGAAAGAAAACGGAGGCGAGACACATTTTTTGCATTCTGACCCACTTTATAAACAGGACGGTGATACACCTCAGTTGGCAAATATTGGCAATAATGTGAGTGCCGGTCCGCGCAAATTCAAGTGACACACAATTTGCGAATCAAGACAGTTCAGGTCCCTATACTAATGTTGCAAATCACAGTGCAGCTGAGCTCCTGAGGAAGTATGCGTTAGCCAACAGCCTCGTAGGTTCATACAGCTTATAGATACTAAACCGCTACAGTTTGAGTTCCTTGTCATATCGTTCTCCTTGAAAGAAGTACTCCAACCGGGTAATTTTAAATTGAATGACAGTAGGGCAGGTATACGTCTCTCAAAACAAACTTTGTATAGCGTTGCAATTCGGTGTGTCTGTTACACAGAAACAACATTACTTATAATGTCACAGTTAAAATCCCCAACACAAGTCACAAAGCACTATTTACATGATTTATTCAAGACCCAGTTTGCGTGCATTCGTTACAAGAAGAATACTGCAATGTGCCTGTTCAGATCCAGTTTAGTTCAAACGCTTTATCACTCTGTACTACGTTTCAGTAATACCACCACTTTCCCGCCGGGCAATGTGAAATAGCTTGAGAGTGTGGTTTTCAATCAGGGACAAGGTACTGTGATGACCTGTATAGAGTCGCCATAGAACACAGTGAATCGCTTTATATGGCAATCAATTAAGTTTTGCCATTCTTGGTTGCTGGAATCAATTTGGCTTTTTATTTCCAATTTCAACAAACAATGTCCTCTAAATTGACATAAACATACTTGATTTATGTTCTTTGTGAAGGTGTCTTTCATTGAAGAACCAGCATGCCTGCAGTTTCAGAGACCATAAAAAGCATAAGAAGGCAACAGTGTGCCTGAGTGTCTTTGGGCGTATTGCATCCAAACATACCAAAGAAAGCTGCTTAAAAGTTAAGTTGAGTTAATTATTCGTGTGGGTTTGGTTGGATTGGCTTTTTGAAACAAGAGGATCATGATCATCCTGTGCTCTACTGACTGGGATCTGCTTTTACAGTATTGTAACACATGGACTGCAGTCTAGATTTGTACAGCTATACATGTATGTAGAGTGGTAGCAAAGTTTGTCCTTAAAATAAATTTTGAAGGCGCCTAAGTTTAAAATCAACAATACCAATAGATATCGCATAGGAGTTTTTTCTCGATCTTTCTAGTGATCATGGATATGTTTCAGTTTAGGGAACATTTATCCTTATACTTTGAAAATAGCAAACAAAATAGCACAGATATATAAACATTTTAACAAAGAACAAATATATATATGTTACACAGCATTGTAATGCAAACTAGATATATGTAGCTGCTTGCTTAATTGTCTGTTTCGGATAGCAAATCCCTTCATGTGATATGTACATTTGATTCAGCATTTATCAAAGATACAAATTGACAGTGTAGAAAAGGTCATAGTTGACTTTATTCAGGAAACAAAATTGAATAGGGCGACCTGACTTGTCCATGGTAGTACATGTATTATCAATTGACATACCTTGCTGTTTCAATGGCTGCCGATGTACAGTGGCAGCACTCACTTACAGTCACAAAGTCCGATATCGCATAATTTAGTCAAAAATTAACATATCCACATTATTTTCGCAAACTTTCATTGTCTAATGTCCAACTATATTTTGATAAAATTTTAAGCAATTCTATCATGCTGTTCTGGAAAAGAAGTCGAAAATAGCCTTAACACGCAAAAATTCATAAAAAAATAGGAAAAATCGCAGCGCCACCTGGTGGCCAAAATGAGAACTAGTTGAACCCAGGTGATCCTATGTGCAATATCAAAGCAATTGGCCAGGTAGTTCTTGAGATGAAGAAATGTTTTTTTTTTCAAAAAAAAAATTTGAAAATTCATTAAAAATAGAAAAATTATTGCATCATCATGTCCTTCGCAAACTTGGTAGAGGTTCACCTGGGCAACATCCATGTGCAAAATTAAAACATTCCATATAGCGGTTTTTGAGAAGTCAAAAGGGTAAATACAAGAGGGTAATATATGCACTGTATTGCCATATACACACACACACATATATATATATGTATGTATATATATATATGTATATATACAGCTGCAGCACTTGCTTACAGTTGCGAAGTTTGATATCCCATAACTTTGCCTAAAATTAACATATCCCTATTATTTTCGCAAACTTACATTGTCTAATGTCCAATTATATTCTGATAAAATTTTAAGCAATTATGTTCAGCTGTTCTGGAGAAGAAGTCGAAAATAGCCTTAACAGGCAATAATTCATAAAAAAAAAAATAGGGAAAAATCAGAGTGCCACCTGTTGGTCAAAATAAGAACTAGTTGACATCAGATGACCCTATGTGCAATATCAAAGCAATTGGCTCCGTAGTTCTTAAGATGAAGAAATTTTTTTTTTTTTCAAAAAATAAATTCATAAAAAATAGAAAAATTATTGTATCATCATCTCCTTCGCAAACTTGGTAGAGGTCTACCTGGGGATCATCCATGTGCAAAATCAAAACATTCTATGTAGCGGTTTTTGAGAAGAAGTCGAAAATATAAAAAGTCTAACGACAGACGGACAGACGAACGGACGGACGGACGGACAGACGGACGACGGACGCAAACGGATTCTATAAGCTCTGCTGACTGACAAGTCAGTCAGCAGAGCTAAAAAATCAATGTTCGACAACAATTGGTATCTCAATATATGCCAGTCTTTCAGCGGCATATGGCTTTGCTACAATACACCACAGTTAAAATAACAGGTAGAGCCCACCTTTGTTTATGCAACTGTTGACATATTTGTACAAATAGGAACAATGTGTCAGAATCCTGCTTCCTGAGAGGATCCCGTACCTGACCAGACACAAACTATGCGACATTGCAGCATTTGGTAAACTTTTTTTTTCTCTGTTTATTTTATCATTATTATTATTTTTTGCTCTACCCGTTCATCCAAAATAATACCGTCTGCATAATGGGGCTGTTGACTGAGTGAATCAATAACACTGTTAACGTAATGCCTGAAAACCCATTTATTGGGCATATGTTGGGTATATATGCAGGTCCGAGGCCTAGCCTATCACTGCCGCAAACAACATATATATTGCAGTATTGCATCATTTCTGTCTAAACAAACTTAGCTGACCCAAATACAAAAAGTTGTGCAAAAAATGATATGAGTATAAAACCTCAGCTGACATTTTAATAACTAGGTGGTCAAAGTTTACTTCCTACGCCTGTCAATCTTTTGTAGTAATGAGGATTATGTTTCAAAGGTGCGAAGATCTGTTTAAATGACTACTCACCTGTCGAGATTGGAAGCCGTCTCATGTCCCAGGTGCACTGGATCAATCTTTATTAGTGTGGTGCATTGAAAAATCCTGTTTAGCTTGCCACGTCATCTTGAAAATAGTTTTTATGATATTTTGAAGAATTTGCTGGTGTCCCTAAAAAAATCACTGTATGTATTTGGTCCATTTTTTCATAAATAGAAATGAATGACGGGAGTCGAAGTTGTCAAAACCATGACACACAGACACCATAAGCTTGCCCATGTGGAGTATTACTATCCACATGAAGGTACTTTACTATGTTAAATTCGATATCATCAGATTTGTCGCATAATTTAGACTTTAATTCACTGTTCTCATTGAACATCACTGCGTCTAGAAATGAACATTTCATGCCATATTCTGTAGTTTCTTCAATTTCAAATCGAGCGAGCATCAGCGAGCTCTTAACCACAAACACGTGTGAATACAGGACATAACAGAACGGTAAATTATCAGAAGATTATTCAGTATGTAGTTAAAGAAATTTATTTCCTTTGTCACCCCTACTGCGCATGCTCAATTGGGCGCGGCCATCGTCTTTTTTATGCATCCCACTTAATTTTCCACAGATCTATTTACACTAAAGTCTCAAACCTAACGGTCTTTATGGAAATTATGTCAATGACTACTAACCGTCCAGATAACGTTGTCGATAAAGTGTAATAAATAATCACTATCTCAGCAACTCGCATCGTCGACACCTCGATGGAACGTGTGCCTAGCAAACACGCTTCTGGGGCTGGAAATGGGTTTACGCGGAACAGAAAAACACAACAGCTGTGAGGGTAACCTAAATAAACATCGCAAAGCATGTAACATTTGTTACGCATGTTGCGTGATACCTTAATTAATGTCTGCAGTCATCATTAACCAGGTCACTCCTGGAAGCTTTTCAGATCGCAACTCAGGCTATATTACTCCGAGGCCCGCACCGGCCATGCTTCCGATGTACACTCAGATTTTGTGCAGTCGCGAAGGAGGCAACAATGATTCTTCGCACTGACTAGGTCTCTGCCACATGTAACGACACTATTTCAATGGGGATATAAAAATCATGGGCACAGTATTTAAATTTGTGGAAAGTGTCTAACAAAAAGAAAGGCTATATGATTATGACAGATGGGTTCATTCCGCTGCTCAGGGTACTGCTACTTCGGCCTTGCCCATCTAGACTGGTAAGTAAAGGGCCGCTAGAATGGACTTGCGACAAGGTGCTACTGTCTGATCCCCGGACTTGGAAGCGCTGACACTCGCATCTTAGGCTATGCCTGCAACATAGTAGTAAACTATATCCTCGGAAGTGTTTTTTTTAACCAAAGACGTGACCAAGAAAGACGGAGAACTTTCAAGCTTTTCCCCATAGTAGCTACTCTAACATTAGGTGAAATAAACTTTTTGTCGTATTCAAAGAAATGATTCAGTGTCACAATTACCACCCAATAATATTTCTAATGGTTATAATACAAAACGAAATAAACCACAAATGAGATATGATAGAGACCCTGCGTCTGAACTGGCATGAAAGGTAGCAAAGCCGCTGTAGAAAAAAAAAGCCATCACCCCCTAACGTCATGGAGCTCTTTTTCAGATGTCCATGCTAACGGTCACCAAAAGAGCAGATATTGGAGGCCATTCAGAGTCTTTGTCATTCAGCCTTATTCACTGATGTTGGACGTCAAAATAATTAAATCCCTTTTGTTTACCATGGTGGGCGATGATACAAGCAAAACATTAACTGGCCCAAATTAGAATCTTTCAAGCAAAAAATGCTTGGCAAATCATCCACAAACATCCTCATAATGCTCGCATATCTGTTTACTGGCGCGCTTTAATTGGCATTACTTAATTAAAATTACTGGTGGCGTCTCACTTCACATAACGATGTAACGACAACATCACACGTCTGGTATACCCATCCTTTTGACAAGAGACAGGGGAACCGGCTGACGAGTGCACTCCGACGTCACATAGGTAAAACAATATTTTTTTTCTTTTTACATGGGCATTAAGTCAACTTATATCTTGAATAGAACGTAATTTATGGGTTACTTCTTCCTGTAAAGTTTTGGATTGGTTGAAAATTATTCCCCAAGACGACGCACATGTCTCTGAATTTTCATGGCACATGAAATCCCACGAATTTTGCTGAGACGGCAAACAATTGACAAATCAAATATATCCCAGCCACAAATCCCCTGTTGAAGCCAATATCTACCCTATGGTGATAGTTTAAGAGCTGTTTTAAACTCCTTCTTCCTACAGCTTTTGGAATAAGAGGTGTGGTCTTTACATTAGTCGGCCGTTTTGCCCGCCCAAGGCCTTTGATACACAAGGTATCAGCAGGGATGTCGCTGTTGACCCACACACTAATGCGTGAAGACATTAAAAAGGCATTTTATACCGTAAACATCACGCGAGTTGAAAGTACCTAAGGCACCCCGGTTACTGTTCCCTAACTAATAGGATTTAGTTAAAAATAATTCAGATTAGTTTCTGACAGTCCCGCTAAAGTGTTCCGGAGTGAAGTCACATATTGGTACAACATAATAACAGTCATCAAAAGTAATATTCAGTGTATGGTCGCTACCTCCTCAGATTTTTTTATGGTGATTTTTGGATTAAATGCTGTGCAACTTGTTGTGAATATTGCGCCATATTCAGGTGCATTATTGCATACATGTGTATTGTTTAATGTGTATTTCATAAGTGGGAGAAAAGGTGTTCTTTCTCTGTGTGGAAATAATGATCATGCCCAATGGGATTCCTGGTGGTGAATTCAGTAACTAATGCGGTTGATTTGCCTTTATAGAAAGATTCACAAAGATTGATTGATTACATGGTGTAGATTGATTTGCGGTTTTAATAAGAAAAAGAAAAAAGGAAAACAGTCCTTCCAAGGGAAAGAAGAGAGTGAGAATAAAGGAGACATTAAGAACAAACTTAGCAAAGAGGTTAAACAGGATCACCTTTATTCCCAACCCTTTATCACTTTTTTGGTTTTTTAATGTTCTTTACCCTTTTTCCTTTTATTTGCAAAACCTAGGACCCCCCACGTTGACAAACTGGATATGGCAAAGGATATGAGTAAGAATATTGATAGGATGAAGCTGGCAGGCATATGGGATATAAGCGACTCGGATACGGACAATGACGTAAACACATGGCAAAAAGACAGACGAGGAAAACGGAAGGAACAAAGAGAGAGGAGAAAACAAAAAGACATCGACGAAAAGGAATCAACAACGGACACACACACTCCAGGAAAAAAAGAGAACCAGGGAAGAAAGCGATGAGGAAAACAACGTAGAAGTTCAACACAAAAAAGCAAGAGAAGGAGACGTAAGTGAAGAGAATTTGACATTATATCTTAAGATGATAGGGAATAAGTTGGGGGGGGGGGAGGACATATACGAAGCGTACAAAGACCTAGCAAAACAGATAGGCGGGCATGCAAACGTGTCCATAACGAGAGGAGGATGTAGGCGAGTGAGGTGTAAAGATCTCGCTCAATCTAAGAAAGCTAAGGGCGTGACTGAATTAAACGGAAAAGCCGTAGAAGTTAGTGAGCCCAGGAAACAAACAATTAAAGACGTTCGGTACACCGCGTTATGCGCAACCATTTCTGGTCCAATGCCTCTATGCAGTTAGAGCTGGTATTTATCGATACCTGCACTAGCTGCTGTTCGCTTTTCCTATTTTGCACAGTTCCGTTTGAGAAATATGGATTGTTTACGAAGAGTGAAAAGGAAAAAGAATGGGCGGTTTGTTAACAAGTGCCAAAACAAAGGACTAAATGCTTTAAAACAAGGCAGAATACGTCGAAATACGGCAGTGGTAAACCAAAACGCATGTACACAATCAGCGAACGCTGACCAAGCCACCGTCGAAAGTGCCACGCCCACTTCCCCAATGCCACATGCACATGTAAACACTGACAGTTATAACTGGGACGAAGGTCGTAGAATAGTGGAACTAAGTGTACTAGCCGATAATCTTGTATGCGAGGAATGTAAAAAAAACATTGTCCCTAAAAATACAGAATCAGAAAAACGATATGGCTTGGCCAGTGTACTTTACATTTCTTGTGAATGTGGTACGATAAACGCTGTCCCAACTGGGGGGGGGGGGGGGGGGGGACCGCAGTAATTCCCCAGCGTCAAAAGGTGGCACAGGCATATTTGACAATGTGCTGCCTGTGTTACTATTCGACAATGTATTAAGGCAACTATAATTTTGATATTCCTATTTTTACCTCTTTTTCCACATTGCTGTACTGCACTATGGAGAGAATCTTACAATGTTTGCCTTTCCCCGTAAAACTATGAAAGTATATATTATGACTGGAATATAAAATTAACGACGTACTGCCGTTTATTTAACCTACATACATGTATATTGATATGGTATCGAAGTGAGACAATGAATGGATACCTTGTACCTATGAACTTAGAACAAATTCAGTCAACATGCATGAATATTCTGTACAATTGCGGAAAAAGTAGCACCGTATGATATCTTTTTTTGTTAATCAATGAAATCAGTGCATATTTTGGAAACCCCCTACAATTTTTCAGGGATTTGTAAATATTTTTTCTACTTCAAACTTGAAAAATAATGTGAGCACTTATACATTTTTGCAAGACGAGATGAATTTAAAGTCACATTCCAGCATGTTTTGTTCACATATTTGTTATTAAAAGGCTTGATATACATTGCATACATTCATATTGAGTTATTTTATGCATATCTTTGCATCCTTAATTTATTTTTTGCTTTTACCCGCATATATAATGTTTGCTATAAAATTTCTGTAGTCCTTACATGTAGCGCTACCTAGCGACAAAAGTAGCACCGTGACATGCCAATTTTTTGCTTGCATTTTGTTTCAAATGCCAATATCTTGGTTCACACCAAAAACCAGAGATTTCTAAATTCTTTTGACCAGTGTACCGAACGTCTTTAAATGAGGCACAGTCCTGATCATCTCGGCCTCTCCCGTGCCGCAGAGAGTTCAGATTCTGTACCAGTCCAGAAAAACTGAAACCTATATCCCTAGGCCGATACAGTGTTTTAGGTGTCAGGGGTTTGGCCACAAAGCACCCTTTTGTGGCAAAGAAATAAAGTGCACACAATGCGGGGGGACCCATGAAAAGAAAGAATGCACACAACAAGAAGCCAAATGCGCAAACTGTAAAGGCGACCACAAAGCCAGTTGGTCAGGCTGCCTCAAATACCAACAAGTGAAAGAGGCTCTAACAGTCTCTAAAACACAAAATAAATCTTAAGCAGAAGCACTTAAAGAAGTCAAAGCCAACAAAGAAAAAACCAAAACCAGCAGTGACAAATAAATGCACACCTAAACGTCCCCTCCTCCCAACACCTAAACGTCCCCTCCTCCCAACACCTAAAACACCTAAACCACAACCCACAAGGAACCCACAACCTACACAACACAGGTCTGCCCTGAGGCCGATGCCTCAGGCAAACACAAACAACAAAGTCGAAGTAACTATCGACAAACTGGTAAGATGGACAATTATGCTAACTGAAATACTGCTAAGAGCAGAAGATCCAGACTCTAGAGCCTGGATGATAAATAAGTCAGCCAGAGAACTCTTCGGGGTAGATCTTCCAGTTGCCCCTTTCTACTCCCCCCCCCCCCCCACACACACATACAATTTGAACTCGCACATAAATAATGACCTTACTCATACTCCAGTGGAACGCTCAGAGCGTTCGACAGAAAATAAACGAACTGGAACATTACATAAACTCACTAAATAAAACCCCAGACGTCATATGCATCCGAGAAACATGGTTAAACTCCACACATGAGTTAAACATTGGAGGGTACAAAACTTACCGTAAAGACAGACGAAGTACACAGCAAGGTGGAGGGTGTTGTATTATGATCAAAAACAACATCCCATCCAAACCATAAGAGATGGACACACAAGTGCTGGAAACATGGTTAAACTCCACACATGAGTTAAACATTGGAGGGTACACAACTTACCGTAAAGACAGACGAAGTACACAGCAAGGTGGAGGGTGTTGTTTCATGATCAAAAACAACATCCCATCCAAACCATAAGAGATGGACACACAAGTGCTGGAAATGCAAGGGGTAGAACTACATATAAATAAGACAAAATACACAATCATAAACTTCTACAGGCCACCAAATAAGCACATTGACAATGTAAAAGACATAATAAACGATATAAAACCACATCTTACAAACAACTCCATTGTTTGCGGAGATGCGAATGCTGCCAACGCCCTCTGGGGACACAAATCGACTTCACAACAAGGAAAAATAATCGAAGAAATAATTAACGAGCTCGACCTTGTCGCCTTAAATACAGGCAAAATAACTAGGTGGGATACACATAACAACTTAGGTAACCCAATAGACATCACACTGACAACACCCAATGTCGCTCCCTAAAGTGAATGGTCCGTCACAGAGGACAACTTGGGTAGGGATCACTTTATAATTAACACGATGACAGGCTATGCTACAAGATGTTCAAACAGATGCCGATAACTAATCTATTTATAGTCTTAGCGCTATTCAACCTAATATGGAAAACAGAGAATCTCCCAGCAACATGGCTTCACTCAATAATTACACCCATACCTAAACCAGATAAGCCATCAGATAAAGCAAGCTCATATCGACACATAGCGTTAACATCATGCCTATGCAAAATAATGGAGAGACTAGCAACAAACAGACTAACATGGTACCTAGAAAAACACAAAAAAACTCTCACACATACAAAGCGCTTTCAGGAAAAACAGATCAGTGATTGTCCACCTTCCCAGAATACAAGACAGGATATGCAGAGCCCTCAACGTAAAGAAGAGCGTTCTTGCGGTGTTCTTCGATGTAGAAAAAGCATATGACACAGTATGGAGAAATGGAGTAATTTACAAATTACATGAACTTGGGGTAAGGGGAAACATGCTAAATTTCATAAGAGCATTCCTAAACAACAGAACATTCCAGGTTCGAGTCGGTAATGATCTCTCAGACATCTATATTACACAAAAACGGCCTCCCCCAAGGCAGTGTGATCAGCCCCATCCTCTTCCTGGCAATGATTAACGATATCCCCAAACCAGAGACCAATACACATCAATCAGTATACGCCGACGACATAGCCTTCTGGGCAGAAGGGGGAAAAACCTTTGCACAAAATAAAATGCAAAACATGCAAAACAAACTGGAAAACTGGTGCCACAAATGGGGATTGAAACTCTCACTAAACAAAAGCAAAACCATTATTTTCACAAACAACTCCAACAAACCTAAAATAAACTTGACTTTATACGAGGAAAATAAATGTAAAAAACGACTTAACGTAATGAGATGGGTCTCAGGAACAGACTGGGGGGCATCCAAAGAAGTAATGTTGACCCTGTACAGAGGCCTAATCCGTTCGTGCATTGATTATGGATGCACAGTCTACGACAATGCAACAGACCACACTAAAAGCACACTAAACAAAATACATAACGAAGCCCTCAGAATAACAACAGGAGCCCTGCGGAGCACGTCAATAGCGGCCCTAGAAGTAGATTGCGGGGAGCCCCCCCTACCACTACGCCGGGACATGTTCTCAAAGAAATACAGAGCCAAAATATTAGCAATCGCAAATCACCCAACTAAAGAAGTGCTGGAAGACACATGGCATAGCACAATACCACGAAACCAACAGAAACATATCTTTTTTAAAGACAAAACAGCAGACACCAACCTGGACAAAGTAGATATAGCAACAGTAAAAGAGTCACCAATAGCGCCCTGGGTATATACAGAGCATAACATGGACATAACACTCATAAAAATGATGCACCCGAAAAATCAAAACAAATTGCATTAGAACACATAAACTCAAGATATAAATCTTTCTTCCAAATATACACTGACGGATCCAAAACATCGTCACACACAGGTGCTGCCTTGTACATTAAAGACTTTGATATTGGACGGTTATTTCAACATAACTAAAGAAACATCAGTATTCACAGCAGAACTGACAGCCATTATCAAAAGTCGGGAATGGGTACTGGACAACAAACCACGAGAAAACCAATAGTAATCCTTAAAGACTCCATGGCAGCAGCCCAAGCTTTAAAATACAACAATAAAAAATCAAGGCCCGATCTCATGAACGAAATACTCTATAGACACTATCAAATATAAAGTCTGCTCAACATACACGTCACAATAGCCTGGATCCCTGCACATATAGGAATTCTAGGAAACGAAAAAGCAGACAAACTAGTTAAATCAGCATCCACAAGGACACACAACATGACATTCCAATTAAGATAGCATACACGGAAGTCTACGAACAAATAACAAACAAATGCTAAAGAAATGGCAATACCTGTGGGACAACTCACAAACGGGTGCCCAGTACAGACACTACGAGCCAACTCTAAATAACAGCATAAAATACGCAAGGAAAAGCAGACGAGAGGAAGTGTCACTCCTCCGCCTAAGAACAGGGCACTGCAAACTTAATTGGCATTCCACAAGAGTAAGCATGGCCGAAAGTGGTCTATTTGACACATGTAATGAATGGAAAAACACTACACATTTCTTCCTAACATGCAGCAAAACAGCTTGCGCTACAGTACAATTAACTTCAAGCATGAATAGTGACCACATTCCCCTAGACATAAAGAACCTACTTTCAAACCCCAAAGCAACAAACCACACCCTACCTTTCATTAAAAAAAAACAAAGAGACCCATATAAATGGCCAAATACTTGCCAAAAACATGACGTACAACACATACTATATTATTTAGTTTCTAGAGGAAAAATTTCAAAACAGAGGATTTTACATAGTGGGGCCCCCACCGGCTGGAAGTGCCACATACAGGACGGTGGCCACTAGGCCTTGCCTCCCGTAACCTGTGTGCAGGCGCCCCCGCCCGTGTGGAACCCATATATACACATATTATAACTATGATAAAATAACTTTGTCTTGCCTCCGGAGAGGGTTTGTCTTCCAGGACGGTGGCCACCAGGCCCTTGCCCCCCGTAACCTGATGACTTGCCCTCCCCTAAAAAAAAAAAATAAAAAAAAAAAATAAATACAGGCGTCATCAATGACAACCGGAATAACGAGGCTGCATCGAAGGGCCGACACATCTCAGTCGAGATGCAAAGGCCTGAGTAGCAGTACTCATAAATAAGTAAATATTTAAATAAGTAAACAAATCAAATTCTTAAGAAAATTGACAGGTAGGCCCGGGGTATGTGTGGGTATGCAAAATTGCATACTGGCATATGCATGGGCAAATGCCGCCGTAGGAAATAAGTTCTGAACGTGGGTATCCAGGTATATTATGTGTACACCACATTTGTACATATGTATACCTGAATTTGAACGCAACCAAATAAAAGTGCGTGTAAAAAAGTGCTTAAGAGCCTCAGCTGCTACACAAGCACTATAATACCAACACACACACACACACACACACACACACACACACACACACACATCTTTGTAGAATGATACATGATACGACATATAACTATATTATAACAAGATGAATTGCAAAAGAATTTCATGTGCATTATGATTAAGATCACTGCACGTGTAAGGGGATGGAACATTTTAGTGGAAATTTGACTCAAACTGTAATATATTTTGTGTATCTTAGTGAATATGCAAATTAGATAATACCACTATTTGATCCATTTGTTGGTATGAGTTACCAGGAAAGCATTATAAATTTTAAAATGAAATGTGACAGGAGAAGCAAACCGTACATCGGGGCTGCCTTTGTGGGACCATTTCCAAAAACTGTGAGTTCTGGTGAGAAAGAAGCTCTGGGATTATTGGTCCGTAAACAAGGGTGGTATGTTACACTGAAAACAGCTACCTGATTTAAATGTCTTTTCAATAATTATCGGTATTTCAATATTAGTGCTTTCTATTGCTATTTTTCTGAAGGTTGCAACAAAAAGTCCGTTTCAATACATTTCCTATAATCATGGTTTTGCATATTACCTCTATCAATATTGTAATGGTAAGAGAAGCGAAGTAGATCTTGTTTAGTTGAAATATTACGCCCTAAAGGTTATGACATAGTTTCTCTTGAAGAGACGTATTAATAACGAGACTGAAGTCCATGACCTTTAAAAATTAGGCGGAGGGAAGGGTTTTTCATATTTGATAATTTTATTCCACCCACTGCTCGATTTTTAATGTTTAGTGTAAAAAGTGATACTGATAGTCGCGTTGTATTTGTAAATGTCAAACTGTGAGATTATAGGTTACGTTTAAATTGAATCTACGCCCCAAACAAGGTAAAGGGCAGGAAATGTTATATTAGTAATTTGGATAAAATTTTAAATGGTAAAAACATTGGTGGGCATTTTAATTTTGTTAAGAAGTTAAATATAAATGTCGAAATAGTAACCGAGCCAACAGAATTTGTTGTGTCATGTACCAAATTTTATGCAAATTTATATAAAGATTCACAGGGTGATGTTAATTTAATTGACTATTCTCTTACAGATGTATGAGCTCTGAGAAGGTCCAAAAATAAGTGCTGAGTGTGTAACTGCCATCCAGTAAATAAGAAGCTTCAAGTGACCTGGTTTTCGATTATTTTCCTAAAGAATTTTACCAACAATTTTGGATATTATTTGGAAATCATTTTGTCGATTCGGTTAATAACTGTCATGAAAAAGGGAACCACACTCCTTCACAAAGATGTGGTGGGTTTTCGGTACTCTGTAAGGATACTTCTAAAGCTGAAGATTTAAATAACTGGAGACCCATCAGCCTCCTAAATGTAGATTATAAGGCTGTGCCTAAAGTAATATCTTGGCGAGTACGTCGCGTTTTGCCTTTTATTATTTATGAAGATCAAAGTTGTGTAATTCCTAGTCGACCCATAAATGCTTCTACTTATAAGTTACGAAATCTATTGATTATGTACAACACAAAGACTGAAAATGTGCAGTATTAGCCTTTGATCAGTATGAATCGTTTGATTGGGTATCTCACCTGGAAACCGTTCTGGCAGCCTTAAATTTTGGACCAAGTTATAGACGTTGGATCAAAGTCTAAAGCTCAGACGTAAGTTCCCGTTAATGGTTTTGAATATCCCACCTTATTCTGTTTTAAGGAGCGTAAGAGAAGATTGTGGACTCTACTCTCTGTTTTATATATATTCTGCCCTGAATCTATAAAAATCCATGCAGATAAAGAAATGCATGGTCTTAAAATGTCTGTAACACCAGAAGATATCAAAATGTTTCAATATTGTGATTATACAACAGACATTATTGCATCCATTCGTCGCATTATGGCTCTTGACGACCTGTACGGGCTAGCTTCTGGTGCAAAAATAAATTAGAGGAAAAGTAATCGTTTATGGTTGTGAAGGTGGTAGGGAAGAAAAGACAATTTACGTGAAGCAACTTGGACGAATGAGCCTTGTAAGGTTCTTGGTGTATATTTAGGCCCATGCGTCACTGATAAATATAATGAGGAACACGTGTTGAGTAAATTCGCCCAAGTCCATGGTAATTGGATAAGCTGATATTTAACTATGCGTGGTAATGTGATTATTAGTCACGCACTTGCAAAAAGTAAGTTAAAGTTTTAGGTGCAGTCACTGATGTTCCAAGAAATAACTTTATTAAGTTTACACAATTGTTCTTTAACTTTATATGGAATGATCATTGTAAGTGATTCGGGGCTTAAATGTTTCCAGAGTACTGGTGTTAGTCAAGAATACTACAAATATCTACTACAGGTCCTTGATCTATACACCTTTGATCCACTTGGCAAAATAACATAACCTTACGTGTATTTTCCTTAAAGTATATTTTACAAGGAAAAAAGTACATTAAAAAAGAACTCAAGGACCAGCAGCCATACAGGTAGCCACTATAGAGGCCTGTCTTTAGTTCTAACAACCTTCCTAAGGAGGTAGGGACCAGCCTGAAGGGTGTACAGGGTCTGCACTGGAAGCCATGTATGTGTACTGTCTGAGAGCAGGTGGAGCTTAAGAAGACTATGGGTCCATCTTATCGATGTGACCATATGGGAGCAGGCGGTTGGGTAGCATAATGGCTGAACAAAGATTAACCTGTTTGGGTGATATTAAAGGAGCAGCCACTTTGTAGGTGAGGTAGTTTCCCAAGGAAAAAGGCTGAAACAGGAGTCTGTCTATGTAACAAGTGAAAGGAAAGTTTACTTGCGAACACCTTCACTTTGTAGTCAGTGAAGTGTATTTCGGCAATCATACTCTTTATTACTGTAGAGCTGGTTATGACGAAGAAATGCTAGTTGTATGAAATATACTTGTGAGTTTTCATTCAACTTTATATCAAACATTGCTTGTTAGAATTATGCGATTTTTCGTGTTTTAACTTAGTCAAATACGTAAAGTTATTTCAGTGCCAACAGGTAGCATCAGTATGCATTCACGAGCATGTAACGTCGCTGATAAATGCTCTAATTAGTCATAATGCCATCGTTTATGGCGGTTAACTACAAAGTTGCACATTTGATTATGAAATCAACAGGTAAGACTTGTAATTCTGAACAAAGGTGTTGAAACATAGTTGCTTCTTTCATTGACATGATTTCAGAGTAGTATTCTCCCATATCCGTTATAATATATATATATATATATATATATATATATATATATATATATATGTATATATATGTATGTATATATATATGTGTATATAAAAATATATATATATTATATATATATATATATATATATATATATATATATATATATATATATATATATATATATATATATATATATATATAAAAGCGTCCCCTTAGCATGGGGATTACGATGTACACCTGGAGCAGATGAAGTCAAGTAATTTAGGTTCAGTTTCTCTTTGATTTATCTGTATAAAAGCACTAAGCACAGTATGTGTGGGAGCCGCACACCTCCGTTCCTGATCATGTTCCTTGCATCTGAAAAAAGCACACTGATACCTGGGATTCCCAGATAAAGCTGATTTGCATATAAAATGATACAGATAATAAACATGAGTGTAAAGGTTTTACTGAATTTTTTTCAACCAGGTGTTGCATTTATAGCTTCAGTGGATACCATGAAATCTTTCCAAAATTTTGTATGTTTTTTAAAGAAGACCACACAATTTCGCATACCTAGGTTTCTTGGCCAATCAGAAATCTCAGCAATTAATCTACGAACAAACTCAGCGCCAATTGTTTACTTACATTACATTGGATGGGAACAGAACCAGACCATAACACTTCGTTAATGATTGAGTAAGCGAGTAAAATATTTGTTGTAAGGTATACACAGTTTGCCTCCTGCAATTCTATGTCGGAGCCTTCACAGAAACCACTGGTGAGATATTTTGAACAAGTTCGTGATTTTAAAAATATGAGCCGGGTGAACAGATGGCTTGAACAAGCGTTGCCTACCTCTCTTCTATAGGTCCAAAATTGTCTGCTGGCTCGAAGTTCGTTGGCTGATATTTAAAGGCCACTTAAAGTAATTAGCATCGTACCGCAATGCTCTAAGACACGACATTACCTTTATACACGTGTTGTGCTTTGGCTGCTGCAGCTAGCTTGAACGGCCACGGTAATAGGTATGTGTCGACAAATGGTTGGGCACGTGACCTCATAACATGGAAATAAGGTTGAAATTTTCCTCTCCCTTTTCAAAAAATGATGTTTTAAATGTCTTATTAATTGGGAGATGATGTGATAGATGTATATGCCTTATAGGAGGCAATTGCAAAGCTGTCTTGAAGATGTCTATGGGACAGGGGAGACACTCAGCCCTCAATGCAATATCCTTATCACTGTAAGATGCTGTTTCCCATGCATTCTGCATGCCATCTTTATTGCCTCTAAAACAAAGATCGCCATCCTCAATCCATACATAGGATTGGGGAGATGGGTGTTGCATGTTTCATGACATGTTATAGGCTGTATTAAGTAAGTGGAAGTCCCTGTCTGCTCAACCCTATTTAGGATAGTGTTCATGTTGCCGACCAATCCAGGAGGGACGACCATATATATTGCTAAAGCGACAAACGCATGTGTTGTGTACCAAGCCAGACTTCCATGCTTCTTTAACCAAATGATGGTTTCCAACAAACTCCATTCGCAAATTCTCACGATTCTGTTTTTGTCTTCAAGTGTCCCTCCTTTTATCAATGCAAAGACGCAGGCAAATAATAAGGAAAATTAACCTTTACACTTTTTGTCGATGGGAGTAAGCTTTATTAAGCCCTTCTGAAACATTCGTTAGCAAAGGAACAATAATGTTCACCAGTGTAGTATTTACCACAGTAAGCTTCATTTAGGATTTTAGCCAAACAATGATCCAAATACATTTTAAATAGTTGGTACCGCAACAACGAGTGATAGCAGACAACTCTATTGCGATACCGGATGTGTACTTTATTGTGGGAATGAACGTTGAACGCCTGGAATGCAATCTGAAAGCCAATTATGCTTAAAAAGAGATATGCACATTAATCTATAATTAGACTTTCTGATTTCTATTGTACTTCTACATTAACGCTCTTGATGAACGAAAGAAGGGAATGTTTACACATTCAGATTTTTCTGCTGATAACAAAAAAATGTTTATGGAAAAACAAAACTGTTGTACTTGCCGGTGCACTTAACGAGACCTCTTTCGTCGACTGTGACCACTGGGTCCAACAGAAATTCTGTCTATTGAAGCACAGGTGGTCTACAGTAGAGAGCTGCCACTGACGCAAAATAATCACATACAGATACTAATATATATGTTTGCTAAGTGAAGCCATAATCCTGTAAAATCTGCATGCAAAAAATCTTTAACAGACTCGGAAGAATATCTGGAAAACGGCAGGTGAGAATTAAAAATATTTGCGCGTACCTCAAAGTTAAAAGTGCTATGTGTGCGGTCATTGCAGGAACCATTTTATCAGATGTTGCGTAACGTAAGAAGAAAAATAAAAGGAAATGAAAAGAAAAAGAAAAATGGTTGTGCGACTTCCCTCGTAGCACCATAATTGTTAACCCCAGATTGATAATAGATCTACGTATATGCAGACTTTTGCAGAAATTACATCCGGGAAGTGAGTTGTCCCTGGCATTTCGTTTCAAATATCATGCACATGTGTTTTCTATACTTCCCATCATGTTCCAGTCTTCTATCTATACAAATATATGGGATTCTTTGTTGCCTCTATTTGTCATATCGTGGGTGTAATGTCACGTATCAACATGTATTCACGGAAATAATATATATTCTCGCATTGTGTCACCAAAACTGGGAAGTGCATTGAGTCAATGCCTGTGGCTTCTTCACAATTCACATGATTCTTTTGAGTGTGGAACATTATATTACTAAAAATTATCATGTTCTTCCGCTTAATGACAAAATGTTTTTGGCAGTTCAATACAATACATTCTTCCACCCAGTATCCCCTCAGAACTGTTATATCAATGCATCATTCGGTGATGGCATGTTTTACTTTCAATAGCACCAAGTTCTACGTTTAGTAACGCCATTATCTACATTCTACAGTGCCATTTTCTGTGTTCTACAACGTCATGTTCTACGTTTATCAAAGCATTTTCTACTTTCCTTAACACCACATAATACCTTCAATTGTGGCATATTTCAGGTACAGAAAAGCAAAATCTGCCAGTCAATTGGGACGATCTACCATTGGGCATCATATGCCAAGTTTAACTCTGACATAAACTAAATTAAAGCAGATGTTCCCGATGAAAACAACAGTACATGATGGTGTGTTTATTTGCTGAATCATACACCTGTTTGCTTAAATAATGTTTGCACCTATCCCCAACAATATAGATATTTTTATGGAATGGCAAAACTATATATTTTCACTGACCACATAAATTATGTTCGTATATTCGCATGCGTATCGTGTTCAGTAATACATGATATAGGTGCTCATTTGACACCTTACCAAATTGAAAAACAAAAACAAAACAAAACAAAAAATGTGATATTTTAAAACCAAAGGAATCGATGAAAGATGATATTTTTCTATGTAATGTAGCCTTTATCCAGCACTATCTTTGCCTTAAATATAGCCTCATATCATAAAATATCATATAACTGTATATAAAGGCACTGTCTAGAAAACGTCGTTGTTACCGTGGCCGTCCGCTGTCATTTTCTTACTGTCGTAAAGTCTATTATCCCTACTATGACCACCAGTCTGCGCCGTAGTGATTGCTTCATCCAGGTTTTCTCTGCAGCTGTCAAGTGTTATTCATCTCGCCACTAATAACTGCAAGCCATCCATTGTTTTTCTGGAGGGGGTGTGGCATTTGTCGTAGAGAAAATATCAAGGACTGGAAACACCACTCTGCACTTCAAGGTTTTATTATGGTAGAGGTACAGAATGTGCACTCTGCTTGATCCACGTTCTAGAATGTTATTAAGTAAAAAAAAATGTAAGTTTTTCCACTGGTCCGTTAAGCCACTGGCAACTTCACGACGAATAATAGCGGACATGTCAAATGCAAATCTCTTAGGTTCTACTCGTTTTCCATCAAGTGATGCCATTCAGTGAGTGGGTTGCTTGGATTCTGCAAAGTAGCGTTCCAGTGGTCAAACTCACTATCTTCAGTGGCTCCAAGTCCAAGGCGTACTTGACCAATGACATTGTCGCTCTTGATCCGGGCATAGTCGTACACAGTAATGGTTACCGAGGTATAGTTTAAGTCTTCTATTCTCGGCGATATTGAAAAGTGAAAGCTCTCCTCGAAAACAGGCTGACAACTGTTTTTACGAGTTTTTGTGTGCTTTTTCACGCCTTGTCGACCGTGTTGGGAAACGTGGACCTTGACATAAGCATCTGAAAACAGTGAAGTTATCATTGTTAGGCCAAAACAATATGCTATAAGACAAACCTGGATGAATGAGGCAGACATGATACCAATGAAACATATCTTTGCTGTTAAGTTTCCTTTCTTGTCATAATGTCTATATTCTTGTGAATCTATATACTAAGAGTACGTAAACATTGAACTTATTATTAATTCCTCGCTTTCCTTTGTGTAAAATAAGAAAAGTCTGCGACACGACGAACCATTACTCATCCCAATTAAAAGATAGATTTCACTAAAAAGTGACCAAAAGCAACACAAGGATCAACGGACCTCATTCCTCTATGAAACCCCATGAGTTCACAATGGAGAGTAACAACAATCTCGACGTCCTATGGGAATATCTCTTGTAATTATAAAAAACTCCTGTCAAGATTTTTACGTATCAGGTTTTATTATAAATTGAATTTTAAATATTTATACGTATCAGGATCTATCATAAATTGAATCATAAGAAAATACAGGATGCACAAATTAAAATACTGCACCATAAAAAATTAAAATTTCACCCTTTGTATCAGGAAAAAAACAAAGAAAAAACAAAAAAAAAAAAACAAAAAAAACAAAAAAAAAAATCACAGCGAAGACATTCCTATAAAAAGACCTCTATCTACTAAGATGAGAGAAGCGCTCTTGTAATAAGTGAAATGTGTTTTGAGATGTACAAAGCATTGATGAACATAACTTCTTTTCTACGCGTCGGTTTTCAGTTTAACATAATTAGGTTATCTTGGCGGAACCAATAGATTCTGAAGATTATTTTACTCAGGGGTTCATACAAATTTATTAATCTTTGATGGATATTGTTCAGATAAAAGAAATACTAACCAAACGCCCCTTTCATTTCGTTTATATTACGCCAGCTACGAGAATCGTTAATCTAGTAAGGCTGGGGCATATAGTTAGGTGTTTTTCCTGTCATACAGCAAACTACGAATTGAAGGTTTAAAATCCCTTTGGGCTTAATTGATCACTACATGGCATGCTTTAATGCTGCGCTGTGTGGACAGATTCTTATCACGTGTTACAAATGGAATCTATTGTTGCCAGTATTCTACGAAGTCAAGAGGTACCACGCACAACTGTTACAGAAAAAAAATGTCTAGTTCTTGTTTTCTATAGTCAGTCATCACAACCACATTTATCATATGTGATAGTTGGCAACTCGGCTTTGTCACAATGTTTTGACGTCGCATATATGTTGATATCCTTCCCTAACCCTGGTAGGGCTGCTTCATAGTTTTCACGGAAAAGAGCGAGGAAGGATGCATGTCGCTAAATAGAGCGATGCGAAACGAGAAACGTCAAGGATTTGGGACAATTCATTTTCACCCATTGTAGTTGCCTAAGAGCGAAATTTCAATGAATGGCGTGGCAGAGCAAGAAAACAGAAAAGTAAACGAGCTATGTTAGTCTAGAGTAGATTTATCTTTATATTTTTGGGGGACCCACAAGCCCAACTTGAGTTTCTATCCCTCGTCACAGTTTAACTAAGTTTATTTATCTGTTATTGTTTAGTAAATACCGATTTTCCATTACCATTGTATATGTATACTAAATGTGACAATAAAGAATACTGAAATAATGAATAAGGTGACTTTTTATTAAAATATATATATTTGCTTGTATTTTAAAGCACTCTGAACGTACATGTATATATAAGCAAATTATGATAGCCAACCCTTCTGACCTTTAGAACAATAAAAAAAATAGAGGCAAGTTACTTTTTAATTAATTTTGTTTTACTCTGGACAAAGGAAAGTTATTTTATCATTTTTTTTACACAAGAAGAAATCAGAAATAACTTTTATCTGGATACAACACATTTTATCCAAAGTTGAAGAAGTCTCTACATATTTAACAATGATGGAACATGCATTATACAATCCAAACGTTTTTGACAAAAATTCAAAATGTAGTGTGTCATGGTGGATCAATAAATTTGTTTCATCTATTTTTTTATTTTTTGTTCTTTCTTTCGTTCGTTTGTTCATGTTTTTAAATATTTTTTTTTTTATTTATTATTTAGCCCGTTAATTAGTGCTAAATCAAACGAAAATTCACCTCAATTACTATAGCGATTCCAGATTCAAATTCTCTGCATGAAACCTAGCATTTGAGCCAAGCAGGTCAACAGCTTTCCTCGAAGCGCTTTGGTGGTCCCAAAGTCCACCGAGGAAAGTTCTTAACCCTGTCTGAAATGTAGCACAGAAAGAGTTAACAAACCTTAGTCTTAGTGAAAATGCCATATATGCACTGATCTATACCTAGGTTCTGACTGGAAAAATAAGCCTACTATGAAGCTATACCCATCGTTGCGAGCAGGTTAATCCAGCCTAAATAATCATGTTGTGATATGAACTTTCTTCGCTGAACCATGTACATAACAAACCATAGCATTTTGCCAAAACAATACAACATGACACTACAAAAACACACAGACATGAAAAATTAACACACAAACGGTAAGGTATGCTGAAGCATGTATGGAACAATGTTGGAATAGCAGGGCAAATTTACACAAGTGGAGGTTGGGGGGGGGCTAAAACGTAAAGAAAAGTCAGAGAAGTCCATTAATTTCTGTGCATTCTTGTAGGTGGAAAATTTGGATATCAGTTCTGTATCATTAAGGCTCATGATGAATGTAAATACGCTTTGCTCGTCAAAGCTATCTAAATAACAAATTGGTGTTATGTGGTCGAAATTTTTTTTTCTTGGTTGGTCGAATTTAGAACACGCCAAAATATAATGCCTTTCATTTTCAATTTCTTTACAGGTATCACAAAGTCATTGCGTAGCGGGAATTAAGTTGGGTCTTTTATGTCGGCCAGTTTCAATATATAAATTATGAGCACTTATGCGGAGTCGAGTGATTTTTTAACGTATTTTAAAATCTTTAAGGGTGGTAAAGATACATTTCTGTATTTAAATTCGGCTTGAAAAGAGAATAAGTTCGTAATTTTTTATCTTCACCACTTTGTGAATTAAGATCTTCCTTCCATTGTGTATTAAATTTGTTTTTCATCGCCAACTTGAATAATTTAGAGGGAAATATACCTGTACTGTTTCTTTGGTTGTGCCAAATATCTTCTAGACTTAAACTTTAAAATGTATCTCTGATTGTACTGGCCCATTGAGAGGAATGCGTATTTGGGGAATCTATATAAGATAATTAGCAGTTATACAGTAAGCTTTCTAGTGGCATATTAACCATTCGAAAAAAAAGTTTTTATTCACTAGAGTTGGTATCTTTAAGGAAGTGCCAAGTTCACTTAAGGATTGCAATGTTAGAAGCTTTATGGTGGACGCCAAGACAATATCGTAGGTAATTCATATAGAATTTTTCAAACAAGGATACAAGAATTTACTTTTACCCAGAATCTTAGTATATTTATCAATGAGAGTTCGCAACACAAAAATATGATCACTTGTTCGGCAATGTTTCTTAAATCCAATTTGGTATTCATTTAATATGGAATTTTCAGTTAGATATTTCACCAAGCGTTCGTTGATAATAGAGCAAAATAATTTCGATGCACAGATATTCAAGGATATTATGTCTCTTGATGAACCACCTTTATGTATTAGGGTAAGAAGACTATTTTTCCAAGTTTTGGGAAAGAAACCGGAAGAGAGTTTTCTGTTAAACATTTTGACCAAGATGGGAGCTAGGATATATTTGCCTGCTTTAAGCATTTCATTTATAATTCCGTCTTTACCGGGTGATTTTTTTGTCTTTAGATTATCTATAGCTGTATGAAGTTCAGATTCTGATATCCTATGATCGATGGTAGAGAATGATCGACCTTGGTTCGATCGAGACATGATCGTACCATGTTATGAATAGTTCGATTTTGTGATTCTTCGTTTCGACTCATTAATTGAGTAAAATGAGAAAACCTTTCCCTGGGACCAATGTTTTCACTTGGATTTGTTTTAACTTTTGTGACACTTTCAAAGTCGTTAACTAAGTTCCAATAGGCTTTGGGGTTTCTTTCCCAAATATTGTCTAAAGTGTTTAATATTCTGCAACGAATATTTTTCTTTCTGTTTACTATTTACTCAAAATTGTTTTTGTTTGCATAATACGTTTTTCGGAGATTATAATCGTACGGTCTTTTTGATAAGAGTTTTTGCCATCTTTTTGACTTCATAATACAAGCTTTTGATCTAAGTGACATTTGTGTATATTTTTAAGGGCGTGTCTTGGTCCAGAACAGCGTAAGGTCACCCAGTGATAATATGATGGAATTTCTGCTTAACCTGCCGTGTTGGGAATGATGACCTCTGAGAATCTTTCATTTGGTTCGGAGACGTGAGAAAACTGATGTGAACGTCTTGTTAGCTAGCTCACAGCACGCTGCACAGTACACATAATTTTGAACTGTAAGTAGTAAATTTAGCCTAGATCTCCTCAGCCTTTTCAACAGTAATACGTCATGCTCGGGAGAGAGAGAGAGAGAGAGAGAGAGAGAGAGAGAGAGAGAGAGAGAGAGAGAGAGAGAGAGAGAGAGAGAGAGAGAGAGAGAGAGAGAGAGGAGAGGAGAGAGAGAGAGAGAGAGAGAGAGAGAGAGAGAGAGAGAGAGAGAGAGAGAGAGAGAGAGAGAGAGAGAGAGAGAGAGAGAGAGAGAGAGAGAGAGAGAGAAATCTGCAGGCTTGTCTCTGTTTACCAGGGAATTGTCTGGCTGTTATAGCCTACGAAGGCATGAGTACTTGTAACAAAAACTTACCAGGCGGCCCTGTTAGATAATTTCTTGGGAGATTTTCGCACCGCACTATGGCAATTTCTAACCTCTGCACGGCTGGTTGAAAACACATACACACCTGTATTTGTCCGAGATCCTGAAAGAAGGAAGCAAGTCAAATCAGTATGAATTATCTGTCACACACACCAATCTGTTTAATTATTTCTCATGTGTTTATTCCTATTCGAGATAAATGCTATATGACCAATAACAAATCATGAAAATATACGCCTGTTTGCAATATCGTTTGTACTTTTCCCGAACAGACCTGTCTAATTATAGTGATTAAAATAAAAAATAAAAAGTATAATCAAAACAAAACAAACGAACAAAGAAAAAAAAAACAAGAAAGAAAAAAAAGAAAAGGGAAAGGAATTACATGTTCGCTGGGCTTGTGATTAAATGAATTCTACGTTTTGTCAACAAATTGCTTTGTATCTCGTTAACATGTCAGGGTGTTTCTGCATAAATTTGTATACAGCTGAGAGATAAAGGTTGTAATATTCCATGACCATTATTAGTCTGCATAGCATTGATTACACCTGTTGTCGATTAACATGAAATGAAGTTTACTGACCGCACCACCTATATAAAAGCGTAATAATATGTCAAAGTCAAAAGAAAAAGAAAGTGGCACACAAAACACTGCTACAAAATGTGCAACAGCGTACACCACAAATCAAAAATACGGACATAAAAAGACCGTTACAGAACGCACAAGCACAACACACTACATAAAATATATAAATTGCAATATTTACTATCTAGCATTCTCTGCAAACTCACAAATTACCCGTTGTAACCCAAACAAAATAATTATTTATCAAAACATATTCTTGCTTGGTCAAGGAAAATTACTTATGTCACACCAAATTTTGCGAAATTAAAACTATAAAGGTTTCCCTACTATCACCATACAGCTTTTAACATAGGTTCTCGCTATTTTTATTGATTTGGCATCTTGAGGTTCCATGATAAAATAAAAAAAGGGATCCATGTTGAATTTTATTTGTAAATATATCGTTAGTCTGTCAACATAATTTTCGTAGGTACGATTAATATGCCACAGTCAAGTAAAATGCATTCATCCCGAAAACGAAGGCATGTAATTAAGTTTTTTTTTCTTTCCTTTTTTGGGGGGGGGGGAGGGGGGTTCACAGGCGTTTTCTGGGGGCATTTGTGTGTGCCTGTTTCAATATGCTAATTATGTGCGCGAATTGGAGGTCCGCTTATAGTTATAATTTCTTTCTAACAGATCAATAATGTTGAAATTTTATTTCCTGTTTAAAAATAAAATATGTTCTTCTTTTGCTTTCGTCATTATCTTGTTTCGAAATTCGTTTTCTCATTGACACTGAAATTCTCTGTCATTTAAAAGATTTGAAGGGGAATACGCCTGAAATGTTACCCTGGCTGTGCCAAAGTTCCTGAAGTCCACTTTCATATAATTTAACTCGCACGCTATTATTCCAGGTCGACATTTTAATACTACACAATTCGGTATCGTATAATAGGACTTTTTGGTTAGCGTTAGAATCCCAAACCAGTTCTTACATACCAATGACATCACTTTAGCTGTTAAAGCAGTACTTCCGAGCTCACCAAAGAAAGCCGTATTACTAGTACATGCTTTACTGTGTGTGCCCGAGCGATATTTATGAAAACGGTCATGTAATCGTTCCATAGCACATTAAAAAATGTCATGAATTACTATTCTAAAGACAAGATGTCTTTGAATGTTTTTTTAGATGTAGTTAAACAGCATCTGTACCTTTGATTATTTATGGCATTACTGCCCCTCCCTATCAGCAGGGGCAACTGCTGTCATTAATAAAATGATGTTCCTAGTGCTTGTGCAGAAGCAAAGATTTATATATTGCAGGTAGGAAGAATCAATCAAATATGGATAGTGTAAATTGATGTAGTTTACTGAAGATGACTGCAAATGTATTTTTATGATTTTCAATTTTCAGACATTTAACCAGAGTTTAGGCTTCAATATTTCGGACACAGTTACTATTTAACCTATGACAAAAAAAAAAACATTCCATAGCTTTTCATTTCTATCGTTTTGTGCGAGTAGCGAAAATAAGCGAAAACGAAAATACAGCGTAAGTGAATTTGCAGTATTGTATTACCCGACTTCACGAATTCAGGGGACCAAAGTATGTAATTTTACATCATATCCAGTTTTTATTGCTATACAGTAATTTCATGACGTGAATACAAAATGTCATCACGAACTATATTCATGAACTCGTCAAAGCGGAATTCATCAATCTTTTGGAAATGCCGCAAACATGGGTATCGGTATTGTGTTTTCTATATTTCCTATATTTCCACGATACAACCTTTGTGCCTAACTCTCATTTCCCTTCCATTGTGTTATATGAATATTGTAGTATGCCAGACCGGTGTTCAATTCCTCCAAGCAGTCTGCTTACTCAGGGGATAAAAAGACTAGATGGCAAGTCCAAGACTTTACAAACAGAATGAATCACCTTATGACATATTAACAGTTTCTTGCTCGAACAGGTAGGCATCAACAAGAAATTCACAACACTTGGAGTATATGTTTTCGTAAATTTATTGGATCAGAACACACTGTGCCACCATGGAATACAGTCAGATTAAACCTTGGGCGATAATCAGATGATCCAACAACAGGTTACTTTGGCGCATTGACCGAACGCATACGCAACGGAAGCTACCAAAGCGGTCTTCATGTCATTTGAAAAGAAAACGGCTGATATGATTGTCGTATTAAGCTACACCAAACTTTCATTATAAACAGGAGGGATGTGTGAACAGCCCATGCTCAGCTGACCCAGAGATTCATCGCGTTTGTGGCTCTGTAAACTTGGGATAGGATCAATGTCACCCATGTGCTGAAGAAATCTGACCTTTGTGGAAGAACACTAACATGTGCAACATCAGGGTCCAAGTAGTTCTAAAGTTATAGTAAAGAGTAAAATTCATGCATCTCACACTCTGATCCACAAAAATGAGGCCAAGGTCACTTATGTACTGTCTGAGCATGACCTTCATGGAGAAACTTTAACATGTGCAACACCAAGTTCCCAACTCAAAACAGATCTCAAGTTATCAAATGAACAGTAATGTTCGTGTCAGTGGTCCTGTGACCTTGGCAATGAAGTCGAGGTTAAAAATCACTGGAGCATGACTACTTGAACAAAATATGTAGACACTTATAAAAGGTACATCCCTACCAGGTTTGACAGAAGTCTGGCCACAATCATTAACGTTATAACCATTACAAGAAATTCCCATGTTAAACTTTCCTATTAAAACTTTTTTCAAGATATCCCCCCCCCCAAAAAAAGAAACCCAACCCCCCCCCAAAAAAAAAAGAAAAAAAAAAAAAAAAAAAAAAACCAACACAAAATCATAAAAAAAGCAAAAATTCACTGGAGCGTGACCATTTAAACAAGCTTGGTAGAGGCCCACCTAAGGTACGTTGCCACCAAGTTTGAAGTGAATCTGACTGACAGTTTCGCCAAGGAAGTCCAAAATGTGAATTAGTATAAGAATGCCCATTGACTTACATAGTAATCAATAGACAGGTAGATTTACCGATAAGTACCCGAATTGAAAAAAAAGTCGTTAAAAATCAGGAATCCACAGCATTGCCACCTAGTGAACACCTCTGCCTGACCCTTTCACAAGAAACACATCCACCATGTTTCACCTTAATCTGAGCTACGGTTCTGGGGAAGAAGTCAGAAGTGGCGAAAACACACAAAAATTCATAAAGTTCGAAAAAATATTGCGGGACCACCTGATGAAAAAATTAAGAATAAGTACTCGCCAGGAGTATTCCTGGGTAACATCAAAGCAATTGGGTGAACGGTTTTGGAGGAGACAATTTTTTAAGATTGCCCCCCCCCTCCCCAAAAAAAGAAAAAGGTTTTTAAAAAATCACAAAAATCCACAAATCACTGGAACGTGACCGTTGGAACAAATCTGGTGGAGACCTACCAAAGGTATATTGTCACCAAGTTTGAAGTCATTCCGTCTCATGGTTTCGGAGAAAATATGAAAAAATATGAATTAGCATTAAGATGCCCATCGACTTACATAATAATCAATAGGAAACGTGCATTTTCCGATAAGTACCCGAAATGGAAAAATCGTTAAAAATCAGGAATCCACAGCAGTGCCACCCAGAGAACAACTTTGTTTGATCATTCAACAAGGAACATGTCCACCACACTTCACATTAATCTGAATGACGGTTCTGGAGAAGAAGTCGAAAATAGCAAAAATACACACAAAATAAAAAGTTAGAAAGAAATTGCAGCGTCCCCTGGTGTACAGATTTAGAACTAGCATTCCCTACGAGTGTTCGCATGTGTTATCAAAACAACTGCGTGAGCGGTTTGGGGGAAGATTTGTCAAGGTTTGCCCCCCCCCCCCCCCCCATCCGAAAAAAAATCATATAAAAAACTCCCAAACTCGCTGGAGCATGACCTTTGGAACAAATTTGGTACAAACCCACCGAAGGAACAGCTCCACCAAGTTTGAAATCAATCTGGCCTTCGGTTTTGGCGAAGAAGTCGAAAATGTGAATTGTGGACAGACGAAAGACGACAGACAACGGACGAAGACGACAGACCCTCACAAAAGCTCAACTGACTGACAAGTCAGTTGAGCGTAAAAGTCAAAAGAGCTGGTAGTATGAAGACATGGTCTCGGCTATCAGCGTCCAATATTTCAATCTGAGAAATAGTTTTATATATATATATATATATATATATATATATATATATATATATATATATATACACATATACATATACATATACGTATATATATATATATATATATATATATATATATATATATATATATATATATATATATATATATATACATATATATATATGCGCTATGCTAATTTTTCATATTATGATTCCATAGAATCATAACGTCACGTCACCATTACCAAGACATTAACGCCAGCATTTTGTTTAAGTATGAAGCTAGAAAATGGAAACAAAAATTTCTGAAACTGGTCGCGGAGGAAAAGCATGTAGTTAGTTAATGTTTACAAATACACCCCCCCCACACACACATATATATATATAGAGAGAGAGAGAGAGAGAGAGAGAGAGAGAGAGAGAGAGAGAGAGAGAGAGAGAGAGAGAGAGAGAGAGAGAGAGAGAGAGAGAGAGAGAGAGAGAGAGAGAGAGAGAGAGAGAGAGAGAGAGAGAGAGAGAGAGAGAGAGAGAGAGAGAGAGATTCTCTTATAGTAACGGCAAGCTGAGTATTATAGTAGTAAATTCGGCAATCTGCTCAAGACAAGATCGTTGAAAAAACTATTCACTTTAATAGTCGGATGGATGGCATGCACGATACTCAAATAATTTGTATTTGCTATCTGGAACACAAAATAATTATGATAAATGAAATACATAAGTTGAGAATTTCAATTTTACAGAAGTCCCTCTATGACAAAAATAAACTAATGTTTCTAAATCATAAAATATAAAATCTGATATTTTTTTTCAAATTTGACGAAAGTAGCCTATTTGTTTTTTTTCCGTTAAAAACACCTAAGCTATCTATTCCGGAGGATAGATTTGCGATTTGCGTCATCTTTGCAGAGAAAGACATTAACAGGTTTTTCAAGTGACAAACTCTTCAGTTTTTAAAGAAGACAACTTATATGTACGTTTAGTAGACACGAAGTAATAATCTAATCATAGAGTATAGTGATATATTGTCAGCTACTGTGACACTGAAATGTGTCAAATATCGCCCCCTGTTAATCTTCCTTGTGAATCATGGCTGCCATGGAAAAGGCCTCTTATGTGACAAATTTGTCCAAATTGACACATGAAATGGGGTAGACTCTCTTTGAGTTGTTTATTGTGTCGCTGCATCACAACACGAGGTAAAAATATGAACTGGGACCCTTTACTGCCCATGCTGCAGCAAGGAATTTGACAGGACAGAGAGCAGTACGCAGACTCCCAAATGCATTTATCTAGAAAATATAGCCGGCGATTTCATGATGGAATCGACACTTTTTAAGTTGCAATTTCCAAAATATATTTTGGCGGTCAGATTGAAAGCTAGTGATATTGCAGTATTACGTGAGGTAGGAGCGTTCCCTCATACACTCAAAATTCTGAAAAAGGTGTGTAAATCTTGGTATAGGATCGCGTATTACGGGCGTAACCAGTTGTTGTTTGCCGCATATAAGTGTAATAGGGAACTGATGTCATTGAATAAACCCCGATTGGTTAAGAACCGTTAAATTTACGGTATGCGAGATTGGTTGCAAAGATAATTGTTCGAATGGTGGTGGCAAATTTGGCGACTTCCCTACAAATATCATTCAAAATTCATTAAAAGAAAATCTTTTATTTCAGTGGGGTTGTGATTCTACATAACATTCTCACCCAGATAAAATATTTAAGAGCTTATTCTCAAATCAAGTCAAACTTTCATTTGGAAAATTATTTAATTGTAGTAAAAGACGTAAATTTGAGGCCGAATTCAGGAAATTAAGAATCAAAGCTTACAATTTGAATATAGAAGTTGGCAGACTTGAAAGCCCAAACAAAATAGCTGAACAGGAACGGATCAGTGACACGTGTAAAGAAATTAAAATGAATGTAATTACGTAATTGAAAGTGAAAAAATTAAAAGAAAGGATTTTTTAAAATTCAGAAATTTTCGTAGATTTTTTAAAATTAGGTTAGGAAGATGAGTTTATTATGTTAATTACTTCACAGGATCGCGAAACGTTTTTTAGATATGACATCATTCATTCGCGAAAGCGTACAAATAAGAGGCTGTTTATAAATACGTATATTCATGTACCCTGTTGTACTTCTTTTCCCGTGTTTTCTGACAGTTTTTAGCTTGTTACCTCATTTTCAATTCTTTAATTAACATGTACCGTATGTTGCGTAATCATGTTGTATTGTACTTGGATTTTGTGTTGTTCAGGACAAAAATGCCTCATACTTTGTATCTGAGGTGCTGTCCAATAAGGTTCATTCATTCATTCATTCATTCATTCATTCATTCATTCATTCATTCATTCATTCAATTATTCATTCATCTTCGTGCATTAACTGTCTAAGCGCTTATTGTTCACTGAGTCAAGAGCTTTACTCGGCGCGCATTTGGACAATGCGTCGAATGTGACCTGGTATATTTTCTCCTGAACTATGGGAATGCTGGTGCTTGAATGAAAGGTCTTTTGCAAAGAATACGAATCTGAAACCATTATGATAATTGAGAATAGTTTGACCTTAGTACGTTGACTTAAGACATGATTGGCACTGAAAGAGTTAAGCAGAGTTAGATGCGCTTCTATGATGAAAATAAATTAGTCATGAACTAAGTTTTCAAACACGCAGGATGTTAAACGCATAAAAAATTCACTTGTTTTGGAGAAAACAGCTATTTCTGGATGGTTCAGTTACATGACTGGTACAGATGCCCTCATCATAGCGGAGGTATAGTCCCGTTGCCTGGGAAGCATAAGGCTTAAGAAAAGTCATGCACTAAGTTTTAAAAACATACAAAATGCGGAACATATTCACAAAATTGTATGTGCTTGTTAGAAAAATAGCATTTCTGGATAATTAAGCTGCATAACATGTACAAGTACCATCATCATAGCGGAACCATAGTTCCGTTGCGTAGCAGATGAGTGAACCAAAGTGGGCCTGCAGTTAACATATTTTAATATGAATGTCTACAATGACATGCAAAGGGTCCAATATATGTATGTGATAAATTGTCACAATTTGTATGTGGTGCAGTCAGTAAACTTTTAAACCTCATTTATATTATTATTTTGCTGTATTATGTCAAATATGTTTCCTTCAGTGAAATCTCCGAACACATTCTGGAAAAATATTTGACTTAGTTTTGTTCATCAGATACTAAAAATAATAAATTGACATAAAGTGGGAGTCTTTTGTCTGTTGACGTAAACTTACACAGTTTACACACGACATCCGTTAGCCAAGTTCTAACTGACACGTAAATTCTCCTCTCGGATGCGTGCCCCCCTCGCCTGCTGTTAAATCAGTGAACTTGATGGATCGGCGAGGGGAAGTTTATATCATAGTGCAGTGTTTTTTAATGGAAAGCAATCTCCACGAAGTAAAAATAAATCTTATTCAACAGGTTCGACACAATCGGTGTATGCAGAACATACGCTGCTAGATGTTCCAGATGACATGCATTTACTTGTAAAACAATTGCGTGTATCCTACAATATAACGATATAGAGCAGTTTTATGGTGATTTGGTGGCTTTTTTTGGTGATCGGCATATGATATTGTCTGCAAATTGATTTAAATGCATCTATGAGTTTTGTGTTTTCTATCAAATTTTGTAAAGGAAATTCCTTTTGGCATCATATATCACTACTGGCTATCCACAGAGTTGCTATCTATCTATCTATCTATCTATCTATCTATCTATCTATCTATCTATCTATCTATCTATCTATCTATCTATCTATCTATCTATCTATCTATCTATCTATCTATCTATCTATCTATCTATCTATCTATCTATCTATCTATCTATCTATCTATCTATCTATCTATCTATCTATCTATCTATCTATCTATCTATCTATCTATCTATCTATCTATCTATCTGTCTGTCTGTCTGTCTGTCTGTCTGTCTGTCTGTCTGTCTGTCTGTCTGTCTGTCTGTCTGTCTGTCTGTCGTCTGTCTGTCTGTCTGTCTGTCCATCCATCTGTGTATCTCTCCACATATCCATCCATACATCTATTTGTCTGTCGGTCGGTCTGTCTGTCTGTCTGTATACCTACCTACCTGCCTAAATACTAGCTACCTACTCGTCTGTCTGTTCGTCTTTCTGTGCATCCATCCATCTACTAATCTATTTCGTAACATTAACAGATCAAGTTAAACGCTGCTACAACATAATTCCAGATGTATTTTAAAAAACCTTTTCGGCTCGTTAATATTTGTTACACCATCATATGATTATAACCACAGCCATCGCACAACCTGGACCTATAAAATATACCAGCAACATGCTTTAGTAGATATATCACAGGCTTGACTCTGCTGGACACTACAGGTAGTTCGTAACTGCGAACAATTAAAATCAAAGTGTGGAAGAAACCATGCTGTTCACTTTCCGTAACTGTCATAAAACGATCGATCTGGTATTGCGGAACATTGCAATAAATTGAAATTAAAAAGCAGCTGTCGGACACGGTAAAATCTACCTATAAAAAACCGCGGGCCCAATATATGTAACTGTTAAAGAAGCAGAGTGATACATTTTCAGGTGTTTTACATATGTTTTTTAGAATTTTTTTTAAAAATTTTATATAAGCACAAAGTGACATATCAGAACACCAGGATAACGTTTGCAGAAGAAATACCTCAGGGGATTCCTTTAAGGATCACAGAATGCCATGAGAAACAGCTTAGGATTTGATAAAGTGAACAATAATTGTAATACGTAACTGCATATTGCATGTACTGACGCGTTTGGAACTATTTGGTGCCCTTTTGAACAATCTGAATAGAAGGTACTACATCACCATGGTAACCTTGGTATGGTAGCTATTGTCAGTTGAAAATGACAAAAATTATGCATCCGTCATGTCCTTTGAATAAAGCCTAATATTCCCTAATGGTGAACACATGTCTGTAAACTTTGCTGTTTTCAAATCTACAAATCTTGAAACTTGAAAAAAGATAAAACATACATATCGTCACCATCACCATCACCATCACCATCATCATCATCATCATCGTCATCGTCGTCGTCGTCGTCGTCGTCCTCCTCCTCCTCCTCCTCCTCCTCCTCCTCCTCCTCCTCATTATCATTAATCGTTCAAGTGAGAAAACTAATCGTCCAAGGTGTACCCAATTACATTTACCTGGTAGCTCCAGCAAATATGGATTGGTGTTTCTTTACTGATAAAATACACTAAATTTGGTTTATTGGTAAATTTTAATACACGGGCACGTATTTGAAGTTCGGGGATTGGGGTAGGGGTGGGGGATGTTTGCATCACGTAAGTTCAGGGCATATCACGACTTTAGAAGCCCATCTACCGAGCGATGGGGCTAGTGATGCAAATATTTGTCCCACTAAGTTCAGTGCTAAATGTTGAAATTGATATGGACTTTCAGCGAACGCCGATCCCACAACGTGTCTATAAATAATTTAATTACAATTCCCTCCTTTAAACGGGCAATGATTTCTACATTGGCATTGTTGGTATTTGCTTGCGTCCTAGAATTGGATATTCTTACAGCAAAATTGCCAGGTAGTCGTAGAGCCAATATCAGTAGACGAGACGTGAAACTCAGTAACGGCAATCAATGGAACATTAGTGCATCAACGAGTGTACGGTCTCGCCTCCTGTTGTACTTCAATTGTAGAGGATCCATTGGCCCAACACCTCGTGACATTTGAAGCTGACGGTGACATTTCACGGCAGATATAATACAGCAGCCTAGTCTTATTTTGCTTGCATAAAGAAGCTCTTTGCATGTATAATGAGCCTGTCTTAAAAGCCATATTTTGTCTAAGTGTTGTGATATCTGCTCTAATTGGTACATTCTTCTGTGAATAGACATGGCAGGAAAGTTCATTAAAACAACTAGATCCTCTCTCTGACATTTCAGTGACCTTCCTTTGATGTCAACGATTTATTAAAGGAGAAGCTGACAGATTTACAGATTTTTTTAATAGCCATGTGGATATTCCCCACAAAACAACCCTGATTATTCATAATTGAAAGACCTTTAACTGTTTAAGCTTCAAATCGGAATATATCAAGACGTGGCCTTAAGTATTCCATTCGGGAGATCTTATTTTAATGCATTGGATAAATGTTGTTATTTCATTAGTCCCCTGAATCTACAAACTAAAACAAAAGGTTAACCAAAACTATATTTTGGTGGAACGACGATAATATTAAGCCCAGTTGACTTGTCAAGCCCACTTTGCAAACAGGTATAGCAGTAAGGCTTTTGCTGACACTTTATTTCTGATAATGACAGCAAAAAGACATGTAATGTTTATTTCGTCTGCGATGCTATTCCCCCACAGACAGTTATATATTTGCTAAGATCGAAAAACTATTTTATATCAAACGCTTTTGCAGATTTTGGAGCTGTATGCTAATTCAATGAATATCGTTAGTTCAGCTCCTGATTCTCCCACTAGGTGGCCTTTGCCAAAGTGGCATAACGCAAAGGGAAGTAGTTCTGGCTTTTTGATTTAATAGGAGTAGTCTGTCAAGGCACATTTTCTCTTAATATATTTACTATACTTGTGTTGATGAGTATTGCCTTACATGAAGGATCACAGAGACCGTGATCATTTTTACCCGTTCAACGTCCAGTAACAACAGACTAATATTTTTCTCTAAGAGGCCAGGTCATCTTTTCTGTTGAAATGATGTGCTGTAGGTCAGTAACGTTGTGTTACCCTGTGTTATAAAGGCCTGTTTTCTCATGGCAGCACAGTTAGGTGCCTTTTGTTAGGTTCCGGTCACGAAACACAAGGACAGACAGGTAGAATCACACCTCATACCGTGAACCTCTAACCAGTCTTGCGGTTAATGCTTCACGCATGCGCCTATCATCTAAAACATTCACAAAATGTCAGGTAAAAGGCAAGGGGTCTTAAAATGAAGGGAGGGAGTGACAAAATATGTGAGCATGGTTCCACCAGCGGCGGAAAGTGGGCTTTGATGCAGACATTCTGCGGGTTATTTGCACGCTCATGATTTACATCCCCTTAATCTCGTTGCAAGCTCCGCCCACACTGACTTCCCTGCAAAATGTCATAGCACCACTTCGTTCTCTTCTGTCCATCAAATTTATGGAAGCTATCGTACCATTTGCGCTGGAGTGTAGTTTCAATAATTCAGTTACAGAAAGGTTGCTTGGGTCAACTCGTAACTGTTCAGGTCATTCCGGACTTAAAATAAATTTTAAGTTATGCACTGAAGACATAAATATGAGCTTCAACTTTCAACCTGGAACAAGCCATGCACGCAAATATTAGTTCAGTGCTTTATACAGCCATCTACTTCCGTGTCCAAACGTGAAACAGGTCTAACGATCAGTGTTTCAGAATGAGCTGTGCCTCTCTCTCTCTCTCTCTCTCTCTCTCTCTCTCTCTCTCTCTCTCTCTTTCTCTCTCTCTCTCTCTCTCTCTCCTGTCTTTCATGCATGTTCACATGGACACAATTGTTGTATTTATGAGCCCCTATCATCTAAAAACGAGTAACAGTCAGTTTATTTTGAAGGGTTCTCTGGCTGCGGCACAAAGGATGGTGTGAATAACTCCAGTCCTTCGGTACAAAACATAAAAGAGACTACAGTAAGTTGGTAATGTTTGTCTCATAAAATACTGGATCATTGTTCAGCACTGCAACTGATTTTACACAAATGGAACGTTGAGCTTGAGGATTTTGGTCAGAGTCCAGCTACAATCGTGATCTAGATCGTATCAGCACACATATTCCTACTATGTCAGGTCAACTTTTAACATTGTCTTTTTGACCTATTTGGTAAGTTGCTTTAGTAATTGTGGTATGAAACCCAATTCCACACAAGTGACCGTGTAACCGTGAGACTTGGGTCAAGTTAATACGGATACAACCTCAACGTATAAAGACCCACCTAGGTGAATAATTGTTAAAAGTTTCACAACGTTTTGTTTGGTTCATCGAGACTTATCGCACGGAAACCGTATTCAATATACGTGACCCTGTGACGTTATGAATTAGGTCAAGGTGACCCAGTTACCATTATAACCGAGGTTTCACCTTGATCATATTCTTACCAGGTTTCATAAAGCTTCGTGAGTTATTTTAGATTTGTCGCAGAGAAGCCGATTTTATAAAAGTGACCTGTGACCTTCAGAAGTCAAGGTGATTCTGATGCAAATCCAACCGAATAGTATATGATCATTACGTGTCAATATCATTGTCGAATATCAGTGCAAGTTGAAAAACGTGCAAATCTTGACAAGCCTATCAACATGAATATCACCAGATAAAACAGCAATACTTGAATAGCTAGCCAGCAAAACGCTATTCATTTAATATCTAAACATGAAAAGATGGCATATTGACAGCATTAAAATTATTTATTTAATACTTGCAACTTTCTACTTAAGAAATATCATGCCTTATACAAACATGGCCTAAAATGTCCCCTACAAGCGTTAGGTTCACGTTTCTTATAAATCATTAATATAACACCTCAAATCCATCTGAATCTATATTCCAAATTTTCATTTTTACCAGAAACTTCAACAGGCTCGCTTTAATATAATGTTCGCATATCCCTGTTTTACAGGTTTTAGGCCGCATCAAGTTCCATATTCCTGCCACGTTTCATGAAGTTTCATGCAGTTCCTCAAGACAAAGCACCAAACAATTCGCAAAAGTGACTCTGTCACCTCTGCACACCTCACTGCTGCGACGCGTTTAATATCTAGCTATACTGTGAACTTAAATATATAACATGCACTTCACTACTATCACGTGCTCCAGTCCAGCTAAACTGTGAAACTTTAATATAAAATACACATTTCATCTAAATGAAGCGCCCCTATCCAGATGTACTGTAAAACATTAATATAAACTAGAGGTTACTGATTTCCCAACACAAATTTAAATGTCTCCCAGCAGAACACTTTAGATTAATGCATAAAATATGTGTGTGGAGAGCAGGAGGAAGATTGAAATGGTTGCATGGTTGCAAACAATCATCACTTAAATTCAGCTTATCAGTACTTATCAAGCAGTGTATATACGTCCATTCGTTTACATGGAGGATCAAGAACTAATCTTGTGCCCAGGTGACCCAGTGCGCTTTAAAGAGAGTCTATTAATGGGTGATTTCAAGAGTCTCGTATCGAGGAGAGAGAGAGAGAGAGAGAGAGAGAGAGAGAGAGAGAGAGAGAGAGAGAGAGAGAGAGAGAGAGAGAGAGAGAGGGAGGGAGGGAGGGAGAGATAGAGACGGGGAGAGAGACAGAGGGAGAGAGAGAGAGAGAGAGGGAGAGATAGAGAGACTTTTTGATTTGACTGCATAGTGATTTATGGGCATATGTGCAAACTGATGAATACACACAAAAAAACACACAAAAACAAAAACAAAACAAAAAAAACAAAAAAAAAACAAAAAAAGAAATAAAAATTAAGAAGAAAGAAAGAAAGAAAGAAAGATAAATGCGCAAAATCAGAAATCCATAGCAACATCAACTTATGAAGACGTTTGTTTGAGTCCTGCACAAGGAACATTTGTACTGTGTTTCAACGCATGTAACTGACGGTCTTAATGGAGTAGTCGAAAATAGCAAAAACGCATTCAAAATACGAAAAGTAGAAAAAAAACCATCACTATTTGAACAAGCTAAAATCTAGGAGTTCATAGAAGTAAGGGTCCCTGTGCAATTTCGAAGCAATAGGCCAAGCGCTTTCGGAGAAGATTTTTTTTATAAGATTTCCGCACAAATTGAACCAAAAAGATTCTTAAAAAAAAAAAAAAAATTGACGGAGCATTATCATTTGAACAAACTTTGCTAAGACCCAAGAGGGGACCATTCAAATTTGATGTGAATCCGGAACGTGTTTTTGAAATAGTCGAAAATGTAATTCTGATCGGACTGCGACGGCCGACGGGTCGACAGATTATAGTAAAAGCTAATGTGACTTACAGTCACCCAAGCTAACAATGTGAATTTCCGCTGAAATCCCCATCGACCTATGTAGTAATAAATAGCAATGTATGCATCAACCGACACATACCCGCATCGAAAAGTTCGTTATAATTCAGGAATCCACAGTATTGCCATCTAGTGAACAGATATGCCCCTTTTACGAGCCTTATTTTCAGCACAGCACAGCGGAGTTTTAGAGAAGTCTTCTTTCGTCTGGTTTTCTGATGCACTCATACGATGATAACACGGAGGTACTAGATATATACCTAAGCTCAATAGTTTTGCTATTTTGCGTTCCAGTATAAACTCAGTCTTCGCAAAATTTTCTGACATTGAAGCATTCATACATTAAATGCGTCAAAAAAAAATAATAAAACCAAAAAAACAAAAAACCAAAAAAAAAAAACAAAACAAAAAAAAAAAAACAAAAAAACAAAAAAAAAAAAAAAACAAAAAAAAAAAAACAAAAAAACAAAAAAAAAAAACAAACAAAAAAAAAAAAACAAAAAAAAAAAAAAAAAAAACAAAACAAACAAAAAACCGCGTTGAACTTAGCATTATTTGTCTACAAGAATGCTGCATACAGGATGATAATGATCTATCTCTTGTTGAAATTGAAGATTACGGATGTATTCAACTTGGGTAATCTGCATGCAGAAAACTACAATACATTCATCGAAGAATTTTCACAGGTGCTTTTGTGTTTTCAAGCAACAAATAATGAAGTTAGAATTTGCGGCGATTACAACACATATTTAGTAAAATTACATAAACAGGAAGTACATGATAATTTCTTTGATATGGTAATGTCGCACATTATTGCACGATTTTATCAACACAAGAGGCACCCTGATCGATAACATGTTTTGCAAAATAAGTGAAGTTTATTAACTCCACCTCAGGCATTATAGTGACAAGTTTTCTGATCATCAGTCTTATTTAATATGTCGTGATTTTGTAGTGCAAAAAGGCAGATGTCCAAAAGATATAAAGATAGAAACAAGCATCTCCTTCTGATATCGCAAAGTTTGCAGAAGAATTTAGAGAAATTAATAGTTTTGAAAAAAAATGATAAAGGTTGAAATGAAAATGAAAATCCAAATGAAAATTTCTTTGTCAAGAAGAGGTTAATAAGTGAATCAAAAGAAACGCATATGAAAATTAAGAATGTAAGATTTTATACATATAAACATTGGAAACAAAACTGGATTACAAATGGTATCTTACGTTCCACCAATTTTTGGAACAAGCTTTACAAAAGACTTAAATGTACCCTTAACATCTCTCCGATGCATTCAACCATATAAAGAAACTTAAGTACTTATAACAATATCCTCCGAAGAACTATCACAAAAACAAAAAAGGTTTAAACGATACGAAAACGATATTGAACAAGACATCTCCGATCACAAGCAATCGCCAAGAGGAAGCCTCCCCCCACCTGTGCCCCTACTTCAGTCATATCACATTACAACACCTTAACATTGGAACCTTGTAGTGTCACATGTAAATTACAAAATTGTGCAGTGATACAATAGCAACAATTTGAGCCCAACATAGTACAAATCGGCTGAAAAGAGCTATCGCTTAATGAAAATTTCAGAGGGTGCAATGACCTTAACCTCTGACCTTTTAGAGGTAACATGTAAATAACAAAATTGGGCAGTGTTACAATAGCTACCGTTTGATCCTAACGTGGTCCAAATCGGGTGAAACCTGATCGAGTTATGGCTCAATGCACATTTCATAGGGCCAAATGACCTTGAACTTTGAACTTTAGAGGCTACATGTACATTACAATTTTTTTCTGTCTTTCAATAGCTACAGTTTGAGTATGGACATGATGACAATTTGATCAGAATTTATTGAGTTATGGCTGGATGAAAAAAGACCTTTGGGGCTCACATGTAGATTACGAAATTGTGTTGCCATCGCTTCGCACTTTTGGAGCCCAACTTGATGAAAATTGGATAAAAAAATGATCGAGCTATGGCAGAATGGAGGTTTTTAAGGGTTAATGACTTCAGCCAAGATGTGAGCGCAACCAAATCAAATCGGATGAACATTGACCGAGTTATGGCCAGTTGATTATTTCAAGTTTAGCAAGTGATGTCCGGTTCATTAGATAATCCAAATCACCTTGATCTGTGACCTTAATGATGTTAATTTGCGTAGTAAGGTCTATCATAAAGTTATGCAACAAACTTAACATCGCTAAAATATTTTGATAACTTTTTGAGCTATAGACCAAACCGTGTTTTCCATAAGTAAATTATGGTGCCCTTAAAACTAGCTGAAGGTCACAAATTTAATGCATTAGCTTAAACGCTATTAAAAGGGGTTTTGACGTTGGGCAATAGATTTCCAAAGGCTATCGGCAAGTCAGAATGACCTTCCAAACATTACCAAAAAAATAAATCTGGGAAAAGCCGTGACCTTTAAGATATTGATTGAGGTCACAAATAACATATCAGGTGCAAATATCGCACGAACATGTTTTCCGTGAAAAACGTTTTTTTGTTTTTGTTTTTGTTTTTGTTTTGTTTTGTTTTGTTTTGTTTTGTTTTTTTGTTTTGTTTTTGTTTTTGTTTTGTGTTTTTTTTTTTTTTTGAGAAGCCATGTGACCCTGACTTTGAAACCTGGCGGGGTCGGTCTTGCTATGTTTTTGTGTGTCTCGACGGCAGCTATCCACAGAACTCAGCATCATTTAATTTGGTTGATCAGTTTTCGAATTTTGTCAAAACCCCAGATTTTATCCAAGCCACCCAATCGGGGAATAATAGGTCTAGGTCACTAACCAAAATCAGGTGCATAACTTCAGTATATATCACACTCCGAAATGCAAGGACACCTCAGCGGGATTTAAGGTTCTGAGATTCTGTGGGTACAAATTTCAAAATTTCAAAAATCGCCAAAATGTTCGAAAAAAGGGCATATGTCCTCGACCTTTGATTCGGAATTCATACGGTTTTTTGGACAATATGAGGTGAGGGCACCAAGGGTTCCATATACAGTTTGTTTGACCCAATCGTATTGTAAGCTTTCAAGTAACGGTAAATAGTCGAAAAGTGACAGTATATTCGCATTGCTAGGAAATCTAGGTCACAGTAACCCGAATACTAAGTCACAAGGACAAGTGTTTGTAGAAGGTATTTCGAGTGAGGTTATTACGGAGATGCAAATGGTGACCCAGATTTGGGTCCTTAATGAACTTGGTGTCTGAATTGTAAACATATTTTAAAAAAAACAAACAAACAAAAACAACAACAAATGAAAATGTTAAGAAAAAGCAAAAAAAAGTTGCCTTGGACTAATTGGGGGTTTAGGCGTAGGGAACATCAATAGTATAGGTCATTCGTGGGGTTGTCAATTATTGAAATGTACCGTACAAACAGTATGAGCCGGGCCCTCCCCCACCCCCCATCGTAGAGGCGTAAAAACATGGAACATACAAGTGAGGTTTTGCCGAACCCCCCCCCCAAAAAAAGAAGACATTTGCTGAATGTTGTAGAGATGAGGGACGGCGGATCGACGATATGTTAGATATTGCAAGTAAGTGTAATAAATTCTTCATTGAAGTTGGTTCGAATCTAACCGGACAAAAATATACATTTCATGTCAACAGTTATAAAAATATTTACCACCTCTTACAGTCGCACCTTTCTATTCAGAAGCATAAATTCTGATACAATAAACAAACCAAGACATGTTTGCAAAAACAAAGATTCCCCATTAGCGTCTTTGTGTTTGCCCTCATTACATTGTTGTTAGTACTTTGTGGGGCACTCAGACCCTAGGAAGTGTATGCAGAAACCAAATTCACTAGCGTGGACTTGAGACCTTGGAAATTAGGTCAAGGTCATCCTTTTTGAAGCTGATCTAGTCCTTCTAAAACACTATAAACATGTACAACATAAAAGCTCTAGCACAAAAAATTCTGCAGTTATTAAGCAGAAACCGATTTCAGTAATGTGGCTCTCTGACCTTGGGAATTGACCTTAGTCACGTACTTCACAACTTGACCTAGCTCTTACTGAAGGCTATTTTTCTGTGCAATATGAATGCCCTAGGTAAAATGTATCTTTACTTATGCGGAAACCATGTTGACTGATAGGATTTTAGGTGGCAACCATGGGGATTTTGTCAAGGTCATCTATCTGCAAAGCTGACAAACCCTAATTGAGGACTATTACTATAAGCATTATGAAAGTCATAGTTTAAATTCTGAGTTACAATTCAGAAACAAAGTTCACTTAAGTGCCTTTCTGACTTTTGAATTTTGGTCAAGGTCACCCATCTTCAAATTTGACCTAATAAGCCATGGAGAAGGACTATAATCCTGTTCAATATATAGGTCCCATCATTAAGAAAATACTTTTCTAGTTATCGGACAGGAACCAAAACCTACTACAGTATCAAGGTCAACCCCATTAATCCTTCACCTAACCCTTATATAGGAGTATATACCTGGGTACTTTCAAAGTACTATCTCAAATACTTATTGCGTTATGGTGCGGAAACCACAGTCTGTCTACAAACTAACCAAGCGACCTGGTGACTTTGGCAATTTCTTGAAGTTCATCCATCTTTTAAGCTGACCAAGCCCTGATTGAGAACTATTACCAAATGCAGTATTGAAGTCATAACTCATATTCTGATTTACACTGCAGAGACCAAGTTCACTTAAGTGACCTTCTGACCTTTGAATTTAAATTAAGGTCATCCATCTTCAAACTTGAACTAGCCCTGGATAGGGAGTATACTCCTGTGCAAAACACAGGTCCAATCATAAAAACTTTTTTATGTATTGTGTGGAAACCAAAACTTACTACAGTATATCTGTGATCATAGAAATAAGGTTCAGCTCAACCACCTTCATACTTCACCCAGTCTTTATACTAGAGTATATGCCTGGGCTCTATCAAAGTTCTATCTTCAAAACTTTTTGTGCTATGGCGCAGAAACCACAATCTGTCTAGTGACGGACAGACCAACCGACCGACATGAGCAAAGCCATATGCTCTGCCTTCTTCGAGGGGGGGGGGGGGGGCATAATAATTAACAAGTAGAAACCAAGAACAAGTTTCGGTGCGGATGGACTTTCAACTAAACTGTAAAAATCCATTAAGGAACCCATCATTAAGTCGCCTGTGGTTATCATAAATCAAGCTTTAAAAACTGGGATTTGTTCCCAAAAATTGAAAATCACAAACGTTATTCCAATCTACAAAAGAGAGGACGACAAAAACAACCTACCCATTTTAATATTATCAGCTATTTTTAAATTTTTCAAAAAGGATCCTCTAACCAATCACACTATTGCTTTTACGGACACAAAATGTTTTAAAATTGTCAAAATGATTTTTGCGCACATAATTCAACTGAATTCGCCGCAATTGAATTTATTGATAAGATCATTAAAGAAGTGGACAAAGGAAAACTAGCGATGTGCATTTATCAGATTTGATCAAGGCGTTTGACACGCTCAACCACAAAATACCAGTATAAAAAGTACACCATTATGACGTAAATGATGCATCCCTTCGACTTTTGGAAAACTATTTGAGTAATCGCCAACAGTTTGTTGCGTACGATGACGTTGATTCTGATTTACAATTTGCTACTACCAGTGAACCACTGGATTCAATTCTAGAACCTGTGTTATTTAACATTTATATATATATATATATATATATATATATATATATATATATATATATATATATATATATATATATATATATATATATATATATGTGTGTGTGTGTGTGTGTGTGATATGATACGTGTAAGTCCTATTTTTGAACTGATCATGTTTGCTGATGCTTCCACCTTATCTGCTAGTTTAAATCAATTCAGTGATGGTATTAATGATATAAATAGAGATGTACGTATTAACTCTAAACTTGACAAATTCTGCAACTGGTTAGGCTCAAATAAGTTATCCCTTAATGTAAACCTAAAAGGAAATTCCGGACTCCTGACTTGAAGAAAACAATTCAAATTGAATGTGGGAATAACTTTAATTTCCTTCAAACTATAAAAGATAAACATCTAACTTGGAAATCTGATGCAGAAGAGTTTACAAGCAAGATATCCAAAAAGAATTCTATCTTCGGAGCCATAAATAAAGATATTATTATTATTTTTTTTTTTTGCATGTCAAATACGGGATTCCAGGGTGGGGTTTCAACTGTAGTAAAATTAGCAAGCTACAAAAGAAGGCTGTCAGAATCTTATCTTGTAGTACATACAATGCCCATACTGATTCATTGGATGAAAAGATGATAATACTAAGAGCTGCAGATATACTCACTGCTGTAAAGTTGAATTCTGCTAAAGATTTGAACATAGATGTCTTCCAGTAAATCTTTTAAACAAGGCACGAACTTCAAACATAGAAATCCACAATTACAATGCTATACAAATAGGAAATATATTTATTCATAGATATAACCATAGATTGTTATGTTTTCTCAAATCTATGATTTCATTACTTTTCGACAACATTATATGTGTTTCACTTGCCTGAAATTTCAGTACACCCTGAATGAAAAGAATTTCTTTCTCTTAACAGGTATACATTATGTATTTTGTCATGGTACAAAAATCAAATCGCCATATGTTAGCATACCTATCGTAATACTATGGGGTCGCCCTGATGATAGCGATAATGAATTGTCCTAATGAGGGCCTCCCCGACCATAAACATGATACAACTTGTGCAAACGTCGTTGGTAAATTCAAATTGAAATATTGTATAATTATGAATGGTTAAATAAAAATTCCCTGTATCCTGTGCAACTCACATTATGTGCCTTCTATAAAGTTAGTCACCCAACATCTATTGACAAGTGGCCTTCAGGGTGACGTGTCTAGTTACCAGGCCAGTCTGGAAACAGGTGATAAGTCAGCACAATGCCGCAGTACTGTTTATAGGAAAAAATAGCGTCGGAAATTAGATTCTCGCAATACCGTATTCCTCGTTTCCTTGGCCTTCACGGCGAGCAGACAGGTGCCGGAACTCACCGGTCTGGAGTTTCATGATTCACACCCTAGCGCCACGGACATTGCTTTCTTCCTCGTGCTATTGCAAACTGATACCAGAGCTTATTCTTCGGAAACAGCGACCCATTCAGCATTTCCTGCCTTTAGTCTTGACCATCAACTGGCCACTATCTCAGATTGGTGGACAAAGGGACAACAAGGAACAACATCTTTTATTTCCATGCTTGCCCCATAACTATGGCCCTGACGAGAAACATTTCACTACGGGGAATTCATGGGAGATGAGGTGCTATTTTGGTCGGTGTCATTCAACAAGGAAGTACCTGTATGTATGGGAAGATCCCTGTATCAAACAGGGCAAAATATATTTCTCTTGTACGAAAGTCCTAATAATATTCCCAAGCACACACAGAGCTCGAAACAAACAGTAGTCGTTCAATGTTTCGAGTACGTGGACCTTAGTCAACCAAATGTTTGTTTTCACCAGTACGTTTTTATCATGGCGGCATATTGTCAACGTTTCTCGTCGATATGTTCAAAGTTTTTGGGCGGAAAATTTATATGAATGCCCCATTGAGAGCAGTTAATAATATCTTCCAGGGTGATAACTCCTTGCTGGAAAAGGTCTTAAGGGATTAAGTGACTAAGCCTGTATGTTTAGGCAAGAAACTAATGTCTGTACTTAATGAAAAATATTTTAAAGGTTGACAGGACCGGTTTAAAACCACTAGTTGCATTTTTAGGTGACTGTCTGTCTCAAGTTAGAAGAGAAATTTGTTCGTTGTCATTGGTGTTGGAAAATGAATGTTAATATTTTGGCAATTCTCGAATCTTTGCATTTTGCTGTGATTAACTTTGCTCTTATTTTTGGATTTAAATTTATGGATATGAGTAAAGCTTCCTACAAACTCTTCATAGAATAGTCTAATCTAATCAAAAAAAGGTTTTACTACAATTCCAGCAGATACATCATAACATTCTGTGCATTTGGAATCACAGCTTTTTCAAGACACTTGGCAGTGCCATAATTTTTCGGTGGTAAATCTGTTTTACAATTACAAAAGACCCTTGTTCCTGCATGCTAAGAATGATGTCGATAGGCGGTGTCCAATATTTGTAGTAAAAACAAATAAAAAAAAAGCAAACAAAATACATTTAAGCATAATTTCATCAGTCGCTTGAGGGTAGTCACAATAAAACAAGTCTACGTAAGCTAGAAAGCTTGCAAACTTATATTTTGGTGTTTAGTGCAGATCATATTCACAAAAGCTGTTAAACCCTGTGATTTCTTACTTTAATTTCAATTCTGTATGTCCTGATATGTGGGAATCAACGGTTTGCCTTCCAAAAAAGCATTCCCCTAAAAGTATAAGTTAAGGGGTATCAGAATGAAAGCTAGGTCCTTCTGCGACGAATTAAGATCTCAAATATTTGTACCGATTCCGTTGAGCACACTTTGCATTGTGATAAGTGCCCAAACGATTAACAAAATGTTCACTAGCAATGCTTAAAAAATCAGTCATATACAAGTTTATCGCCTCAGCAGACGAAATTGAAAGCGCCGGAAAAGGCCCACTTGTAAAACAGCAATAAAATTTCCAGAAAACCATTGAATGGTATAATGGATATTTTCGCTGAGGACCCTAAACCTCCTGAATATAACCCTCCTTGCCTCAACGGGCGACGTTTTTCAACTTACTGACCATTCATTGCAACTGAAAACTGCACGCCAAAAGCACATCGATTAAATAAAACATGTACCCTGATAAGTAGTTATAATGGAAATGAGATTAAAAGTAAAAATACGGCGATGACGACGACGACGACGACGATGATGATGATGATGATGATAATGATGATGATTTAATGAACACATAAGGGCAAGCAAACATTTAAATAAAGTTAAAGTAAACAAAGGCAAAAGGAAGAGAAAACCAAATGAAAGAACCAGAAACATATTTTTGATACTGCATATCACACGCAATCCTTGATTCCGAAATGTCAAGCTGGCCACATGCTGGTAATGTGGGTCCCAGGTCATTATCGCCAGGCAGCGACCTTTCCTCATTCACTCACTAAAGTTTTCTGGGTATCCAGTGCGAAACTGTCCCTATTTTTGGAAACATTTGGGATATTTTTCTGAAAATAATTCCACAGAATTTTCAGCATAATTATAACAAATACCAGAGATTTCTTTCCCAGCAACAGTTTTCCTATTTACATGTTTGCTAACAATTTTTGGTTGGCCACTGTGACCTTCGATGGTGACTCATTACAATTTATCCCTAATGACATTTTACCTGATTAGGGGCAAAACCGTGACTGAACGTGGTCAGCTGAGCTGGTGCACGTGATTGAGCCTATGACTCCTATACCCAGATTTGCATACCTCGATCTGAGTCTACCACTAACTAAAAGAAGTGTCTGTGTAATATGTGACGTCATGTTCCGAACAGTCAGCATGGAGGTGTTTAAAAATTTTCCCCTGTATTACATATTAAGCAGGCGTTAACTATAATATGAATAAAAATAGTTTATTCTGATCTTGCACCTGATCTGTAGAACATACTTGCAAGTTTGAATGTAAAAAAGAGAAGAAAGAAGAAAAAGAAAAAAGGCTGTATTGGCACAAGGAGATCAAACCATAAAATTTCTGCAAACGGGCCAATTTGTTTACTTTTCTGAGCTCTTAAAATGCTGTAAATTTGATTTGTGAGAAATTAGTCCAGTAGGACTTTCCAGAAGAAATTCCATGTCGTCATGCTTTGCGTACTTAATGGGTTATATGCCGAGCATTTGTATATCAATGGTGCTTTTGTCAATTGAACATGCAGAGGATGCCTGTGTTAGAACTCGTGATCATGATCACTCCCTATTAATTCAATAGAACCTGTCCAGATCCGGAATTCGCCTTACTGAAACAACCTGCTTAGTTGTTATAGGGGTAAAAGGACTTTGGTAATAAAGTAACTTTAATTGGATGCCAGGCCACCCCACCCGATATCGCACGAAATATGACCAGATCTGGCAAACAGTATCCTACCAAGGGATCAGTCTACCCGAGAGGCACACATCTGCTGTAATACCGGTCTAAATAGTCAATTAATCTAAGCTGCAATGAAAGGCGATGAGCTCAGTAAGGCCTGATGCTATGGATAACTAACTTGAAGATGCACGATTTTGGCCACGCCTCCTACCGGACGGGTGCTCTTAGCCACCCTGAATCTGCAAGTTCCTATTACACATCCCCGTGCATGCATTGCATGATCATAGGAAGCCCGATTACTTAAGGAAATGGTTATAATTAACTTGTGTGGTTGGAATATTCGACTTGAATGACCCATCGATGATTACAATATACGAGAACAACCTGGACTGGAGCCACAAACACAAAATGTACTGCCAAATGTCAGCACATCATCAATGGTTCGATCAAACATTTGATCTGAAAAAAATTAGCACCTGTCACATTTTAGCACCTGTTAATTCAAATCAATTAACATTCATTCACAATGAGGACTATTGCCAAAAATTCTCTACCTGTTAACAAGATGTACCCTGTACAACCAGTTTAAGTTATCTTATTGGTGCTTGGCTTAAACTGGCTAACATTCAGGGCACCAAATCCAGGCTGCAGGTGATACTGCCTCAACTAAATTGATCTTGTAGCCTATCGTGCGGCTGACTGCAAAGCTGATCTGGATCCTGTTTGTCTCCTCATGTTTGTTTCTGGCATCTAAATGACACATCGAAACTCTAACAATTACGGTTAACACGACATTTGGTGACCAAAAATCATGTTAAAAAGTATATACATAAATAGAAACATTTGAATGCGTGGTTGTGATGCAGCATTAGCAAAATGTGTGTCCATGCCTCATTACTCTGACTGAGTGTACCGAAGGACCTACCACCAGCGTATGCACTTCCTCCAAACACAGTTATAGACCAATATGCGGTAAATGATCTGAAGCAATAAGTAGTCATTGACTAGAAATAACGACAGGAAGGCAAACACTTTGCAGAGTCCGGTGTATGGATCATGTGTACTTTGTCTGTCGATCAGTTTGCAGCATGCTGAGTAAGTACACAATCGATAAGCAAGTGACATTTGGCGCTTCACACATGTATATGCAAGAAGTCTTTCTACTCTCCAACAATCAATGTGGCAGGCCAGCAGCAAAAAAAATTAATGCGTGCGCACAGATTGGACACAACCTTCGTTTAATTTTGGTACTTCCACCATGACAAATGTGAATCAATTGAACATGGATAGCGATTGGAAGGCAATGGGTTTTTACCGTGAAATGTACATGGGAGACACCAGCTTCACAAAGATACTAGAACCTATGTGCTATTTCCATCATGGCGCACAAAGTACAAGTCCACACACACACACACACACACACACACACACACACACAAACACACACGCACACACACACACGCACGCACGCACGCACGCACACACACACACACGCACGCACGCACGCACGCACACGCATATATATATCTATTTATATATATTCTCACACATAGATATGGTACAGTTCAGAGAAAATGCTTAGAAGGTACACATTATACAGATTCTCATACTCTGAGTACCCGTAGAAAATAAAAGACCGACGGCTTAAAATTTCGAGATTAATCCATACATGTATCTTACCTCTTCAGACTAAGAAATTGTAAATTGCATATATAAACTTGCTGACAGCCCTTAGCTCTTTTAAAACACTTACAATCTCATCACACTTTTCTGTGGTTTTTATATTTAAGGCATTACTTGGTATTTAGTTCTGCTACAATACTTACTTTACAGTGTCTACCTTGCATTTGACCTAATCAGGTGCATACTCTTGTTACAAAAAATGTTGCATATACAGCTGAGCAGCAATCATAGCTACAGATTCGTAACGTGAATGATACATCTTATTATTGAGAGACGGAAACTTTTTAAACATTTTTATAGCTATATTCTGTGACCTGGCTATGAGAGGGGATAAGTTAAAATGGGTTATTCTGGGAAGATCCCAAGCCCTTCTCACCGCTATATTCCATAATATAAATATATAGTGGATGTCCGGATGAGCAAAGTTCCCATTTTTACAACCACATAGTTGTCGACAATAAGAGATTGCAATGCTAATTACACTAACTAGAATGCTTTTTTTTTTATTATTACATCCAATTGTCTGAGTGTTGCGGTCGTTGCGCTTTGCGCCCGTCTTGCCTTTTTTTCTTCAAAATTCTGGCGCCGAATTTAACTTTAAGGCACGACGATTACGTAATCTTGACATGCGCGATCCCCAGCCGGCTGCTTGTTTTAAAGTAAGGTCCATTGCAAATATTTACGTTTACAGAGACTTTCCTTTGATCAAAAAGGAATAGAAAGTTATCCCTTCAAATTTGTTACCTTGGACGCTTTCAAGCCATTATTTTCAGACACATGCGACATATTCTGCGTTCAATATGACGTAATGCACTGTGCGTATTATTGGTGGCCATTCTCAACCTCATCATCAAATGACTAAAAGCATTACAACGGCCAAGGGATATTTCACGCTGTGCAACTTGAAAACAGTCGACAGATAATGAGGTAATGTGCCACCAAATATTGACAAAATATTAATGAATTCTGGTAACTTCCAGTCTTGTCTATCATCATACCATACGCACAATAGAGTTATGATCAGATACACTGCTGCTGCTCCCACTATTTGTTAACATGAAATGGAGAAGTACAGACTCATCGGGTTCTCACTTAGTGAAGACGAATAAACCAAATTCTAATTCAGGATCCCAGACGCCAACAAATGGCGGTTTTCATTTACATCGATTTTCTCATTTGCAAAACAAAAACATCAAAGGGTTTTATTGCAATTCAAATAATCAAATTTTATGTAAATATAGTCTGGTGCTGTCTTGTGGGATTTAACTTAAAAATGATCTTATTTTTCTGTTGTCCAAGAGGAATGTTTGTGTTACACTGATGAATCTTCCTACCATGTATGCACATAACACCTCTTTAACACCTCCCTCCCATATTGAGTTTGGCACTACCTCTCAAACGGCATCATCTGATAGCTTCACTCGCTAATGCCACAATTCTGAGGCTCGTCGATAAAAGTTGCAGCAATGGCGATTACCCCAGGTGGCCAGTTACAAGTTCCCATAGGTACTGCGTGCAACAGATCTATTGTTCTGACAGAAATGTTACTGAACTGTGATCAGTGCTGACCATGATGTCTTGAAGATTTTGTATCAGTGCTACGCAATCTGGAACGACAGCCGACGAGCTGAGAGACGAGGACGTTTTTCCTTGGTTTTATTACACATTAAATTGACGTTCAGCTCTACCCCCATGACAACTAGAAGCTATAAAAATGATCTTCATGCTATGTATTTTGTTCTGTGTTTTCTGTGCTCTGTCCTCATGCTTCTGCCACATGGCACAATATGTTCCACGAGATCCATTAATATTTTCTAATGTTACAGCCACTGTAATAAAAGTGCTGTTTACTTAGTGCTGTGTTCTGATGGTTTTGTTTGTGCAAACTGGTAGTGGCTCTGTCTCGGCCCCAACCCCCACCTATGTGTAGTGCACACTTGGTTCTTGTGCAGGCCGGACTATTGTAAGGTAACACGTCAAGTCGTCCCAAGTTGACCCGTCCCCAACGACGTCATCCTGATGTCTATTCGTCCCCAAGGTATCTCGTCCCAGTTCTAAGTCGTCCCATTTTTCAAGTCGTCCCAATTACAGCTCGTCCCAATACCAACTCGTCCTAAGTCCAAATCGTCCATGTCAGGGAACGTACTTCAATTAAGGATACATATTCAAGTTAAGCAGGTGCTGTGATTGCCTGTGTCACAGGCATATATTTCTGACTTAAAATTACTAGGTAGATCCCGAGGTATTCGACTACAGCGCAAACAAAACTCAAATACGGGTGCTTTTATCTGAAGCATGTCTTTTCGCAAACTGAAAATACCAATAGCTGCTCGGTGCTGGGCATAATTACAACTCATCGGGTATCTCTGAGGAACAAAAGCCTGCATAAACAATGCGGATTATATGGGCTCCTCCTCCTCCCCCACATCCTTCTTCTTCTTCTTCTCCTTCTTCTTCTTCTTCTTCTTCTTCTTCTTCTTCTTCTTCTTCTTCTTCTTCTTCTTCTTCTTCTTCTTCTTCTTCTTCTTCTTCTTCTTCTTCTTCTTCTTGTTCTTGTTCTTCTTCTTCTTCTTCTTTTTCTTCTTCTTCTTCTTCTTCTTGTTCTTCTTCTTCTTCTTCTTTTTCTTCTTTTTTTCTTCTTCTTCCCTTGTCCTTCGTCCGTTATTTTTTTTTTTTTTACCTTTTTTTAGACTTTATAACACAATTAATTTTCAACATATTTGAAGTCTTTTGGAGCAAAACAAAGCTGATGGAGTTTATCGGATTTAAAATGTAAAGCTTGCATAGCCCTTTATTGATGCCGAAAAAACAGGCTGCAAAGAAAAGCTGATATTAATCCTTTCTGGAAGACAAAGAGAAGGAAAAGCGGAGACCAGGTCCAAAAATAAAACGCCACAATCAGAATGAACACCACTGCACCCAGGCAAATAGAACGCAAACGCCACATAATAAGAACTGTTGACATGGCAAGACGTCATAGACAGGTAAAGATAATGGAAGTTTATGCCATCAAAAACATGCACTACTTCACCACCCATAGTAAAGACTCTTTGTGAAAATCATGTAACAGCTCCAGGCCTGCCTGTAGATTTGATGTACGATTGTACTGCGTAAAACATGTTTTCGTTTTCTTCAAAAGTACAGTTTCTAGAGACAAATAATATTCGTACTGTGAATGGAACGAATGGAATAACGCTATTTTGCAATCTGTCTCGTTTCACTATAAAATAACACATTCGAAAAATTAATGAGAAGCATCCCCATTTGCAGCACCACTGAAACATCTGTGTGAGTCAGCGAGACCATTTTTGAATAAATCGGCTATGAGCAGACTATAGTCCATACGTAAACGGGCATGTAAAACCGCTACTTTTCTAAGCACTTTGCGCATGCACATATTGGCACATACTCCTATTGGTTACCATATATGTCATTTGGCATTCAAGTACTAATTTAATTTCTCTCTCTTCTGAACATGTACTGGCCTAAACGTAAGCTTTCTGAAAGACTCAAAATTGTTGTTCGAACAGCACGCAGAGAGCAAATCACGACAGTCACGCTTAACGAAATTCAGTTTCTGTAAGGCGTACCAAACAGTATCCGTATATATCTCCTTCTTCTTCTCCTTCTTATCATCATTGATTTTCATTATCAATATGAATATCATTATCCCTATTTAAAACAAGAAGGCCCTGGTGAACTCAGATAGCCTACCGATGATCAGAGTAAAGTGACGTAAGCCCACCTTGATTGAAAATGAAACTGGAACAATCCCCTTTGACTTACATGATTATCAATAGAAGCCAAAACATTAACCGAAAGGTACCAAAATTGAAAAATCCAGAGTATTACCACCTAGCAAACATATGAGTTGAACCCCCTACAAGATACGTTTTCACTACGTGTTAGAATCATTTGAGTGACAGTTTTGAAGAAGTCGAATATGGTGAAAACATACAAAACTTCCTAAAAAAATAAACACAAAAATCACAGGGACATCTCTTAAACAAATTGAGGTTCTGGGTTTCAAGAGACGTGTTGTTCCTATGCAGTTTCAGAGTAAATGGCAGAGCGGTTTTAGAGAAAATTCTTTAAGTGATTGCAGAAAGATGAACAAAAAGTCATAAAAGTCCCCCCCCCTCGAAAAAAACAACAAAACAAACCAAAAAAAACCAAAAAAACAAAAAACAAAACAAAACAAAAAACAAAACAAAACAAAAAACAAAACAAAACAAAACAAAACCAAAAACACTAGAGCGTGACTATTTGAACAGTCTTGGTTAAGAGTCACCTAAGGTACATGTACACCAAGTTTGAATGGAATCTGGTTGCGAGTTGCTCTGCTAAGATAGGATCATTTCCTGTAATGTATTTCCTCTGTGAGCTCGAGAAATAAATCGAGGTCATGCATATTATGAAATATCGAACTTACTCATGATACACATTGTGGTGCATTTGGCAAATTTCAACTACTTCTCTATCAAGATGTTGTAAGTGCTCAATGACCTTGAAAAATAGGCCAAGGTCACATAATCATTGGGCCAAGATGACCCAAAAAGTAGATCTCCAAGTAGAGTGTTATGTACAATGTACTCAAGTGCAATTTTCGTAAGGCGGCTCAATTCTCTTTGCTATTCATATCCAAGCTGCACCCTTCCATTACAAAATCACCTCTTCTGACTTTACAGGTCTGGTAAGCTGACAAAAAGAGGAAGTTATATGGCCTATCTTGAAAACAGTAGACTTTATCACCTCACAAGCAAAAGTTTACGGAAAGACGGATTATTGATCGACAGACGCCGACCACAGACGAAGGACCAAATAGTAACTGTCTGCCAAGTCAGCTGGGCTGAAAATGAACCTCGTCGATTCTATACAAAAGCCTGCTAACAGTATTCCCAACAAACAAGAGAACAGATAATCGATCGTGTACAAGTAGACTGCGCGAGAAATGGTGTCGAAGTAAGGGCATACTGCGCGAGAAATGGCGTCGAAGTAAAGGCAGACTGCGCAAGAAATGGCGTCGAAGTAAGGGCAGACTGCGCGAGAAATGGCGTCGAAGTAAGGGCACACTGCGTGAGAAAAGGCGTCGAAGCCACCCCTACAGTCCACGGAATGCTTTTAGCAGCACAAACAAGCCAGAATTGAATCTGACCTTTTCAATATGGGACATCGTAACTGCTAATATAGTTATTCATGTTTCTGTTTATAAGGCCAACATTTGTACACAGTACATCCGATAAAAAGCCCATGACTATGATGCACCAACACCACTGTGAATCTTTGGTCCCTCCGCCATTGCAAAAGTGCGTTTCATGATCCACGTTCCTTTCAGATCATAAAGAATGACACTATCCATGTAAGGTCATTTCAATTATTTTAAGTCGGGTTCTTTGCTTGTTTGTTGGTTCCATTACAAACGCAGCTAATGTTGTGTAATTTATGTGCATGTAGGTCTGACAGGAAGGTTAATCTTCAACAGCATCTGATTTCTTTTTTGCCTCTACATGGCATCTCCTTGTTCATGTCATAGTGTGTTTGGAATATTAGTCGACTTACATGTATAACAATTTTTGAAGACTTTTCTCATCATTTTTCAAACTATGATTTGTACCTAAGGTGTATGTCAAGAAAAAGTCTCAGAACAATCTAAATGTGCTTAAAATGGATGTTCGTGTGACCATCTCCGTTAACTTATCACATAAAGCAGATGAAAAAGAATATTTCAAAAAAATTATAATTCAGAACCGAACAAATGACTGACTCATGATTATTTTGTCCCTTGGTAAGACAGACCACACTCTAATATTTTTGGTAAACGCAAGGCGAGGTCCAGTTGAAATGTATAACATATAGGCGACCTGCGTCTATATAATCCTCTCAACAAACAAGTTCTTGTTAAATGAACGCTACATTCTGACCACCATTTAATTACCTTAAATTGCACAAGCGATTTTCGTATTTGTATTGACCCTGACGTAACTAACGCATTACTGATTTGCAACAATATTTTGTGTTCTTAACTAGCAATTTGTAGGCTAACGTAGGCAGTACATCACTTTATTCAAATTGACCACTAACGATGTCAGAAGACCGCTTAATTCAAGCTGTACGCTAACGCTGTCGAAAGACCAGTTCATTAAAGATGTACAATAGCGCAGTCAAATGACTACTTCACTCAAGTTGTACACTAACCCTGCGAGGTACCACTTTATTAAAGTTGCACACTAAAAACGCAGTTAGAAAACCACTTCATTGTAGTTGTATTCTAATGCTGTCAAAAGACTTCTTTATTCAAGTTTTACACTAATCATGTGAGAAGACTACTTTACTCAAGTTGTACAGTAATCCTGCCATAGGACTACTTTATTCATGGTGCACATTGACACTGTCAATGACGCATACTTCAGTCCGATTGCACACTGATACTTTCAGTTGACTGCCCAATTCAAGTTCAACACGGACACTGTTAGTAGACAACATAATTGGAATTGTGGAATGAGACTGTCAGTTGACTACTTAATTCAACTTGTACACTGACACTGTTAGTAGATTACTTCATTCAAGTCGAACACCGACTACTGCCAATAACGCGCTTAATTAGCTTTAAGTTGTACATCCCAGCACAGCTTTTGGCACTTGCTCAGGTTAGAGGTTCATGAATTTTGGCCCATGTTTTTTCTTGTTATCTTTCAATATCGCTCACGATCACTTTGGCTGCGCCAACCAGATTTTTTTTTGGGAGAGGAGTAGGAGGGTTAACCCACTTAGATTTGGATGAAACTCTCAAGCTTTGTAAGCTGCTATATATGTACTTGGAACACATAATGAAAACAAACCCAAAACTGTAACTTCACTTCATTTTGTTCATTTTCCCCTTCACTCATTTCGCTCATAGCACAAAATCGTGAAAATAAAAAGTACAAACAAATACCAATATAACATAGCTTTAAGGCGAACAAAGCCCAAAAAGTGTAATTGAAAGTGTGTCTAAATATTTCAAAAGAAAAGGGAAAAGGAAAAATTTAACACGTGAAAACCAGTACATATATAACATATATTTCCCTTTGCAGCAGTACGAAAGCTATATGTGCCAGAAGAAATGTTATTCAAACATTACTTCGCCTCTGTTCAACGGAATTGAAAGATTCATCAATGCTTCATCATTTGTCAAAAAATAAATGTGTCGAGGTTGTGAAGGTTCGTTTAGAGAGTGTGTGGCCACGGTGTTGGACAGTTCCTGCAAATTATTCCTCGGCGAGATATGCGTCTATGCAGAGAACTTGGAGATCAGGCGGTACCGGACCTATTATACATACATACATACATACATACATACATACATACATACATACATATATATATATATATATATATATATATATATATATATATATATATATATATATAATATATATATATATATATATATATATGGAGAGAGAGAGACGGAGAGCCGTTTGCACCGAACAATGATATATATATGAGTTTGGTGGGTGGGTGGGTGTTTGTATTTCTGATATTTTAATTATTTTTGAATAATGAACGTATTTTAGGAAAAGATGTCAAAATGTATGTACGGTATATAATGTATCTTTTGCCCCAATGTAAAAAGGAGTTAATTCCGAATATAAGCTATTAATAGTATTACCATGATCGTCATCATTATTATTCTGTAATGCAAGTGATGCTTGTTATTTTGCCATATTATATATGAAACGTGTGATATAATAATAATAATAATAATAATAATAATAATAATAATAATAATAATAATAATAATAATAATAATAATAATAATAATAATAATAATAATAATAATAATAATAATGGTGCTGCTTTGAACACACCCACGGATTCGCGACCCGTTTGTCAATACTTGTGCCCATGAAACGATCCGGCCCTGCTCAATTGCAGATGGCAATTGTGCATTCAATTAATGCAGGTCTGACACCCAGTATTCTTCTTTGTCTTGACAATTGTGTATTTAGCTAATGCCAGTCCGATCCAAATATGGCTCCCTGTCTTGACAATTGTGTGTTCAGGTAATGGTGGTCCAATACACAATATGGCTCCCTACCTTGATAAGTGTATTGAGATAATGCCACACCGATACCCAATATGGATTGATCCCTGGCTTGACAGTAACATTTTAAGTAAGTTAATCGGATATAAAGATTGCCTGGGTGGTTCTTGTTATGGGCAAATACGATACACTCCATATACTTTTTCAAAGTTACAAAGCATACTGAACGACCTTAGCCAACAGCCGTTACTAAATTAATATTAAAAAGGCAAAGAGTGCGTCATTTATTTTTCAAGCGTTTTAGAATAACTGCCGCCCTCACTTCTTTTCCAAGGATACAGTTTAGTTCATGGATATTTAAAGCAAACGGTTCATTTTGTGTTTGTAAATTCTTATTCCTCACTTTGGAAGACACGATTCCGATATTTGGTCTGGGCTATTTGCCTTTGCCTTAAGGTTGTCGACGGGGGGACTACCCCAAATGCATAGATCATGTAGATATAGATAAAGAGATCAACCCTGTGTCTTAGGTCACAGCAGAAATTTAAAAATTATTACGAAAGCGGGGACGGATACGCACATATTTTTTGATACATAGCCAGCGATAAGGACATATACAAACTGAATGGATGGTTTGCTTCCGTCTGGTCTCTTTTGGCTCCACGGCACGCAAAAGTCGCACTTCAACCGTTTCATGATGAAAAAAAAACTACGTGAACAGCTTTCCTTGCGTGGGGCCCAACCCACGACAACGGTTGCGACAATCTTGCAATCATGAAAACATTATTTCCAGCGTTGGCGGAATCATCCAACAGCCGTCTTCTCCATTGGCTAACGTAGCATATCATGCATCACCTTTAAAACGCAGGTCCTCAACACGTGCCCAAGGTTGCCTGAAACCGGGGAGTGCTTCATTAAGGCGAGCACTCGAGAGGTTAAAAAACGCTTCGCGTACGGTAAACAAATTGTATTGGAGTTGGTCTGCTTGTTTCTCAATACACGTACCATCCCAATTTCCATACTTGAAGCAGGTTCCATCTCATTCCCATGGGGCTGTCTCACTGCCATGCTTTAAACATGGCCCGGTTTGTTTGGTACCTTATCCAAGGATCTCATATGATTCAAGACTGGATTTTAGTTCACACGGGACGTTGTAACATTCAAACCAAATAAAGCAACGTGATGTGGATGTACAATACTGTCACCGATAACAACAGAGAACATGTGCATGCGTAAATGAACGGATGCCAAAGCTGTATTTACGTGTTACTGTTGCATGGAAAAGCCAATTGTGCTTTAAGTAACATTACCGATATCGTGAAAAGTCTAAATTCAATTACAAAAATATGTTTTACGCATACTTAATGATCCCACACAAGTGTACAAACAGTGGCAGAGTATATATGGCAAACTGAAAATTATGATGCTACCCTCAGGCGTTCACAGGTATCAGCCTCGCGCGAGGAGGGGGGGGGGGGGGAGGCGGGAGCAAAGCCTTTTTCGTAAACTGGGAGCTGTGAAACTAAAAATGAGAGGCCTCTGTGACCAGCCAGCTTATTATGACATTCAACCCATGCTAAGCTCCATCCTAGTCTAGAAGTGTTACCATGGAATTATTAAACGATTCCCTCAATGGTTTTAGAGAAGAGTTTTCAGGTCTCTTTTTATTTTTGGCAGAAGTAACACAATTTGGAGTTTTGAGTGGTTAGGCCTATATATTTCTGGAAACACTTAGTCTGTAGTTAATGAAGAGTATTTCAAAGGTTGAGAGGACCGGTTTAAAACCAGCAGTTGCCTTTTATGAGTGACTGCCTGCCTCTAGTCAGGAATGAAATTTGTTTCTTCACATTGGTATTAGAAGATGAATGTTGATGCTTTGGTAACTCTGGAATCTCTTTGCTGTCATTGTTGGGTTTGAAATTTGTGAACATGGGTCATGTTTTTCTGTACTTTGTGATAAATACTTCATTGTCTATGTTGTGCTGTGGGCTGTGTTCTCCGACTCATAGCTAAAATGGAGGTTGAGTGTGTTTATAATGTTCCAGATTCGTAAATATCACAAAAACGATGTACGTTTACTTTCTTCTTTCGCTGTAAACTCAGCTGACTGACAAGTCAGGAGAACTAAAAATTGATAGGCCTACCAGGTTTTTTTTATTTTTGGCAGAAGTAATACAATTTTTGTTTTGAGTGATTAGGCCTATACATTTTAGAAACAGTATAGTCTGTAGTTAATGAAAACTATTTCAAAGGTTGAGACGACCGGTTTAAGACCAACAGTTGCCTTTATCGGCTACTGCCTGCCTCAAGTCAGGAGTGAAATTTGTTTCTTCACATTGGTATTGGAAGATGAATGTTGATGCTTTGGAATCTCCTTGCTGTCATTGTTGGGTTTCAAATTTATGAATATGGGTAATGTTTTTCTGCACTATTTGAAAGATTTCATTAAAGAGGACTGTGGCATTTCTGTGCTCAGTTGACATGTACATACACCCTTGCAATTTTTCATGATTTGCTCCCTCCCCCAAAGTACAAAGAAATTCATAAAAAAAACAAAAAATCAATGGAGCATGTCCATTTGAAAAATCTGGTAGAGAGTCACCCAAGTTTCATTGCTACCAAGTTTGAAGCAATCTGGATGACGGTTTTGGATAAGTCCAAAACGTGAATTAGCATAGGAATGTCCATTGATTTGCATAGTAATCAGTAGGAAAGGTGCATTTACCGATAAATGCCCGAATTAAAAAATCGTTAAGAATCAGAGATCCGTAGCATTGCCTCCTAGTGATACTTTTGTTTAACCCTTCCACCAAAAACATATCCATCAAGTTTCAGCTTAATCTGAGTTACAGCTCTGGAAAAAAGTTGAATATAGCAGTACCACATAAAAAAAAAAAAATCATAAAAAATAGAAAAACATTGCAGCACCACCTGGTGACCAAATGAAGAACTAGGAATCCCTAGGAGTGTTTCTGTGTGATACCAAAGCAACTTAGTGAGCGGTTTTAGAGAAAATTTTTTTTTAAGATTTGCACCCCCCCCCCCCCCAAAGAAAATAGTGGAACGTGAGCATAAGGAAAAAACTTAGAAATCCATGTAAGGTACATTGCCATTAAGTTTGAAGTGAAACTTGTAGACGGTTTTGAAGAAGTCGATTGTTTACAGTGGAAGATAGACGACGGAAGATGACGGACGGAGGGCCAACAGATAAACTCAGCTACTGATAAGTCAGCTGAGCTAAAAAAATTGCAGCCCCACCTGGCGAAGATATTAAGAACTAGGAGCCCCGAAGTGTGTTCCTGCGTGATATCAAAGCAATTGGGTGCGTGGTTTCGGAGAAGAGGGTTTGTTAAGATTTGAAAAAAAAAAACACACACACACACACACACACACACACAAAAATCATTAAAAAAATCCATGGTGCCTGACCATTTGAACAACTTTGATGCAGACTTACTAGAGGAACACTGCCAATAAGTATGAAGTGAATCTGGCTGATTGATTGGGAAAATAGAAAATAGGTCGAAAATGTGGATATCCGATAAAAGCTTATTGATTTACATAGTAAACGATGAGGATGTATGTATTCACCCACTAGTGCCCAAAATAATAATGATAGAAAAAAAAATTGCTAAAAATCAGGATTCCACAGTAACAGCACTTAGTGAACAAACTTCTTTGGGCCTTCCACAAGGAACATTCCTGCAGCACTTCAGCAAAACCTGAGTCATTGTTTCGGACTATAAGTCGAAAATTACAAAAAAATACAAAACGTTATCGAAAATTGGAAAAAAAATTCGCAGCGCCACCTGGTGAACAAATAAACAAGAAGGGGTCATTGCTACCAAGTTTGAAGCAATCTGGATGACGATTTTGGAGAAGTCGAAAATGTGAATTAGCATTATATGCCCATTGACTCACAAAGTAATCAATAGGAAAGGTGCATTTATCTATAAGTACCCGAATTGAAAAAAAAAACGAAGTAAAAATCAGAAAGCCATATTAGTGCCACATAGTCAACAGGTTTGTTTGACCCTGTCACGAAAAATATATCCACCAAGTTTCAGCTAAATCTGAGTGACGGCAAGCGAGGAGAAGTCAAAAATAGCAAAATCACACAACAAATTATGAAAAAATTAGAAAAAAATAGAAGTCCCTAGGAGTGTTCCTGTGTGATATCAAGGCAATTGTGTCAGAGGTTTTGCAGGAAAAGATATTTAAAGATTTCCCTCAAAGATAAACAAAAAAATTCCCGAAATCACTGGAGCGTTACTGTGTCAACAAACTTGGTAGACACCCATCCAAGGTATATTGCATCCAATTTTGAAGTGAATCTGAGAGACGGTTTTGTATAAGAAGTCGAAAATGTGAATTAATATTAGAATGCCCCGTGACTCACATTGTAATCGATAGGAAAGGTGCATTTATCGACAAGTACACGAATTGAAAAAAAATTGTCAAAAATTAAGAATCCATAGCAGTGCTACCTTGTGAACATAAGTCATGAAACAGCACCACCATGCATTGAACATATTTTGTAGACAAGTCTACAGACATCTCTTTGTGCGACTGAAGAGGATCTAAATTACGATTTGGGAGAAAAAGTGTAGAAAAGCAAAAACTCACAAAAATCCATTAAAATGCAAAAAATAATCGCAACGTCCCCGTTCAACAAATGAAGGCAAAGGAGTCGCCATGAGTGTTGCATGCAATTTCAAAGCAATTGGCAGAGCAGTTTCAAAGCAGACTTTTTAGTGTTTCCCAAAAACAAAAGGGAAATCTTAATTTTTTTCTCAGTGACCTAGTCATCACCGACATAAATTGTCGCCATTCTCTAATAGTACACGTACACACATAACACACGTTTTTGTGGAATACCTCTGTAAGAGCTTCAGATATGTTATATTGTCATGAATGATGCTATACCGCGAATAAATACAAAATCACTTAAAAAGATTATTTAGGACTGAAGCATATGTAAATGAATGATACGCCCCTTATACCTTAGAGATGTATCGCAATCTTGTAATCGAATAAGTGTAATTGTGATTTACTATATCGATATCAAATGTAAAGCTTCAGATATCATAAATATATGCATCCTCATCAATATAATTCCACCGGAGTTTTTTTCTTCATCTCTGTAGACATCTACATATATCACAGACACGGCAGGAGACAGTACGTAAGTACATAATGACTGACTGATCACTGTTACATGCGTCCATTCCCTTGACTAACAGAGTCAGCCAGACATCAAATCTAAGCAATGCGAAGATAAATCGATTAAATGTGTCTTGGTTTGCAGTTCTACGCACTGGCTGTTGGAGACAGAAAGCTACGATCCACGGTTGCTATATTCCGCATGGTTGTATTTCCATTCCTGACTGCATGACAACTATAGAGGGAGTTTTCCCAATAATACAGGCTATCAGAAGTATTACCTTAACTACTTCGTCCAAAGAATTGGCCACTGTATCATAATGTTTAATGGTCCGTCCTTGTCCTCTGATTCATTGTACCCTGCATACTTAACACTGGGAGCACTGATAACCCTTTCGCTCCTAGCGCCGGAAAATCTTTGCACATCATCTGCTGAGTTAATTGAATCGAACATATTTTATTTCAAAATAGCACAGTTCTTCATTTTGAGTATCCATAAACCATTGCTTCATGCAAAATGATTTTAATTAAGTTCTTTCTGGTAATACCTGGTTTCCTTTGAATTATTCTTGCTACCATGTGCTATATGCATGTTTCTCAAAGGGAGATCAATATTCATGACACAATCATGATAAACTATTTGACTATAAAGCTTGGTCGAATCTCCTGTGAGATAGACTCAGGAGTCTTCGTTTTCGTTTTGTAGATTCAACAACATCTGGCAAAGTATGTTGAACCAGGGGAAGGATTTTTTTAAGAGATCAGCATTGAATGTCTTTGCGGCCTGACAACAGGATACACAAGTTTAAAGTTGCTGTGTGCAGGAAGCCCGCTGAACACCTGGCACTCACTGAGCGACAACACTCCCTAACACCAGGCACTCCGCACAAACACTCCTTGACACATAGCACATGACACAAATACTTCATGTTACCTTATAAAGCACTGAGACCAACTGGTTCAGCAGAGGCCTGTTATCAGTAACGGTCCCCTGTGAATGTTAAACAACAAGGTACCGTTATCGATCGTGATCGATATCCTGAGGCTTGGCACGTATTTGTTCTCCATGTAAGGTAAAGTAGAAATTAACAAGCCTTTGTTGTGCCAAAACGAAAATGCTACCTGTTCTTACCATCGTGTGAAAAGCTTGGGGTCATTCTTTAAATCACAAAAAGGCAGACAGAGCATTCTTCCTAAGTGTGGATGATAGACCCTTTGGGTGAGCAGCAAGAAAAAGTCTTGGCCTTCTGCTTAGTTTCATTTTGTTTTTGATGATTTATATATATATATATATATATATATATATATATATATAATATATATACCAGACTTTACCTTTGCAAATGTTATACTTGTTGCATTAACCTTATTTTTTATTTAAATCATTTGCCCGTCAATGCGAATATTTTTATTGAAGCTGTAGCACAGCTACTATGACTCTCACCTTTCGTTCCGCAGCACTAGTGTGTATGTTAAGCATGCAGTAGTCCTAAAGTGTGTGTTAAGCGCAGACACCTCCTTCAAATCTATTTCTGTCTTTACTGACAGTTGCGTAATTGTTAACTGCAATCTCGCTTCCCGTTACAATTTCATCCAACCCAAACGCTGTGATGCCAATAACGACAGCCCGAGATTTTTGAGCTAGCAGTCTTAATTCGCCCATTTTAAGAATCATGCTTCTAACATTTATATAATTAGTATGTATAGCCCTTTCTTTTTGAAACATTCAAAGTTTTCATATAAGATGTGAGGCTGAATATCGTCCGTCTCATGAGCCTGTAGGTGGTTATCATCCTGTCCTATAATGTTATCTTGTTGCCAGTCTGTGGATTTGTCAAGCAAACTGTCACTAAAACTAAATTGAGGTCGTGGACATGTAGAGCAAGTCCATCAAATGTTTTTTCTTAGAAATTTGTAATCTTTTGTGTTCACTTGTGCACATTTTATGCGGAAGCTGTTGAAGCAGCTTGCGCATGTAAGTGGGCTGTGAGTCCTAGCTTTAGCCCTTTTACATATTCCACAGGGATTCTTGACCGGGCCTGGATTTTTTTTTCAACACTTGTATCACCCTATGTCAATGAATGCCTGTGACCCCTTGTCTCATTTGAAGTGTTGAACCCAACTCCTTTATAAAGCTTGTTGGGTAAACCTGAAACACCTTTTTCCATACATCAGGGTAGTCTGGATTAGTTGTTTGCACATAGTTAATTGTATAGTTAGTGACCATTGTTGGCGTCGTTATGTCAGACGATAGTCCATTCAGGATAATCGTTCTTGGTAATCACTAGTGTAGTTGTCCAGTGTCTAGAAAATAACCGAATGGCAACAGCCACCAACAGACATGTAAATAGCACTGGACCGCAGGTCACTGGAGTTCGTCTGTGTTTTTGGCTTTCTTTTAGAATATCCTTTGGCAATAAGTTACAATTCTCGACCTATGGGTTTGAGTATCCGACCCCATTTTAATCCAAGTCTGTGCCAGTAATAAACAGGACACAATGCACTTACAATCTACTATAATAAATCCTTTGAATAAGGTAAAAAAATATTGATTTTGAGCAGCTGTACTCAGCTGTCTGCCAAACCGTTCACCCAAGTCAATAGAACTATGCACACTTTAGCTGGCTGTTACGATGCCCACCTTCTGAATATTAGCAGAACTAAACAATGACAACAATGGTATAACTTTATTAATAACAATATATTAACAATCAAAACCAATAAAACGTAGGCAAACTTATCTCTACTGGTATTTAAACAGTCAAACAGTCTTAAGATTATCCTAATCCCTGGTGAGGTTATACACAGGTACTGTTCTACAGGTCCAAGTCATATGACAGGTGCCATATGATCTGGACCCAATCCCACAGAGGTACAGTTTGGTTCCAATTTGGTACAATATACCAGTCCACTCAAAGACAATGTCCACACTCCACAGGTACAAAGTACACAATGGCTCACAGTCCCAATGGCTTCATGACAACACACAGCTTCTGTCGGATCTTTCGGAGTGCTCTCTTATCTCTCCTGTCATGAAAATATCTACTTTATATAGAGAGAGCCTGAAAAATATCACCATTGTTCCAGTTTTCCAATTAGTCACACATCCCAGTGCATTGAGACCTGTCTGGATTACCTCAAATGGATGTAGGCCATCATTCTAGCTTATTCCACATGTTCACAGTTACATGTGAGTCACCCGCAAAACAGGCCAAGTCAGTGACACTGCAGCACCCTGCAAAGCATTCAATGAGTACAATCATCCACTCTAGGGATTGGACAGGAGTCGGATTTAGTCACAGAATTCACTTTTCTATAATCAATGCAAATCGCATTGAACCATCAGGTTTTGAAACCAATACGACTGGACTACTCCAACTACTTTGGCTTGGTTCTATAATATCATTTTACAGCATTTTATTTTATTTTCTCTAACTGCAGCCAACTTCAGAGGATTCATGCGATAAGGTTGTTGCTTTATTGGACCGACATCACCTACATCCACACCATGACATAATATAGAGGTACTACCAGGCTGGTCTGAGATTACATGTTCAATCTCATGAATAAGGTTTGCTAAATAAGCTTGTTGTGCAGGCTCCAAATGGCTGATGTTACAATCAAGATTTTGTAATACATCAGAGTCCTTAATTTTTACACTGGAAATAGAACTCATGTCTTCATTTGAGAATGGATCATTCTCATCACCCCCATTATCATTCCCATCATTCTTCAAAGTAGTGACACTCTCATCACCCCCATTATCATTTACTTCATTCCTCAAAGTACTGACACTGACAATTCCGACTGGTGTTGCTCTTTTATGGTATTCCTTTAGCATATTTATGTGACAAAGCCGTTAAGCTTTCCCCCTATCTGGTGTAGATATTATACAATCTACATCATTCAACTTTCTGTCAACCACATAAGGACCACTGAATTTCATCTGAATTGAATGCTCTTGCATAGGCTAAAGTACCAACACCTCGTCTCCTGCTTTAAAACTTCTCTCCTTTGCTTTCTTATCACACCGTGTTTTCATCTTAGCCTGTTCATTAATCAGATTTGTTTGTGCCACCTCACAAGCTTTTTTCAACATTTCTTTGACTTTGGACACATACTCCAAGATAGGTTCATCTTGTGACCCCACAAACCATTTTTCTTTCACAAGCTTTAGTGGTCCTCTGACAATATGTCCATATATCAGTTCAAATGGACTGAGCCCCACTGACTCATTTGGTATCTCTCTGGTGGCAAATAATAACATATGTACACTTTTGTCCCATTCATTTTCATTTTCAAAACAATAGGTTTTTATCATATTCTTCAGTGTTTGATGATACCTTTCTCGAGCCCCTTGTGTTTCTGGGTGGTAGGCTGAAGATTTAATCTGTTTAATGCCTAACTGGTGGGCAACCTCCTGAAACACTGCAGACATGAAATTTGAACCTAAGTCACTTTGTACCTGTATCGCCAGGCCTACTCTAGTGAAAAATTTCATTAAAGCATAAATGACCATAGGAAGTTTAACGTTTTGTGATGGGGTAGCCTCAGGATACCTAGTGGCTGAATCCATGATAATGGGGAGAAACTAATTTCCCGCTTTTGTCTTCAGAAATTGTCCCAAACAATCTATAATAACCCTGCTAAATGGTTCCTCAAGAACAGGGATACTAATCAAAGGAGAAGGTTTTATTTTCTGATTGAGTTTTGTGACCACCTGACATTTGTGACATGTCTTGCACAATTCTGCCACATCCTGATGTAACTTAGGCCAAAAGAAGTGTTGTAATATTCTATCTTGAGTCTTCCTTATACCGAAGTGGCTCGCGTAGGCACATCATGAGCTGTCTTTAAAACTTTCTATATGATGGAGGAACCACCATTTGATGAATGATTCTCCATTCTTCATCAATGTAAGCATCTGGAGGTCTCCATTTCCTCATTAACACTTCTGACTGTATGTAATAACAGACCAGGTCTCTTTTGTGCCTTTTCTTCAGTCAAATCTGTACTTGCCAATTTTCTTAACCGAGGGTCAGCTTTTTACTCCCTAATCAGCGTACCATATCTCGATTCAAATGAGGCATTTGACTCAGATGATCATTTTGGTTTACCTGGTCAGAGAGGTTACTGCCATGGCTTACCTCTGGACTCCAGTTACATTTATTGTTACTTGGTCCAGGATACTAGCACAGTGTCTCTGCCAGCCCTAGACATTCATCATTCTTGTGCCTGGCTTCTTGGTTAGAAGCTTTAAGAGCCATTGACCTTGTCGCAACACAGGCAGAAAAATGCCCAGAAATTCCTGCTCAACATGCTCTGTGTCCTCTCTCGTGATTGGCTCATCTGTCAAACATGGTACCAATTCACCTTGCACATTCTCCCCTGCTATATCATTCCCTAGAAGGAAGATCACACCTTATGTGGGGGGACCAAGCACAATACCTACAATCACTGGTCCAATTTTGAAATCAGACTTTAGGTGAACTTTGTGAAGCGGGACTGTTAGGTCATTTCCCTCAACACCCTGAAGTAATACACTGGCTTTTTGATACGTTTGATACGTTTCATCTGACAAAACAAGCACATCTTCCAACAGTAAAGACTGGGCAGCGCCAGTGTCCCTTAGGATCACAACTGCCTCATGGTCAACAGCATTTTTTTTCTGTGACACCAGCCCTTCCGATTTGAAACTTTCATAGCCACCCAATATGGACTTAGCTATCCCAACAGGTGGGTTTTCAAGTTTAGCATGGAAATTATTAGAATGTCATCAGACATGTTCAGAGGTGGGCACCCCTTAATGTTGGCTAAACCAACTGGTTTCCCAGTATTATCTGTCCTTTTCCACAGAAAAAAAACACTACAATTTGACATGACCCCTTAAATGGCAATAACTGCATGTGGGTCCACTAAAAAACATCTGGCCTTTTCTCTGATCAGTAGGTTTGTCACACTGAGGAAAATTATTAGGCTTTTGTTCTTCTGATTTTTGATGGGGGAGAGGTTGCCCAGTCCCTCTGGTTTCTTTCCAAGTTTAGATCTGAACTGACCCTGTTTGGGTTTTCCAAAGAAGCTTTCATGTGTCAACTCATAGTCAGCAGCCAAAACTGCAGCTTCATGTTATTTATGTGCCTTACATTCATCCAGGTAGGTCTTAATTTCTTTTGCAATGCAACCTTTAAAATCTTCTACCAAAATAAGTCCTCTTAATTTGTTAAAATCACTTTCTATTTTGCTGGAAGCACACCAATATTTTCATACTTCTCAAAAAATATACAAATCAAGGGATATATATATATATATATATATATATATGATTGCCTCACGCTTGTGCCATAATGTCACTTTTGACCCATGACTAGAACTGTTGGTTAATCGCTGACCACTGGACATGCATTTCAATGGCACCTGCCACAAGAGGCAAGCGCAACTACCTTATTGTTGCATTGTATCATTAGTGTACAACATCCAACCTCTAAGACAAGAAACATTAATGTGTGTATGTCATGTATCGTGTAGAATATATGGCTCACAATCTCCCACTTCTTAGCTATTGGAGCATATATTTTGTTCGATCAGTTAATGACACGGGTGCTGTAGTACTTTGCATGGGTGCAGACGACGCAGCGTAACTTGGAAGAGAGGCCTCAAATCCAATAGTCAAACATTTTTTTGAACAAAAACTTGATATGATGTTGCGCACTTACTCTGTAAACAAATCCTGATGGCTTGTGTGTGTGTGTGTGTGTGTGTGTGTGTGTGTGAGTGTGTGTGTGTTGATATGACATAAATTAAACATAAGGAGGGCAATAACGTAGCTCTCGTGTTACTGATTGATTCACTCATGGCATGCAATACTTTAGCCAGAATGACCGACAATCAACAAACCAAGCAATCTATGCCTTCAAAAGGCCCAAGATCTTACAAACTTGCCATTATCAATCAACGAATTGCAATTTTTAAGCTAAAAATGTGTTCTTGCGGTGGATACCTTCATTAAAATCTGTTGGTCTCACAACGTAAACAAATGGACTAAACGGGAAGTGACCCACAGTTGGAGTTTTACCTTTACTCACTAAGTATCTCCACTTCTGTGGTAATCGTGTGTTGCATCATCACCTACTTTGCAACAGTGATAGAGAGCGACCTGGATAACGTCCACATGCAAAATGAAAACAGTTCCTTGTAATGCTGTTGAGAAGTTACAGACGCCTGATCACCAGCCATTGTATAAGCTCAGCTGACTGACAAGTACAGGGCATGGAAAAAAAACACTGGTACCAGCAGTATGACCACCTAGAGAACAATCCGTTTGACCTTCCATAAGGTTTATTTTGATTCGGTTTCAGCACTGAGAGAAGGTGTTGGAGAGAAAAAGTTGCAAATCCGTTTAACTCAAACAAAAATCTCTTTAAAAATTTTGAAAAATAGCAGTGCCATCTGTTAAAAGAATTAAGGTCTAGGAGTCCAAAAAGTGTCCCTGTGCAGTTTCAAAGCATTTGGCCAAGCGGTTCTAGAAAAGTATTTTTTTAATATTTTGCCGAAATATGAGACATAAAATTCATAGGAAATTCAAAATCAAATGTAGCACAACTGTATGAACAACCTTGGTAGAGACTAAAGAAGTGTATAGTCCCACTATTTTTGGAGTGAATCTGGCTGACTGTTTTGGAGAAGTGGAAAATGTAAATTGTGCTCGGAAGACGGACGACAGACAAAGATCACCACATGAACTCAGCTGACTGACAAGTCAGCTGAGGTAAAAATTGAAAAAAAATAGAAGCACCATTTTGGGGTCAAAACATAATCTACATGATCGAAGGTGACTCTGTATACAATATAATATCAACATAACTGGCCCAGTAGTTCTGCTTGTTATTTTCAATAAAAATGATTAATCAAAAAATAAATATATTGCTAAATGAAAAAAAAAAAAATGAATTAAAATTGTGAAAAATGATGTATACTAAAACATAGGCAAACTGTTGCTTCATTTTCCCTTTTGCAAATTTAGTAGAAGACCACATGGGGAACATTCAAGTGCAAAATCAAAACATTCCATGAAACTTTGTGTTCTTAAGAACATGCTGTAAACAACATATTAGGAAATAAGAGCCAGAGAGGATGTCGTCTTAAGCTGTGGTGAATACTCTGACAGGACTTCTTGATCCTGTTCAGTAGCAGTCAATATTTATGAAAATGACTTGATGCCTCCATGACCATGACAAGGAAGAATACTACTTCCCCTTGGGGACAAGAACAAGGTCTCCAGCTAGCATCCCGCTGGGAGTAGCCAGTCTGATATGGTTAATAAGCATATGCTCATATTAGGCAGCACATCAGTCTGCAACTCAATTCTGGTTTGCCTTGAAACCCCAGGTGCATAGTGACCACTATTAATAAGGGACTGTAACTATAATAAGTCATAAAAAAGTCTAACAGACATCTCTAGTATGATACACTTACGTAGAAAAACATGACCCACATTCATAAATATCAAACCCAACAATGAAAGCAAAGAGATTCCAGAGTTACCAAAGCATCAACATTCATCTTCCAATACCAATGTGAAGAAACAAATTTCACTCCTGACCTGAGACAGGCAGTCACCCACATAAGGCAACTGGTGGTTTCAACCGGTCCTCTTAACCTTTGAAATAATCTTCATTAACTACAGACTTTAGTGTTTCCAATATGTATAGGCCGAATCACTCAAAATCCAAATTTTATCACCTCTGCCAAAAAAAAAAAAAAAAAAAGGAAAAAGATATTGAACATGCATGCTGTGGGAGCTGTATTCATGATCACGAGAAGAAACTGTTAGACTGGGGTCATGTGTGAGTGCAGCCCTCAGACAACTTTAACAACTGGTTCTTTGCCTCAGGTTCCCAACAGTGATACATAGGTGTGAGACAGAGAGATTTCAGGAGGAATGCAGGCTGCAATCGTTACCCTGCTTTAGGAGCAATCTGCCCATCTCACTCCCGCATGGAGCCACCAATATATCCCACAGGAATATATGCCGGGTCACTTTCACTTTCATGTAACGTGTCTGCAAAGATTGGTTTGCCTTTTTTTTCGTTGTTCTACCTTAGATTCTTTCTTTGAGTTGAATCAAACGGTTTGAGAACCATACTCCTAGGAAAAAACAAATGCCACCCCACCTTAAGTTTACCAAGGACCCCTCCAAAAATGTCTTTATATGGATAATATGGGTGTCACGTGGAATATTATTTTACATCAAAAGAATATAGCTTAGGGTGTGCCTGAGTAGTCACAGACAAAAAAGTCATGAAAACAAGACAACAGCCAGACAGGTGCGAAAAGTGTGTTTCTGGTATTGGGGTGCATAATATTATGGACTTTGTAAGGGGGGCATGGCATTGCTGGGATCAATGGGAATCCACAATGCCACTGCAGATGATACCTTTCCATTGAAATAGACCTGTGCCTCTTCACATACTGGTTCAATTAATGGTCTACTGTCCCATATGACAGTCTTGTTCGTCCAGATCCAGCCTTCTTCTCGCATCCTCTGGTTTCCTGGAAACAGTCCCACAACCTTTTTACTGATAGCCTGGAGCACCCTGTTTTTCCTGGCAACCTTGTGCTGGGAAAGGAAAGCCTGTAACATCCAATGATTCTACTCCAGTCAGATTTAGAAAGTTATGAGTGACCCGTACGGCATGGTATTGTGATTTCATATTGATCCCAGTAGTGGCATAGCACCCTTATGAAGCTCATGAGGCATTCCAATACCGGACAGACCTTCCACACCTCTCTGCCTGTTATCTTGTTTTCAGGACATTTGTTTTTATGTTTGTGACTGCTCCGGCATACCCTAAGCTATCCTGATGATGTTACATAATATTCCATGCAACCCCCATATTGTCCATATACGGGCATATTAAGAGAGGCCCATGTGAAACCAAAGGGGTGACCTTTCTTTCTCTGGAGTATATGATGTACAGATTTCTAATGTCAGCACAGCCATGCTATTGAGACCCCCTTGTGATTCGCATCCTGAAGTTGTAGTATGTTCATAAGAAGTGAGAAATTTTATACATTCGTGAAAGTGAGAAAGGCAACAAAATTTGTATGACTTGACTTACAAAGTTATAAGCAGATATGTAGGTCATACGTTATTGTTGCCATGGACTAAGATCCACCATTACCAAGATTTATGTTTATGCCACTTTGAATTTTCAATGTGACTTTGGGTCAAATTTAACAATAGGAAAAGAAGCCTCATAAGGTGCTTTTTTATTTGTTCTTAATAGTAACCATGAGCCCAACATCCGCCACTACCAAGGCCAACATTAGCAACACCAAAAGAAATTGCAACAGTACTTTCCTCACAGTTTTCAGGTCAAAAAATGGCATTCAAAGCACGGATTATTGTGGACCACCTCTGTCTTGCCACAATTTGTTTAATACTGGTGAGAAGCTTGCTTCAACTGCCATTCTTGCACTATGAAATCCATGACAGCCGGAGCATGGCCCAGCAGGCAATTCAAAGTCTGTGCATAAACCTCCCTATTCAGTAGAATTAGTAAAATCATTCTGTAAAACGCATTGCAGAACATAATACAACATAAAAAAGCAACCTGTGCTGTGAAAAGATAAGGTCGTTTTTGTGATTGACGATCTTAGTATGCAATTGCAACAAAACACATGCTTTTGAATAAAATTGTACAACAAGTCTTATCGAAAGGAAACTTGGTTTGGTTTAAAAATCTGTCCCCTGAAACAAAGGCTTAATATCCTTTCTTCACTTCAGATCACTATGTCTAGGCAAAACATGTTGACCACAGTTCATTACGGGCACTTGGACCCAAGACGCGGCTAAGGAAGGACTGGTATTGGCTTACTCAGCCATCATCATACTTTACAGATAGGGCCAAAATACTTAACAGTAATTGCTGCGCTCCATGCAACCAGTGAATTATTATAGTCTTATATTTTTTTCAATAAGACACTGTCTCTTTATCATTTGTAATGTACCACCTAACTTAAAGCAAGGAGCCCGCTCCTCAACAAATACTCCATTACTTGCTTGCAGCCACGCTACCGGCAAATTCACCTTTAGATCAATTATTTTGTAGTGTAACCAATATAGATTTTTTTGCGAGGGGGGTGTTGTTTTTTTGTTTTGTTTTTTTGCTTGTTTTTTGTTTTTGTTTATTGTTTTTATGTTTTTTGGGGGGGTTATTTTGTCTTTGTTTGCAGATTGGCTCTTTAGTTTTAACTTCTTGAATGCATTCTGTTGCCAATGCTTTATGAACATTGATTATAGCTTAAATTTGTATTATAGTTATTTACACAAAACTCAGTCCTCTTCTTAAAGTTCTTCATATATTCTATATGTATGTTCGTTCTGCACTTTGTTCAGGTGCTCGAATGTCAGCGGCTGGCATTGATGATGGTTTATGGCAAAATCCAATGTGATGAAAGACTAGACTTGAAGAGCCCTAGTGATTATCAGTTTGATTTAGAGCAAAGAGCTTATCATATTACTAACTCATCGATAGAATAACTGAAACCAAAGGCTCATCTTAAAATGGCACATTAAAAATCACCAAAGGTAATTATGTTGAATGAATAATGCCTATAGTCGCTGGTAATGATCCTTCCTGTAGGCGTACAGTCATCTCCCGCATGGAAAGATTTGAACCACAAGTTATGGTGCTTTCTTTAAACTTATATAGAATGAAACTGTGCTCTACAACTGTCTTCGAAATCAACTTTCTTATTAGTGTTTATTAGTAACCATTGGTCAAGGACCCATCATTACTGAGTTTGAGCCCATATGTCAATTAGACCTCCCAGGGTCCTTCAAGGTCAAAAGTAACATCATTAAAAGGGGCCCCACACGTAATTTCCTAAAAGTGTTCAATGGTAAATATGGGCCTAAGATGTACCATTGCAAAGATACGAGCCAATATGTCGTATCTAATGTCATTCCTATTATCACAATGCTAGCAAATATGTAAACCCACACCAATTTTGTCCAATATTGATAATTCATTAAACACCATAAAACAACAGAAGTTCCTTGAGTGATCAGTGTTGGTGAAGATAGGATCCAGATACATTCCCATTAAGTTTAAAAAGAATCCCATGTTCAGATTGGGAGAACTCCAAAATGAAAGATGCAGTATGTGCAAAATTCGTAACAAAAAGGAAAACAATTACAACATCATCTGGTAAATAAACTACGGTCTAGGGATAACCAGATTTTGTGCCCATGCAATGTAAAACCAAGTGTCCAAGAACTTTAAGACATGAAGTTTTTATTTTTTAAATTTTTTTACCACAAAATGAAATTGGTAAGACTCACCAAAGGTCCATTTCCACATTAGAGGTGAATTTTGCTGACGATTCTGTGGAAGTTTTTCTTTTCGATTGTGCCAAAATACCTTGTAAAACACGCACACAAGAAAACGAACCAAACCAAACAAAAAACAAACGAACAAACAAAAAAAACAAAAAACAAAAAACAAAAAAAAACTAACCCGCCCAACAACTCCTACCCCCAGAACAAACAAATGGGCACATAAAATTGCAACTTATACTCAATACAAATCTAACTGGATAATGACGTTTTGAACACATTTGGGAACAACACACCCAAGGTAGATCTTCACCAAGTTTGAAGTTGATTTGGTTGAAACGATCGTGGAGAGACAGAAAGGGTAAATGTGGACAGACAACGTCAGATGGATGACGGAGGCAGAGAAGTCAGATGAGCCAAAAATAATAAAACTTGCAGCACCATTTTTGAACACGCTGAGGCCTAGGAGTCCAAAGAAGTGCTTCTATAGAATTCTAAAGGAATTGGCATACCAGTGTGGGGGACACAGCCTAAGGGTGACTATTTTTCGACCAACCCAAAAATTAAGAATAAGAAAAATTGTCATATACCAAATTTCAGTCCTGAATCTCAGGAAACTGGAACTTCATAATATAATCTGAAAAAACGGTGCCAGTTGAGACATTTCCATTCTAATCAAACCATATTAAAAAGTTCTATGTTTGCAAAATGTTCAACAGTGAGAAAGTAGCAATGCCTTTTGATCAATATATGACAATTTACTGACATCTTTACCACATTTTATTTTTTAAGTTTTTTTCTCATCCGCCATTGTAGCTTGGTATATTCAGGACCAAGGTTAAGCAATTGGTTTGGAAAATGTTATCCATATTTGATGACAAGGCCTTCTATGAGGACCCTATATACTTACGCCCTCTATGAAATTTCACATCTAGACTCACAATGTCATCTAATATGTTTATTTTCGCATCAGGTGAGGTACTATTTCATGTTAATACAATGAAAAGGTTTTTGTTGAGGGTTGTGTGGCTGTTAGAAGCATGGATATTGATGTGGATGTGGTATGAATGCCTGTATGGATTAATATATGTATGTAGTAGTGCAAATACATCACGAGTATCACATTTTGCAAATGGCCGAGGATACATGCATGTAAGACACACACACACACACACACACACAATTTACATATATGTACATGTGGGCGTTTCCTTTCAGGAGCCTTGTACTATAATCTAAATTTGTCTATTAAACTAACCAAACGTACAAATGAGAGTTTAGAAATCCTTATCCTCTGCTGGGTCCACTTGATATACTAGTTGGCAAAAAAATCTTCCACTGTCACTCATGTCCTGCAACCCAATCCTCATGGCACCACCCAAATATCATAGCGCTATATATGTCACTCTGCTGAAAAACAAGGACAATCTCAATTTTTTTGGCTATGAACATCTTCCAATAGCATTTGACATGGACCCCCTGACCAAAGTCCTTGAAATAACTTAGGCAAAGTCTATGGGAAATTTCCGTCTGAAGGGGTCAAGCATTTGCTCTTGGCAGTTATGGCAGGAACAGGTCATCTGTGTGGGGGTGCTGTCCCGGAGCAGCTCTTTGTGACTCTGATATTTTTGCTGGAGGGATGGTGCAGCAGATTGTTGATTGTAAGGACTTTGGCCCTGGTGTCTATGCCAGTAAACTCATAATGAAGTTTTCAAGGTACACTTCAACGGTGGTTTTAAATCCTGATGCTTAAGTCAGGATGTCACCATGACAGTTCAAGTAACCAACCCGACAGATGAACTTCAAAAGGAATGTATTTCATCATCACACAATGCAAATAAAGTGGTGTAACCTATTGATAAACTTGGATATCTTGTGTATCAGAACCTGATGCCTCTGTTTACATTATTTGTTGAAGCCTGCTTGGCATCTGCAACATTCAAACTGTGGGGTTATTTCCTGCAACACATCTCAATGCCAGTAAAACTGTTCCTAAGCTCAACTCGCCACAAAAATTTGGAACTCTATTAGGCAACCAAAGATCCTTTCACTCCCCTATTTGTTGTGTCAAATCAGCAAAGAAAAAAAACAAAGGAAAAAAAACAACCAAAAAAAAAAAAACAAAAAACCAAAACCAAACCAAAACAAAACAAAACAAAACAAACCAAAAGAAAAACCGCAATATACATGCTACTCCTGTGTATGCTCACAAAGAGATTACTTGCTGATGTGAAAGAGGCCTTCAGACAGGAACACTTTGTTGAAAATATATCAGAGTGGAAATTGAAGATCATGTAGGTATAATATGTGTTGGGAACAATTGAAAATAAGGCTTTGAAAGGCTCAGTTCACAAAATAGGTCTCACTCTCAGGGCATCTGCTCTGACTGATACTTAATTGCTGGCCCAATAACTGTGTAATACTTTATAATGTTCCATGAGTCAGATTGCAATGCCAAGAAACCAAGGAACACATCCCAGCAGCACGGAACTGAAAAGGCAAGCACCACTCACTCAAAATACACATTAATCTAAATTGAATGAAATGTTTGATAGTGGGACATTCACAAACCCATTTCAGCTGCAGGGGCTTCCATCTGAACTGATTAACTTTGCCAGTGTAGCAGTAACTACTGAAGAAGTCAAAAACAGTTTCACAGGTGCATTTGACAAAGACGCTGTTATGGCTGACAAATTTCTGCAACAGAGACTTGCCTACAGTGAAAAGCAGGATGTTCCACACACACACACACACACACACAAAAAATAAAAATAAAATAAAATAAAAATAATAAATAAACAATAATAAAGAAATAAAATTAAATATAATCAAAATTTTTTTTAAATGTTTCCGCAAAACAATTCAAAGAGCACACATTAAAACTATGGCAGACATGAACAATATTGTCAAAAATCAGATAAAAAAACATTTGTCAGTTGGGGGGAAGATATGTAACTGACATTCCCAGCAATATAAGCTAAATGCAGGTCCCTATGCATTGAAAAAGAATCACTTGAAAACTCTCTGGTTCCCCTCAACATCTTAAGGGCAGATGGGGCAATGCTCTTAGGTACAAATCGGAATTTGACAGAAGCTAGCACGAATTCTGCCGAGTGAACCAGTCACTGCAATCAACAATGCAAATGCAGTTGGAGTTGATGCCAGTGCAATCATCAACATTATTCAAGTACCAGGCATATTTAGCAGTGGCATCACATTTCTTCATATAGCAGCATTGTTCTTTGGCCATATACTGTTACTGAGCAGATCAGTCTGTGGTCAATACCTTGATCAAATACACGTTTATTTTCTGTATCTTTTGCTTGCTGACAGAACAATAGCATGAAAGCTATGCTTTGTGATATATATCATATATATATATATATATATATATATATATATCACATAGCCTTGCTTTAATGCTATTGTTGTGTCAGCAAGCAACAGGTACAGTTGTGAAGTTTCATTTCCATGAAGATGTTTCAAGGGACAGAGAAGACACTCGAATAATGTGCATGAGTCCACCTTTGTGTCTGTAATTGCTCAATATGTATCAACAATCAGGAATCATCATATTTAAGTGTTCTGAAGTTTGCTGCCTGTGGTATCAATGCTCTTCTAGATTTATCTACAATAAGGGATCTTCCTCCATTCTCTGGCAAAAGAATCCATATGCAAATTAAATTGGCTGTATGGTTTGGTCGTTACTACATTTCCATCTATTGACTTCACACGGAAGTTAAAGTGTACTGCAAAAGGCAAAATTATAATGAAAATTTTTGTTTGTGCTATTCTGGCATTATATTCCTGAAACAGGTATCTACAATTTGGCATATGATGCATTTTATTATTATTTATGTTTGGGTAGTGCAAAATTTATAATGATTTTGGAGCAGATTAAAATTTGGCAAAACATCCCCCCCCCCCCCCGCCAAACTGCAGAAAAAAGGTGACCGCTGCAATATCAGTCTTCACTCACAAACTCCCTGGCTAATGGGAGAAACAGTCGAAAATGTAAATGCAAGCGGACAACGATAATGGACGATGGACGGATGAACGACGGACGACTGATCATCCTATAAGTTGAGCTGACTGACAATTTAGCTGATAAAAACATCATTAAAAAATTCGAAACGCTGAAACGTATCCATATGAACGACCTCCGTGGAGACCAACCCAAAGTATATTCCCACCTAATTTTTAATGGATCTGGGCGACGGTCCTGAAGAAAAAGTCAAAACACGTACCACCATTGCAATCCCTATTGATTTGCATATTTATCAACAAGAATGTATGCATGGACCAATAAGCACCCGAACTGAAACAATCGTTAATAGTCAGGAGTTCAGGGAAATGCCACCACGAAACTTAAATTGACTGTCCATTAGATACATTTCCACCAAGTTTCGCATAATTTCTTGCACGTTTTATCTAAAGTCGATAATAGCATACAGCGCAAAACAAAAGTGTATTTTAAAAAACCGTAGTCTGCACCGAATTTACCCCAAATCACCACTGAAAAAAGAAGGAGGTCTATTGTAAAAAATATGGGGTATATTGGTACCAAATATTGTACCTATGTAGTGTCAAAGCAATGGGTTGCAGGGTTTTAGGCCAGATTTTTAAATGATTTGCCCCAAATATGAATTGAAAAAATCATTGAAAAAACTCCAAACATTTATTGAATTGCAGCGATATGAATAAAGGCAGTAAAGACTTATCCAAGCTACATCCCCGCCAGGTGTAACGTGAATCAGACGGGCGGCTTTGGAGACTGACCAACCTATAAGCTCTGCTGACTGACAAGTCAGCAGCGACAAAAACTACAAATCAGACGATATTGGCAAGAACAGTGTTTTGTCGACTTAGCCAAAAACAGTATTAAATTAAGAGTAATGCAGTCTCGTTATTTTGATTTGAAAACTGATAGACTTCAAGGAAAATAAAGACTCCCTTCGACAGGAAACGATGGAAACTACTAAAGGTCGCCTCTGCAATCAGGCGTCTATTGTGCGGAGAAATGCCACTTGAAAGCGTAATAGCCACACTTACAGCCATTTAGAATTAAGATTCTGAAATAGAAATATCATCAGGTTTTGTAATGGAGCTTATTTTTACAGGAACAAATGTGATGTTTACGACACTGCTTCAACACAAAAATAACGAAGAACCTTTGTCATGTAAACAAGCATGATTTGGCAAACTTTATATCAAAAATAGCCTTGGTTGGGACAAATTATTTCAAATACTGAAACCTTGTCGAGCTTATTGAGAAACATGATGTAACTCATTGAATGTTGAGAGACAAATCGCACGCATGAAGTTGCCGTGACAAACAGGATCATGGATCATATAGGCGGAATATAGACAAAAGTGAAGCAAACATTGGTGTGCAACTTATAGGAATCGTCTGACAGTTTGTTCTGCACGACTGGCTGATTCATACCCACTTTACGGTGGGGTGCTCAATACTGTTTTATACTGACGAACCGTGTTTCTCACTGTTCAAAGAATGCCTTTTTAATCTGGAATATGCTGTTTATTTTAATAAACACTGTCTTATACTATTGAAAAGCGCTTTGCACTTCATATGCCGTTTGTTTTGGTGATGAAGATCGAAGTCTGTTTTACGCTAGTTGCCAGTGGCTTCCCTCCTGAACACTGCTGCATACGACAAACACTGCTCTTTCGCATTGTTAAAAAATAAATGGGTCAAAACCGCTTTCCCTCGCAGGTGAGCTGCCACCCGTGTTATGTACTACAAACTAGGACATCATCTAATCTATAGGCTGCCCTTTATCTTTTTCAGCCGAAGTAATTTAGCAAAGCAGAGATTTCAGACCACACTAAACAAGAGGGTTGTGTGACAGGAAGTGAACAACGTGATTATCCATTGCAATTTTCATTCACTCACGTGGTAAACGGTACTAATGCATGTATTAACCGACAGGTAGCTGGCTTGAAAAATTCGTTGCAAATCAGGAAGTCAGAGTAGCATCACCTAGTGAATTTTTTTGTTTTATCCTCCCACATGCTACATTTCCATTAAATTTCACAACACTTTGAGTGACGGTTATAGAAAAGAAGTTGAAAACAGACTTCATACACACAAATTCGTTTTAAACTATTACAAATTGTGGTGCCACCTGTCGACCACATTAAAGCCTGGGGGTGCCCAGAAGTATCTCAATGCAACTTCAAAGCAATTGCTGGGCAGTCTCGAAGAAATCGATTTTTTAAAGATTTTGCTTAAAAATGAACAAAGAAATTCATTTAAATTCTTAAAATCATTGACACGTGACCATTTGAACAAACTCAATAGAGACCGAACTAGGGTTCATCCGCACCAAGGTTTGCAAAAAAAAAAAAAAAAAAATTAATTAATTAATGGAGCGTAAACACACTACGAAGAAACCCACCCAAGATACATTACCAACACGTGTAGAGAAAATGTGAAGAAAGGTTTTAAAAAGAAGTCGCAAATGTGAATTGTGGACGAAGCTGGTCAGAAATACATACGGACCGATGCCTAACCACCATATAAGTTAAGCTGACTGGCAAGCAGCTGACGTCAAAAAAAGTTATAAAATCAGGGATCCGGAGTATCCCCACATAGTGAACAACCTTGTTTAACCCTCCCGCAAGCAACATTCCCAACAAGTGTCAGACAATCTGAATGACAGTTTTGGAAAAGAAATAAACGAAATAGCCTGAACACGCACACACACACACAACACACACACACACACACACACACACACACACACACAACACACACACACACACCAACAACAACAACAACAACAACAACAACAACAACAACAACAACAAATGAATATCGCGAAAAAATAGGAAAACATCTCAGCGTCACCTGTTGAACAATTAAAGAATTGGCGGGGGTGCAAAAGCGTTCTTGTCCAATTTTGAAAGAATTGCCTTGGTGGTTTCGGTGGCGATTAAACGAAAAAAAAATGTGAAATTCAAAATATCACTGGAGCATAACCGTCTGAAATACTTGGTGGAGACTCGCCTACCCTCCCACCAAGTTTCAAGTAAATGTTGCTAACGGTTTTGGAGGAGTCGAAATTGTAAATTGCCGAAGACGCCGGACGGACAGACGGTGGATGCCTAATCAGCAAATAACCTCTCCTGACTGACAGGTCAGCTGAAATAATAAAAATAACATCGAATAGATCACTTTTTGTGTCTATTCATCGGTACAGGAATGTCTTAATTAAGCCTGCAATATCTGAATGCTATTTTGCAAATACGACTATCAGGTGAAATGTAGACTCTGCCGGCGCAGTGATTCGATTTTGGTCTGCTGGCTTTATTACACGTATGGATGGTAATTCTGCAGACTGAATACATGAATACCACCTGTCAACATATTGTAATATTATTACACCACCCGCTTCAGGGTTTCCATTACTTTGACACAGGTAACGTGTAGGTAAAGCTTTTAGCAGACCTTCCCTGGACAAGCTTTAAACTGTAAATATAAATCACTGTACATAACAATGTCAAAGACCGAACACACAATTAGCAAGCTTGATATACGAAGCATGACGTCATGTAATGTTGACAGAGCGCCGCACTTGAGCCGTGATTCTTTCAGGACATATACGATGCACTGGGGTAATGTACCATAAAGCCAGTGTGCGTCTGTACTGTCAAATTACTAGTCTCTGCCTGACACATGCTCATATGCTCCAATTAAGTGTCTAAACATCCATTAGGTATACCTTGAAAACAAAATGCATGACGATATTGAAATAATTGAATACATACGAACAACAAAACACGGGTGTAATACAGAATATTTTCGTCAGCAAAAACCCGTCATTTATCGTGAAAATGTCCCTTTAATGCATCGAGAATTGGGGAAAATCACTTAATGAAAGCGACAGCTATGGACAAGTAACCATAGTAACCATATTTTGTTACGATCCATCACAGTCCATCAGTTCGGGATTCAGGCATTATATTAATCCTACATGATCATTAAGACCTTGCCTACCTGTCTGCAGCTTCAAAATCCCAATGCGTTACGCAAGACCACGCCATAATATTACTAGATTGTTTCTTGATTGGGTATTTTTGTATATTTTCCACTGAACCTATGCGAGGTAGTATAACAAGATTAAGTTAGCAATTGCTGACTGTCATATATATTTTCCTCGAAGTCTACGGGGATCAAGTAAAAAATTAAAAAAAAAAAAAGAAAAAAAAAAAAAAAGAAAAAAATAGCACAATGTGTTTGACACTAGGGATACATAGTGGTGACATTTGGTGTCCATTCGATCCTATAATGTGTTTGAAACTAGGAATTCCTCGGACCATATAATGTGTTTGAACAAGGAGGCCTCCTTGGTTTGACACTGGAAGAGCATGGGGGCAACAAATGGTGTTCCTCTGATCGTATCACGAATGTTCCCTGCTTAGTGTACATACATTTGTCTCTCTTATTTGACCAAACGTTTCCATGGGCGTAGTCCCACTGGTCTGTTCGACATAATGTGGGATCCCTATATTAAGAAGCGACGGAAATCTCACATTGACTCTCACCATTTCAGAAGTATTGCTTTAGGCAGTGGGAAAGTTCTTGATCTAATTATTCTTCCTAGTAATTGTGACACACGAGATTCATTTGAGCTACAGTTTGCTTTCAATCATGGGACTTCGACTAATCAATGTAAATTTGTAGTTTCTGAATGCATAAATAAATTCAGGAAATCTTGTTCCAGTTGTTCTTTTGTCAAGGGAAGCGTTCACTGGGCATTGGTATGGAAATTATTAAGTTTATTTCCTCACAGAGGTTTATATTTATTATTCATCTGTTGTTAAAAATTTATTTGAATACAAATATTGAAGAAATATGGAAATATTCGTACAAAATGCTCAGTGTTTAAAGGGACCATACGCAAGGTAGTGCACTTACTACTAGTCTCTATAATGTGTATATTGATGTACTTGGCAACAAACTACAAGCCAATAGTTTGGGATGCCATACTGGGAGAAGCTTTATTTGTGCTGTAGCATACGCTGACGACATAGTCTTGTCAGCACCTACACTAACATTTATGTCCAAATTATAAATTGGTTGCCATATTCTTCTGACAAATAAAATATATTTTGTAATCCCAGCAAGTCACAATTTCTGTCTCTCGATTGACAGAAAAAGTCCAATATGCCCCATTGTTGCCTGGGGTGGTAGTATTCAACATGCCACAAGTTGTCAACACATAGGCAGTAATTTTGGGTTTCGCATTGCTATTATATATATATATATATATATATATATATATATATATATATATATATATATATATATATATATATATATATATATATATATATATATATGTGTGTGTGTGTGTGTGTGTGTGTGTGTGTGTGTGTATGTGTTTGTGTGCATGTTTGCGTATCTGTGTGTCATTTACTTGTTCGTGTGTATATATGTACGTACGTGTCTTTATCACAAGGTGTTCTATGTGGGTTTGGGCCATGGATAAAATCAATCAAAGGTTTTGTTTCAGTCATTATAGCAGCTAATGTGTACATCAGTGCAAAATGACCTCAATTGCATGGATTATCGGAAGCATAATTCATGTGTTGTCAACAGGCTAACTACCCTTGAGCACAAAGCGCTGATGCCATGAAATAAATAAAATGTAACATAGTTTCAAGCAAAAATGTTTCTCCTCCAAATAATACAGTCACACTGTCCATTAAAATCATTCCCATTTACTCTCCTTTGTTTATCAATTGATTTTTTAAATTTTGGACAAACCTTGTCCATCATAAGCTTTCGTTTAATTGCGTCGAGCTGTTGCCCAAATACAGTGATGTGCTCCAAAAGTGAATTCAAGTATATCCAGTAGTCCATGGCAGGTATCCAGCTGCTCCTTAATTTCATGATGAAATATTGGAAGGGACTCCTTAATCATGGAACACTATACATGGTATTTTGGCAGCAAAATTTGAAGTGAGATTCTACTATAACCGTCACATTTGATTTCTTATTCTAACAAGGTAAACAGATAACGTGAAAGGATTCGAAACTGTAAAATACAACGGACCACTTTCCAGATATAAAAATTGCCTTTGTACAAGTGATTCTTGTATCATATAACCCTTTGCGGAAAGCAACAGCTCTCTTCATGTTCTATGGCTGATGAAGCCGTAAGTAACAGTCCGTTCATTTTTGGCTGGGCTAAAACTACGAATTAATGGCTAAATCAGCAACACATAACACAAGCCTCAAGTTTAACACAGGTTTTACCATATAGCAACAACATTATGTGTATTTGAAATTGCCAAAAGAGACTATGGAGATATTTCAAATGTGCATCATTTAATCAATACCGTGTCAAAACAGTCTCGATGAAGGATGGTAATACATTCAGTCAAACTAACGGAGCAAACATCCACTTTTCTACTTGCATTTCAACACTTGGGCCATAAAAAAATCAACCTACGCGAAACAAACAATAAACATGCACGACTGAAAGAAGATTATATCCCGACCACACCCTAAAAGGAAAACGTTTTTCCATATTTCGTTTCAAATGCCAGAGGGGATTCAATAATGCTCACTATGCACTTTTTTGAACTAGCAGCCCTGGGAAACACTTTTGTCTGCCATTTCAATATGACCCGTGTTGTCATATAATGTATATCTCTGTCAGCTATTGACATACAAGAGCAAGATACAAGATCTTGCAATGAGTTTTCATTACAAAATTCCCCAACGTTTTGGCCTCAACGTGCTTCCCTACGGTAAGTATACGAGCAACTTTAAGCTCACATAGTTTTGCTGCTTTTTTCTGTTAACATCGATGAGAGTGAAGAACCATGGAAATAAAAAAACAGTAAAATAGCACTTTCACATATATTTAATAAGAACTATGGCCAAAACAATGAAGGTGAAACGTCAGTGAAATGGAATGGACAAATTCACAAACATATACATGTATTAACTTTTTATTATTCATTTATTTTTTTATTATTTTTTTTTGGGGGGGGGGGGTAAAATGGCGATATGGACTGGCTCATGAAGAGCCCGACTGTGCAGGTGAATCTTCTCCACCCTCCATGTGCCATACATAATGTACATGCATTTTAAGTCCCATCAAATCATGATGTCATAATATCCGCACACACATGCGCTACGTCAAATATAACTAACTAACCTTGGGAAATTTAAGTACGACAGGGACAGGAAAGAAAAAAATCTTCGGAATATTAATTATGTATGTCTGTTTCAAATCGCTTAGTGATGTGAAGAAGGTCCAAATTAGTACTGGATTGTGGTCGCGTTATTTATTTTGTGGTCTTCATTAAGTACACGCTAATTAACACATACTGTCACAGAATATCTTTGAATGAATACATTACTCCAGGGGCTCTTTGTCACGCAGAAAAACGTTGCAAACAAGTTATTGTTGGCTTTTGTCACACACTGTTTTTAGCGATCGGCTCAAGAGGCGATATGTGCTAAAATGATCAATGTCAACAATTTTCCATGAAGCCATGAAGCCTGGAATGATGTTGACATAGCCTTATATTTAGGCGCTGAGAGGCAAACATAAGGTGAATACAAAGACTGGTAACATTGTAAATTCAATAAAAGATCAATATTGACCAGTAATGTTTTATGTGAGCCACAATGCAGAAGAAAATTGGCTCATGAAAAAGATGCCAATTTGTTATGCTGGCTAAGTTTAGACAGATAAAGAGTCGTCACGTGAAACACGAGGTACGATTGGTTGATGTAGCAACCGATTTGTGCAAGTTCTTTATAGACACCACATGAGAAATCAATTTGCCAAATGTGAGAATGTCCACATGTAAATATATAACAGAGAAGGAAATAAGACATATTCACATGACAAGCACAAATGCCCTCATCAAGGTGGAGGCATGTTTCTGTCGCCTAGTTACAGGGGGACCAGAGCAGGTCTGCACTTAATGTAGTTAAATTTGATTACCTCCTGGTAAAGTGCGAATATGATTGGCTATGGCAATCCCCAGCACTTTAGTTAAGCACTTTGTCTGCAAACACCACGTGCGATTGACCACTTTTATACGGATACCATTGTTTTCCCTCAAAATCTAAGCAACCTTAACGCACTTCTTTTTGAAAGAATACTTGTAAGTTTTGATAGCCATACTATGCAAACACATTGAATAAAATTTCGCCGCCGCAACTATAAACCATGCAGCAGAAGAGTATGATTTATTCAGTTACCATATGCTTGTTTCCAACAGGCTTATTATGTATAATATCAGCTGTGTAGAAGGGGAACGAACCATATAATGCTCGTGACCTCAGTGTAATTGTGATCTGCTGTATATATCGTCATAACTGACATGATATCGTGCGTATATATGAGTTCAATTTAACCTGGCAATAAAGGTATACTAATCCCACGCAATGTTCAAGTCCACCAACTAGAGGTGCTGGCAGTCTTGTAGGTTTCTCTGTTCTTCGGCCAGCTTTACATGCAACGATGGGAAGACATGTAATTGGATAAATGGTTACGGTTGTCATTCATTCCTCTGCACAGCGTCCATCGTACAAGCCTCATCAACCGTGCACTTTCTTCTGAAAACATCCGATCTCTCTACGTCACTATTATTCGAATTAGTCACTATTATCACGTTCCATGCATACATTTTGAACAGTAAGGCTTCAACAACAAAATGAATCCATCGGGTCATCAGCGGGTAACCATCGAACATGTCTTAAGCCTTAATACTATTTACGGACCCCGTGACCTCTTGTATCTGAAGATTGCCGAGAGAAAGACTGTCAATTTGATCTAAGCTGAGGCGTATTACACTTACCTCGCGCGTACCGGTTGATAAAAGCTGGCAACAAAAGGACTATGCTCAGCTAACTTTGGATATCCAGATTAAAGTGGTCCTGTGAAAGTCGGAATAGAATAAATGTCTGTTTTCTTCAAGACCGTTATCAATGTTTGCAATCTTAAAGTCTCCAGAAACAAAGATGGGGAGTTAACATTTTGGATGAAAAACACAAGAATCACTATTAACAAAATATACGGCAAGACGTCAATCTGACTTTTCAAGGTCACTCAATGTTGAACGCAACAACACCAAAAGGAGCCCCTCCCCCCCCCCCCCCCCCAAGGTACTTTTCCCAGCCAATGGCCTAAGATCACCATCAGCAAGGTATAAGCCAGTCTGTTAGTTCGAAATTTTAAAGGTCACTCGAGGTCCAAATTAACAACACCAAAAGAAACTTCATAGGTACTTTTCTGGTAATGTTTAACGTACAGGAGATAGAATCCAGGTACATATCCAACTATTTTGACAAAAAATCAGGGAGCCGTTTGGGATCAGTCAAATTAGTGAAAGCAAAACATTTTCTTACTTCAACGCAAGCTGTGGAATCGGGTCTAAGGGACGTCAGAAGTGTTCTTGTGCAATTTGAGGGCAATAGCCCAGGTGGCTTTGAAGCGTTTCAATGATTTTGAAAAACAAGAACAATTAGAGTGTGACCACTTTGAACAACATTACAAGAGAACCATCCAAGGTACCGCCCCATCAATTTAAAGTAAATCTGCTTGACAATTTTTGGAGAAGTCAAAGTGTGACTTACTATTGATATCCCTGTTGACTAACATAATAATAAAAAGGAATGACAGCATGTACCGATAAGTTCTGAAATTCTAAATTCGTTCAAATGGTTGGACCGAGGGCAATACCACATAGTAAACAACTTCCTGTAACCCTGCAACAAGGAATATTTTTGCCTGGTCTCAATCTGACCTGTGTTGCGGCTTTTTCTGTGAACAGCCCGTTCTCAGCTGACCTTGACATTCAACCTATAATGTCCAACGCTGGTCTGACAGCCGAGAAAAAAACATAACCCATTCTCATAAATTTCTACCCAACAATGACAGCAACATTTTATGCAGCAAGGTACCTAGGAACGTACCTGTGCAATTTTGCAGCAATTGGCCAAGCTTTGTTATAGAATTTTAAAACATTGGCATATATATATATATATATATATATATATATATATATATATATATATATATATATATATATATATATATATATATATATATATATAATGGATGATTTGCAAATGGCAGTTTGACTACAAAAGAAAATATATATCGTATAATGGGAGAAATGACATCATTTCCTTCACCATAACTTGCGTACGTATTACCTACACATGAAAAAGAAGCACCAAAATTTGAGGTCATAACCCTGGAGCCGGCACACATTTTGAGGTCATTACCCTGGAGCCGGCACACATATTGAGGTCATAACCCTGGAGCCGGCACACATTTTGTAGCAAAAATTCACATTGTGCGGACTGCTTTTCAATGTCACAACGCTCACTAGATTTTTTAATTTGTTTCAGCCGGGATGTAGACAGCGTGCATTTTACGAACAAAGAATTCTATTAGCATGTGTGAATTTTGGAAGTGAACATGTTTTAGTAAGCTGTTGCATTCTCAAACCAGAAGTGGTTTAGGCATTCGCTCACAAAACAATGGGCAAGAGGTTCTAAGATTATCCCCTTATCATTCTAACCTGAATCCCATTGAGATGGGAAATTGTCAAAAAAATGTGCCACAGGAAAAATACACATTTAAATTAAAAGATTTGGAGCCTCTTGCCAAGAAGACTTCAGCTGAAGTGAAAGCAGAAGAATGGTCTAACTTTGTCAGACACGTCGATGAAAGGTAAAAATGGAGCCTTGACAGCAAAACGGCCTATTGGACATCACTGTCCCCCCCGTAGACTTTTACTTAAAAGCTATTGTGGTGATGATGATGATGATGAGGAGGAGGAGGAGGAGGAGGAGGAGGAGGAGCAGCAGCAGCAGCAGCAGCAGCAGCAGCAGCAGCAGCAGCAGGAGTAGGAGAAGGAGGAGGCGAAGGAGGAGGGCGTCAGGAATGAGAAGGAAGGTACTGAATGGTACAGAGGTTAGGAAACAAAAAGACAATGCAGTGATCTTAATACAGGTAGCATGAATAAAAGTTTCTCATTATTGGAGTATTAATACAGCCACTTATGCACATGCTCTTCTCCTTTATGAGGCACGTGCCGTGTCGCTCAGTTTTCACCCATCCAATCTCCTCCATAAACACAATTCAAATATATAATGCATCAAGCATATTTTAGCTTTTGATATTCATGCAAAACATCAAGAAAATAAATTTATATATGTATATATATATATATATATATATATATATATATATATATATATATATATATATATATACATATATATATATATATATACATATATGTGTGTGTGTGTGTAATATTTATACATATACATTTTAGTATATAATATGTATTCACGATGCATTCAGTTGCCATAGTACCATAGCACCCTGATGACTTCATGCAGCCTTACACAATATGCACAGCTGTAAACCTGTGTAAACTGATTGCATGTATGATGGTGTTTTCCCAATATTCCTGACATATCAATATTGGCGCCAAAACACGAACATTCGCCAGCAAGCCCGATCATATATTTTTGTTTAGGTACGCTCATGCTAGTGGGAGGATAGGAGTGAACATTACGATTGATAATTTGCAACACACTTTGTTTTACCTAACACTAAAGCTATACTGTGGACACGGCCCCCTTCCTGCATGACACACGGTCACTGGTGTGAATTCACTTGGGCAGGTGTAACGGACAACCATGGACAGCCATGCACAATCACATTGTAATCCTACGCTCATAGTAATGGAAGGGTAATTCTAATCAAATGCTTGAATTTATGAGCTAAATGTGAAAAAAACACGTGCAAATATCACCTAATCTGTAAAAAAGATGAAGGAGTGATAGGACTAACTATCTAAATCATCGAAGGTGAATAATCTTTTCCTATTTTTAACTTTTATTAAGATGAGCTTACTGGACTGGGTTTAGTTGGACCACGCCTCCATAATGCATTAATGCATAATCGACGTTAAATTTTGTTAACAACCATACGTGGTTTTACATGTTACATGGTGCCTAAGGGTAAGACTGGTAAGGGCAGACACAGAACTCGGATGATGTAACTGGGCAAAATGTCAATAATTTTTTGCAGTCCTGGATTCATTAAAGCCTCAATCATAGCAGTATCAGAAACACTAAGAAACCAAGTGTCAGTTATCATAAACGCATTGCAGAATAGGATAGCTTCATTGGAAAAATTAGTTGAGTCGCTTCAGAAAGATGTAAAAGAAGGAAAAATCAGAAGCAAAAGAAACTAATGCTTTGACGCAATAAGGAAAATGGAATAATTTGCTGATATCTGAAATTAAGACGGAGACAATGACAATCCAGTTCAAAATACTGAAGTAACCAACAACAAACTAAACATAAGGATAGGTGACTTTCATGCCTATCGAGTGGGTAGAAGATATGTTAACGATGGAATACCCACAAGACCAATACTAGTGGCATGTCAAAGTGCTTGAGATAAAGGCAAACTATATGCGGCAAGATCTGGCTTAAGAATTAAAAAAGAAAAGGTTACAAAACATTTTCATCAAGGAGGATCAAATAAAATGAACAGGGCAAGAATATTATAATGCGCGTATGGTAAGAAAGCAAGGACTCGTCACAAGCGTGTGGACGACAAGCATATCCTTGTTAAACGCAATGATGAAGTACATCTCATCCCAACCACGGAAGCTTTAACAAATTTAACTCCTAACAAAGAGCCTGCTACAGCAAAAGGACTTTGTATTTATCTATTTGAACTTGAATACGTTTTATTTCGCCCTCTGCTGCAACCCAATAGTTCCTGTGTCCATGAAATTGAGGCTATTTTCCCAACAATATCAGAATATGGCGTTAACTTTGTCTTGGCTCTTCTGAAGCTCTAACAAAGGCGGAGAAGGTTTATTTCCTTATGTAACAGGTGATCTCAATACACTACACAAATGTATTGACTATCATATCAGAGGACTGACTTTTTATCAAAAAGTAGGCCTAAATGGTCAGGGTGTGAAAATCACGACCCATATGTTCCCGTTTATAGTTCGAGTTTCACACTTCTCAGATTCATGATTGGACTCGACTATCAAAGAATTATTCGAAACGTGATTTTTCCATCTGAAAAACATCAGGATCATTACAATATTTCCCACTTACCGTAACTACATATTATGATGGCTAATATGATTTCTGTCAACATTGATGAGACGATTTGAAAAAATTTAGATGGTGGTGCATAAACCCATTTTTACCAGATGTACTTCAAATACAAAATGACGAACAGGATGAAGGAAATCAAATAATCTATATAATAAAACACACCCATACTTCGACAATGCATATCTGTTGTTAGAATCTAAAGAAAATTGCTCCACAGTATTAAGTAGTAAACAGATTCCGTAAGGGCTAAATTAGATGAACTTACAGCTTTTCTTGCAGAATTAAGGCAGAAAGGCTTCTAGTTCAGTGCAATTTGTTCAAAAGAAAATCACATTACAGATAATAGTGATGTATTATAACTAAATTTGGAACTACAAAATGAAACCCTTAATTCATTAAATGTAAAATTAATAGGCAAGATACAGTTGACAAGTACGTCAGGAACTTGAAATTGTGAAGGTCACAAAAATAATAAATTTGGATAAATATTGTGATCCTAATACAAATAACCACATAATTAATCAGATACTATATGTCGTATTGGATAAACAAATGTCGAACAAGCCTGTGAGGTTAAATAAAAATAAAGACAAAAAAACATAAATGCGTTACTCAAGGCATAATGATGTCTATAAAATATGGATAGTTTATATGCAAGACTTAAAACGCTAACCACAACACAACAGAGTACACGAAAATTACAAGAAATTTAACAACCTATAATGGTATATTCAAGAAAAACACAAATCTAGCAAATAAAAGGCACCATGATTTTATTTTTAACAAGTACGAGTATTGTTAAGAGAAGTATGGTATACAACTAATGATATATTTAATAGAACCCAGAGAAAGAAATCTTTCCCTAAACTGTAATAAATTGTCAACAAACTACTGGCAAAAATGCTATTGCGAACAGGTTGAATAAACTCTGTACAAATATTGGTCCAGATCGTGCGGAACAAATAGAAAAACTTAAAAAATATAAACTATAACAAATAACCAAATAAAATATATCCCAACAACTTCAGTTTTAAGGAAGTTACAAATCATGATGTTCAAAGATACACATCAGTTAAAACCCCAAATAGCAGTGGTCATAATAATTTTTAAAAAATCTTTTAGAACAACCGGAGGTGACCTCAAACCAATTACAATAATAATCAATCAACGCCTAAACACAGGAATATTTCCTGATTATTTTAAAAATAGCCAGTGATACCATTATACCAAAACGATAAAAATTACATCTTTTCAAATTATAATCGCGTATCTATATTACAACTAATTTCTAAAGTATTTTTAAAATGGTAATTTTCAGTCAGTGATACGATTTTTTTTTCATGCAAATAATTTATTTCGTACAGGCCAATTTGGTTTTTGAAGTGTTCACTAAGCAGAAATAGCTACTATTCGTCTTGCTAATCAATATGCAGACAAGATGGCAATATCTCCAATACTACCTTAATATCAACTGCGGTTCCACAGGGCTCTATTCTTGGCCCACTTCTGTTTATTGCATACAACTGCTGGTGAACTATTTAAATATATAATCTATGCTGATGATTCTACTTTTTATACATGTTTAAATCTAAAGGATCAAAATTCCAGTACTCCCATAGCCAAAGAATTATATGTCGTTAGTGAATAGTTTCAAGTTCATGATCTCTCTCTAGATGTTAGTAAATCGAAATTCATGATTTTTCATCATCAGTGTACCTGAAATCTTAACAAATAATATCTTAGTTGAGGTTGTTGACAATTTCAACTATTTGGGACTTTGTTTGGACGAAAAAACTTGCTTGGAATTAACATATTACTGAAATAAGTTCCAAAATATCAAGAGCTATTGGCATCATTCAGAAGTTAAAACTTTTCCTTCCATTAAATACGAAAAATATGTTATACAATTATTTGATATTACGCCATGCAAATTATGGTGTACCTACCTGGGGGTTCAAACATGATAAAATAACAAGGCTCCAGAAGAATGCAGTGTGCTGTATGTCTTGTAGCAAATATTATGCACATAACGAACCAAGTTTAAAGTGCTAAAACAACTTGAACGTAGAAGATTTGTTTACTTTAGCCAAACAAAATTTAATTGCCAATTTGTGCATGAGAAACTCCCAACAAGGCTGCCATAATTACAATTTATACCTAATAGAGATATACATAGTCACGGTACTAGAGAAATTAGAATCAGTGGTTAATTCATTAATCAAGTCGAAAACAAATTTCAGTAGGAAAGCCCCATGTTTTATATTCCAAAGGTCATAAACTCTACTGAAGATATCATATCAAATAAAATCTATTCTCATAGCCAGGTAAGTTTTTCAAAATATGTGAAAACTTTTTAAAAATACAAAAGCAAATACAAAAATTGAATGTACTGTGTATGATTGTTACATCTGTCAACAAAACAATCAATCTTAACTCGAAATAAACCATTAGCATTTTACGATAGTCACAAGAATATAATTCTCATACTGGTATATATATAATATATTTCATAAACATTCCCCATGTTCATAACCACTAACAATTCTTGTTACAATAGTGGCTCTTGCCACAGCAACATGTATAATGTTATACCAAGGGTGCCCCTTGATCAACACTGACCATTCCTTTTATTATCAAGCACTTGACTTATGTACACCATGTGTTGGTCACAAATAAACGATTACTGAGTTCTCAGTTCATCATTTGTTCATGGTCTGTCTCTCTGCTTTGCAATACATATGGAAATTACCTACCAATTCATTCCTGTGGTCAAAGTTGAAAGCGAGTTCCTAGTGTCCCCTGCAGCTAATAATCCAACTAGATTTTCATGAAGTAAAAAAATAACCTGACCCATGAATGTCCATGTATTTTTGTGCCTAGGTAGGGACACAACAAATGGAGAAAACAAGAACGGTTTCCATTTAGGCATTAAATACTGGTGATACAAAGTAGTTGGGAGGTTTAGCTTATATACCGTAGTTCACAGAGTACTTCATATAAAAGTAGAAAAGAAGATTTGATTGAAAGCAAATCTGTGTGTGTGCCTTCAAAAGTTGTAAATATTTAATAGTACAACTTTAGTCCTTCGGTACTTCACATTCCATTGAGCCTATAGCTTGATGAAAATTTCAAAGTCCAAATGACCTTGACCTTTGAACTTTTCAGGTCACATGTAAATTTTAAAAAATGTAAGTGTTACAATACCTTCAATTTAGGGATCGTGTACAAATAAAAACCTTTCCAAAATTCTGAGAAACCATCGGAATGGAGGGAGGGGGGTTAATGGCAAAATCGGAATTTCACCAATTTTTTGGAAAGCTTCAAAATTATCGATGTGATAATGCGGTAGCGGTAACGGTCATTTTTAAAGACTATCCTGATCATGCATGGTCTGCATAACCTTTCCAATGCAACTTAATTTTCATGTATTGTTTTAATAAGGAGGTGTAGTTTTTGGAGGATATTAAAAGAATATATTAAAGTGACACATACCTGTTGTTTTTCCATTATATGGGTGAAAGAATGTATGGGTTTAGATGTATGTCTGCAGCAGCTGACATGTTGGTTTTCCAAAAATTTGGTGATATTCGAATGGGCATGGAGGGAGGGGGTTAATCAGATTCCATTGTTTTTTTTGGAATTTTGGAAAGGCTTTTATTTGTACACGATCCCTTAAGTCCAACATGATTAGAATTGGATGGAACTTGGCCCAGTTATGGCTGGGTGAAACTTCTAAAGGTCTAAATGACTTTGACCTTTGACCTTTAGGGCTCACATGTAAGTTTCAAAATGTGCAGTGTTACAATAGCTACAATTTGAGCCCAACATGATCAAGAGAGGATAAAAATTGACCAAGTTATGGCTGGAAGAAAGCCACAATCAAAAGTGGCCGTTGACTTTGAAATGACCTTTGGCTTTGAGATGACCTCTACTTGAGGTAAACTTTGACCTGTAAAATGACATTTTGACCTAAAATTGGCCTTTGACCTTAATAATTGAGATGACTTTTGCCTTGCTATGATCGAACTCCTATACATTCGGAACCACATCTACTATAGTATAAGAGGTATTTAAGATCTAAAACTTTTTTTAGCCCTCATTTGCACAATTTGGAAAAACATGACCTCTTATTATTAAGAGGAAAGACTTCATTCATAGAAGTATAATTGTGCCACGTTTGGAGTTTCTACGTATGATATCTTTCAAATGAAATGTCGGACAAATTTGCCTTTACAGAGAAAAAGAAGAAAAGAAAGAAAGAAATAAAGAATTCATGGAAAAACAATATGTCTGTGTCGGCACACAGACATAATTTGCTGAAGACGGGCCTATTGATTCCCTTAGACTCGTTTTTTATGAGAATTTCATTAAACCCTATGGACAAGAAAACTTGCTTGTATCTCTGTTCACGACAACATCTTAGTCCCAAATCACCTGAATATGCTTCAGAAAATTCTGCATTATTATCGTTTCACTACAAGGCATACTACTAGTGCATTTTTATATTTCTTCAGCAATTGGGTATAATTAACTTACGCACTTCACTGTGTCACATATATATCCCCGACCTTCGTGTTGGGTCCTGGCCACTCTGGTGGGCAATGGGACAAGTAGTTACGAAATATAGCCTGTTTGCTTATGTCTGTCCTTTAGCGGACGTAGCAGAAATTTTACAGCCACAAGTGTTTCAACTTGATTACCCTGTACGGACTGTGTGTGTGTTTGGGTTGTGTGCGGCGCAGGTTCTCAATGTGGCATGTTAGGGCATTGAGTCGCCTCACGCCTCCGGGCGTTTAACTGGTGTCGCTGTGTCAGTCCGTTCGCTTCAGGTCCCTTAAAATTTTTAAGGGTGCCCTGTCCACCACACGCCATGATTACAGACTTCACGGGTTTCGAGGTGTTAGAGTTACGCAAGGCTCTTTATGATTTTTGTATATGCAAGAGGGATAATATGTATTACAATTTTGCTTGTATTGTTTAATCCTTGCCGAATATTGTTAGTTTTTTGTCATACGCTTTGTGCGTGTAAATTAATATCATTTTTTCGGTTATGGGGCCTGAATTAATCATCATCATTATCGTCATCATCGACCTTTGTGCACTGTTGTTCGTGTCCTGAGTGTAACAATCAGCTCAGTCTATAATCAACCATCCCCCCCCCAAAAAAAAATAAATCAATAAAACCCTTGGGGCTTGGATAGTAATATCTGTAAGAGGGACTGATATAAGGCTTGCCCTCTTTCCAGTCGCTATTGAACTACGGGTTTTGATAGTACACAATACAAATCATCAAGTTTTGATGTAGCATTCAGTTTGACGTATCAGTAAAAGTTATCCAGCAGCAAAAAATAAGATAAGCAAACAAGGCGGCCGCTCTCAAACTTTCAAAATTCCTGCCATCTACAGGGAGACTGCTGCAACCTCCATATTTTCAAAACGGATATGTTGCAAACCATTTAATGATATCACTTCTCCTGCACATTATCAATTAAACAGCAAAAGAACCAAAGTGAAGATTTTGGGAATACTGAATTATGAAGAAATCACCCTATACAAGAACATAAAATGCAGACATAAGCAAACCTTTGATACTCTTACTATTTAGTAAGTTTGTATGTGCCTAGGATGCATGGCCGACTCTTTTGATAATGACAACTAAAATTGATGATGGTATAAAATGTATCCATTTTGCAGTGTGAACTTATTTTTTCATCTTTTTAGAAGGTGAAATTATATACTTTGCCAGCAGCATTTTACCCTCTCTTGTTACTCTACAATACATTGTAAAACAGTATTTTACCTACTATTTACTAATTCCTTTAAAAAAATATCTCGGCTAGATAATGGTTATGTGTATTGCAATTTGATCTTCTGATGTTATGCTAGGCGTTTTGTGTATGGTGAGAGGATTTTCATAATGATTTCAATAAACGCGCATAGGATCATGGAGAAACAGAACTGATACTAGGCACGCACTCGCTGGTTATAGTTACCCATGCGATCAGGGAACCAGGTTATGAGAGAAGCGGTTAAGTTCAAGCACCCGGAAATCCCCCCTTCCCCTTCAGAATGCACCGTACATACTAATGCCATGTCTCCTTTAGAGAGATCAGTGTATGTTACCACCTGACAGGAAAGCTTAAGAGTGCAACAGAGCGCTGCAAAACTAATACGAATCCAGTGCAAACGCTGTGTGTTAAACGGGGCTATGCAGGGGCTTCCCAATAGCTGTCCGACCTATCCGTCTAACCCCCGACTCATAATATACACAGACACACACACAAACCAACACTGCGGCGTCCAGTTAATATATATATATATTGAATTGCATAAATGATTCTCAAAAACCCCAAAGTAAACGAGGTCTTAAGGCTGTTAATGGCACGAACCTAATCATGTGTTTAAATCCATGCTTAATGTCTGAGATGATCACGATCTGTGGGGGCCTTTGATTGAGAAGAATGACTCCACCCGCAAAAAGATAATGCTAACATTCAGCAACACGTACGTACGTATGTCGTATGTGTGAATGTGTGTGTGGGGGGGATGGTGGTGCGTGCTTGCTTGTATGTATGTATGTATGTATGTATGTATGTATGTATGTATGTGTATGTATGTACCAAAATGTAGAATGTATTTATGTCAGACATTTTCCCAAAAAGAAAAATCGATCTCTGTTTCTTTATTTTTCTGTACAACGTTCATTTCAGACACCCGAATTTTGAATATCTTCGAATCTACAACATATAGAGATGCCTTATGTATGTGTGAGTGGACCTGAAATACAGTTTATCTTTTTCTTTGTCCACAAAGACTTATTCGTCTACTCGTCCACTTGCTTCATTTGTTAGTTTTGAATAAGAACATAAACAATGAGGAACTAAAGAAGCTTTCTAACTGTTGGGTCAAGTAAGTGCCTGTTGCCCCTATATTGGCCTAAAATTGGAATGCATGGATACTCGCGGAGTCAAAATGTTTCCGTTCGCCTTTGCCTTCAATACACCTTAACACCTTTCCCGGTCAATTAGGAATGAGTGTGGGCATAAGAAACAGCTTACCTTGGCCTAGATTCACCAACGTAAAAGGAAGCTGCTGAACTTGGGTCTGTTACAGCTGATAGACCTTTGTGTGAAATGGACACCAAACGCGAGTTGACATGATTGTCATTTCATATGGGTCACTGGGGTTCCACCTTGGAATCGAGACATATCCCAAAAGCCAGAGCTGAATAGGTGTGGTAGTCCAACAACTTTGGAATAGCATGGAAGTGTGCGAGCCAAGACCTCTGGTGTTCTATTCTGATATATAATAGTGCCATTATAACCTCTAAGGTCGCATCACAGTCCATATTATATTGCAAATATACCTCCTCTTAGCATTTTGCAAACGGATGCTACGATCAGCATTTTCGTTTGCTTGTCGTGTTTGTCCATTTGCTTGTTATTAGTTCCTTCATTTATTTGTTTGTTCATTTATTTATTCTTTCATTTTATGTTAATCATTCATTCATATATCTATTTATAAATCAAGGTATTCACGTCGTACTCCTTCTATAAATCAACTTGCATTATTTACATGTCTACGCAGAAACAAATACAAAACCCAACACAAATCAGATAATACTGAAACTCATGGACAGAATAAAAGAAACAAACAAGGTTTCAATTCACTCATTGATTCATTAAAAACACTGCGAATGATGTGGCTGTGCACTAAAATACGATGCAAACAAGAGTATTTAAGTGTTCGATTGCGTCACATAACCTAACTTTTGCTTATCACGGCCTGTTATATTCCACCATTGCATAAATGTAAATAAATCTGTCTCTGGTTAAAATGATGCAAAGCGAGGTTTTAATCCCAGCAAATAATAAATACGGTCAGACTTGCAGCAAAATACGTTTTAATCGCACGCAATTCCCTGGGGGAAAATATTCTACACGATTACACGGATTTACATTTTTAGAAGGCCACACTGCATTTTTCCGCAAATGATACTAAACGGATTTTCAAAAGATATAATGTTTTACTATGTTTTCATGGATAGTTTCATATTCTGTACCTTTGCTTTAATTGCGTCTGTTTTTTTCCTTAATTTTATGCCGGGGAAAGTCAAAGATACTTGATGTTAATTAATTGATTAATTCAGCATGGCATATTATACCCCATTTACAACGGAGGCGCTCACACCGGGGTAGTAGTCGAGACGGACCCATTTAAAATGCACAAGGCTACAAATTCCAGATAACTTTGTAAACATATAAACAAACATATATCAGGTAATGTAGAGCTCTCTACTTGTGTATATACTTCACTACTGTCATCAGCAAGGGCAGCTGATCTTATATCAAGGGCATCTGATACAAACTTGCGATCAGTGGCATTGGAAACTTTGAAAGCTTTTGGACATTGACCCTGGGCAATGTCTCCAAGAAAATAATGACAGGGAATGAGCCACACTGGTTATACATTGTTTTTGTCGTAAATCTTTCACCTATAACAGGTACAGTCCTGTTATATGCTTGCTGTATATGTTATAACATGTGATAAATAGCTTGAATTAGTTTCATCGAACATTTGTCATAAGTCTGTTATCTGTAATTTTAAGAGGTGTATTTTATCACATGTAATGTAGTCCACCAAGAACGACTGATCTACACGTCGGTAAAACAACATAGATGCGATCAAAATATGGTGTGTTGTATCATAAGTGTGCGTATGGCTAAAATTGGAAAACCAGCCGAGTGGAGGAGATGAGTCAGCTGACTGGCCTCGATCCCGCGATCAATCCGAGTGTTTGCACGAGGAGTGATCCGCCGCGGGAACAAGGCTAGCCTGCTGACGAGTCTCCTGGGCGCGGCTGGTTGCACTTCCATCCAGTAACTATAGCTGTGATTTTGTTTTTAACCATAGAATACAAAGACTACAATTTAAACAGTTTGGACGTTTATTTTCTATCAAACAACGCCCAGCGTATGAATATGTGTGATGCATGACCCAGTAATTGAGTCATTTGAAACACAACTTGCTTGCCTTGCACAGCCAGAAAGATTTATCAGCGGAAAACCGATGTACAGAGGCTCAAGCCAGTAACAATCTATCTGGAGACATGGTACACCAGAAAAGAACACGGTCAATTTATTTGGAGTTCGATACATATATGTTTACAGGACCAAAGAAATTGGCTCCGGCGAACAAGCTATTTTGATTTTGATCCCTGCGAACACGGGACTGCTGACTGGTGCCAACTGCAAGAGCTCGCCCGGGTGCTCTCTCAATTGCGCATCTGCTCAACTAGTTATTTCCCTGCAGCATTTCACACATATGAAAACAATTTACATTGGCAGTTGGAAATAAACATTTGTCGTCACGGAATGTCTTCAAGCATGGAGAAAGGCAAGTCCCTAGTGATCAATGCTGCCTGCAGATTAAAGCAAATGTTTGACCTTTGACCTTGCAGACGTTCCAAGTGTGGAGGAAAAGTATTTCTCAGCGAACTTCGCACTGTGGCGATATGGATTGACCCTTGCACTGTGTTGATATGGACAGGGTTGTCATCCAGTCTGTATTTCCCGCTTTTGTGGATAATACAGCTATAATTACTGGATAAGAGGAACTCCCAATCCTTCATTTAATGCATTTGTAGTCAATAATTGTGGGAAACTGTCAATAAAACCGGGCAACACCTTGTATTATTTCAGTTTTGGTTAATTTATGTGCGCATCATTAGGCATAATGATCAAATTTAGTGTCAATATCATTATTGTAGTAACAGAGCCAAAGGTTTGCCATGCATGACTAAAATGAAGATGTTTGTGAGTTGTGCCGTAGATTTTCCTACCTTTAGCAATTGTATCACATAACATATTGTATCTTAAAAACTGCCTCGTTAGACCCTAATACGTCTGGCCATTCTTATCATTTAACAAAATGTATCACATAGTTGTATGCTTTACATAAGAACGTATAATGGAATAATACAATTCCATAACTAAAAATCAAAACAATGTTTTATACTTTGTCTTGTACATCATATAGCATTTGTCCATAAAAACAGAAACATTGAAACAGAAGTCCCATAATATTACCTTGCGCGTACAGGTTGGACTATAGTGCATAACGTCTATTCTAGTCTAAGATGCAGATTGTTTTCATTTCCGTTCCTTCAATCCATTAAACGTCAAACGCTGCTAACGTTAAATATCATTCAAATAGCATGCTATACATGCAATCTCCATTTGACGATCAAGAAGAAAAAAATGTCAGATTAGTCTCCTTGTCAATTTATCTAAAATAAGACAAAGAGACATGTTTGTAGTTGTCGCTTTTGGAAAGGGCACTTTATATTTTATACCCAGCTTCCAGTCAAACAGCTGCAAATCCATTACGTGTCAAAACAGTCTGCTTCCAACTACCACCCTCCACAAACGTTTTATACCTTATGCCAAAAGCGCTGTTCTGACTTAAGTAGTGCCCAAGTATTCTATATGTTCGTATCAACAAATCCATCCAGGGAAATTTAAGCATACTTGAGACGTGAAAGGTTAAAGTACAGAAGTCTGAAGTCTGGGATTGTAAAATGCATGACATATGGTGAATATCTGTATGTGCTTACATTAGGTACAATTGAGTTTCCTACAAGGATATATGACAGCAGAAAAATCGTGTAATGGAAATTATGTGGCAGGCCTGCTGCTTCAATCAGCCCAGGTTGGCTTCCGCCGCTTAACAACCGTTGACAAGGGGGTGGGGGTGGGGGCAGTGGCACATGATAACATAAAGAGCTAACATTCGATTGATATCCAAGGGTCCGCCAACCAATCTTTATCGTACACTTGTAACAGAATTATGTGGCCAGGTACGTCCACAACCCGCATGGTAAAGCTAAGTGCATCTGAAGCTTTTGAAGGATCAAATACGTGACCCTGTACAAAGTTAGTACGTCTTTCAGGGCATGAAACGACTAACGTATTTTGCCTCGCGTGAGGATTTGTGACACCTGGCTCGCGATTCACTTGGTTTTTTTCTAAGGTTTGCCGTAAGATCACCGCATTTCCCCGTGGGATAATTTTAGATACAAAAACACATATTTTGGCATAAGTGTACTCATGTGGCTTCTCTTTGCCTTCTGTTCGCCCCGGAAGAGTCACTGCAATTAAGGCCATGGATTGAAATCCACTAAGTGTCAACGCCCCTTCGGCGGACACTTGGCAGTTCAACTCATTTGGATGGCTAGACTTCCTAGGCTATTGGGAGTGCTTACGACATCATAAAAACGATCAGTTTGGTCATTTCCTCATGCCGAAATGCTATAAGCCATGCTAGATTACCGCCCCAGCCCCCGTTTCTGAAGCACCCGTCGGTCGTGTCATCTTATGCGCTGCTAGCGTTTAATTTTGCTGCATTCTTCTTTTCGCTTATTCGCAAAAAAATGTTTAAATTAAAAAAAAATATATATTCTTTTTAAAATTTGCACAGGAACTATGTTTATACAACTTCAGTTAGATGCCTGCATGCAAAAACTAAAAAGTCATACCAGTAAAAGTAAGTGCATTTACAGTAGTTTTTGCGTTAGTTTTACTGGATGACACTATCTTGTTCCTGTTTGACTAGTCCCTGAGATAAATTGACCCTCGACCATACACGAAGGATATTGTGCATTAAATGTGAACAATAACTTCGACGCCATGATCTGTACCTTGTTGATGAGGCTGTTAAAATAGCACCGAAACAATGAATCACCCGTGTATTTTCCAATGGAACTGTTATGATAGAAATACACATGTCATATACCTGAACTGTTATTTAATTTCTTTTCACTTGGGCTCATAAAATGATGTTACATCATATCAAGATATACATAAAAAATGGCGGCTGAAATAAATGTACCTCTAAAGCAGAGACCATCAACTGGCCACATCACTAAATAGAAAACACTCGTGAATGAACCAACGCCAATGTAAATACCATTTCGAAACATATTGCTTTTTTTATATTTTCAGATGTTCATAGGAAGATATAACCACCCAAAATGTTATTTCAGTTCTATAATCCAGGAGAACATTTGAAAAGAAAAATTTATAAATCCATATCTTTTTCATGGATTGCGAATCAGGCCAAGCCTATACCAATCACTCCCCATGGCACAGATGGTGGCGTCTTTCCCAACTACTTGTTTGGTGGAGGAGACCCAAAGACTCGGAGAAAGCCACCGTGCACAGTCAGAGTAGAAGGTACTCTTTCCACTTGCTTCCCCGGTCGTGAATCGAACTCGGGCTGCAGAGGTGAAAGGCGGGCGTGTCACAGTTTTGCCAACCGTGCACTCAGGAGAAAATCCAAAGGTTTGCAAAATAATCATAGCATCACATTATTTTGCAAACCTTTGGAATCTAATAACATACAATTGAAACTTGCGTCAAACTCTCGAATATTTTCTATCTTAAAAATAAATTGAGTTTTCAGAAATGATAACTGTTTGGTCGAAAAAGTTTAGTGCACAGTAACAAAATTAGCCTGTTCCCTACTTCAGTTTTGTTTTCGTTTCATGTTTTAATGGTTGGTGAACTGCACCTTTAATTATTGCACCTAGATTGAAATTTGGGATTTATTTTTTTTTCGTTGTACATGATCAACTGGAATGTTTCCCAGTCTTATTATGTTTGAAAGAAATACATTTGAACTATGTACAATATTCAATTGAAATTTGCCATCATGTAACTAAATATCAGTGGCATTTTCAGTGATATACGATATGTCAATTCAATTTGAAAGCTTCAAAAATAAAAAACATATTTGTCACAGAGCCAACAAGACAGGGAGCAATTTGAAACCTCCAACATTGGTGTGCAGAAAACTGGGGCAAAAAGCAACTATTGGTAATATCGTTTTTCTGTTTATTCCCCCCCCCCCCCCCATGAAGTTTTTTTTATTATATATTGAAATCCCAAATCTATTTTAGACACCTGTGCGGCTATAATTCTTTCCATTCTTAGACACCTGTGGCCTCATATCGCACATAACCCTACTGGCATTATTTTTAGACACAAAGAAATCCTTTCCTTAGGTTGTTTTGTCCCAAATCATTGTGAAAATTCAATGTGATCGTGTAATATGGACATCCCACAGACACAAAATTCGCAAGACAACCAAACGGTTGGCCGGGAGGGAGGGCCTTGGCTGTATTTGTTAAATACATGCATAACCACCAGATGAGGGAGACATTTGCCTCCAAAAAATAACAACACCGCTGGGCCATTCCCTTCATGGTGACGTCGCTCAAGTAGGCTTTCTCACAGGCCGTGTTTGCTTTGGAAAATAATGCGAAGCAATGACTAACACTGTGCCATAACACTTTTGGTTTCTAATGACTGCAGCGCCACCCTGTAGTTATCAATAACTGTTACAACAGGAACCAAATCCCTCTTTTGCGTCTCCGTGTGAGTCACTCACTTTGAATCTCCATCATGATTTGGGATAAAACGTCCTGAGGGAAGGGCTTCTGCAACGCTAGCGTTATGATTCAACTTCATATCATATTAAGCCCTGCATTACAAATACATATCACCACCAGCACTTAACATGCAAGCAGGTACCAATATTATTGTTGCCGGACATTTACAATGAAAACTATCACCGCCTGTATCACATGCACCATGCAGCCTCCATCGTTCATGGTTTTATGCATGCTAGTAACATGGCCACATTCGATTTGTCATGTATTTGGAATGAATAGGTAATACATAACACGCTATTTAGCAAGCTATGTTGGGCTTGTAATGCATTTTAATAGAATGAACACAATCACTAGCCGGCGGCACGTTATCTATATCCACCAACGCCAGTCGTCTGTCACAAATACATCGTCAACATAAAATTATAGTCTATTCTGCTGGTAATAATTAAGAATTGCATTGCAAACATATAACAGTAAACAACGTTCCGTCAGCGTCAACTGGAACTGACAGTTATCAATCTCCGTTGATCACCCAAGGACTTAGTTACTAATATACAGATTAAGAGCAGAACAAAGGCAAGGTCAGATTGTGATGGACCTTTGCTCGCCAAATTAATTTTACGTCACATTTCCAGGTACGTACATTGTACATATTTCATTGAATATTTTGTGCCCGTAGCATTTTTGAGAAATCAGCATTTTTGTTTTAGAAATATTTATTACATCTGAATGCGCACTCGTGTCCATGAGTCAAGATTCGCTGAGCCAGATCATTATCAGTATCTGTTATTGTTTAACAATATGTATCGGGACCAGCTGCATAGAAACTTTCAGTTCATGCTTACCGCGCTAGAAAAATAGATAATCTCTCAATCAACCAAACACAAAATGAATCAGTCAATCAATCAATCAATAGTATGCGGAAAAAGCGCTTACCTCTCCCTCAAAGCGAGGCTCCAGGTCTTTCCACATCCGAATCTCTTTTCTTAAATCCAAACACTCAAAAGGAAGATTAATTTCTCCAAGAAAGTCATCTCTTTTTAAGTTATGTCCCTTATTAAATATTTTCATTTTTAGCCTCAAGGGCATCAACTGCTCCTTGGTGAAGTTGTTAAAGTAAAACTCCTGGTTGTAGTATGGGTTTTTCGTATGCTTTACCACAGCTGAGTGCTGCTTCTGCAACTTGCCTGGCATCAAATAAAGTCGAACATAAGAACTGATGGAATGATCAGCATCGGAATAATGACGAACAACGAGGTTCTCAGCTCGTATGAGAAAAACACGCAGCCTCCTTGCAGGGCCTTGATACTGGATGGAAAACTTAATTTCACCTAATTCTGCGACTCCTTGCATATTTAGTTTACTGAGGCTATTGCAGGAACATGAAGTGTTCAAACCTGAACCTATTGAGGTACTGGCCACAATACTCGAAGGTACTTCCACAGAGCTCACTTTACGCACAGGATTATGTACAATAGAACCATTGCTTCTCCTATGGGCACAAGGACTGTGTTCACACGAACTTCCCTCTGTGTGACTGGCATCATCTCTGCCACACTTGGGACAGTTTTCGTCGTAGAGGCCAGGCAGAGACGATCGCCTGCGGTAATAAAGTTTCTCCTTCCTACCTTTACGTGAGCCTTCACTCAGCTTCCTCTGCAAGGGAGCCCTAGGGCAAAGCTCTGAGCAAGAGCCTGTGGGTGAAGTACTTAGTAAATTTGGATTGCTGCCATATGCAATTGTTCCTTCTGTTGCAGAATTGCTCCTTTGATGCGGGGCGAGAACCCCGAGCGGTGCCACCACAGCAGGGACGTTTCTACGCCTACTGCTGAGTTTTCGCACATGTTTTACTTTAAATTCAGGTTCTTCAACTCTGGGTGTCTCATCAGGTGGGATTGATGTAGCAACAGCTAAATACATACGACCAGCGTCAAAGGATTCGCATTTCATTTTGCGTGAGTTGTGTCTTTGGAGAGGAGAGTTGTTTGGACTTGTGTCACATTCGTGGTGTTGTACATCTTTCCTTTTTGGATGTGGACTCTGTGACAGAGTAATGAAGCCAAATGGTGTTTTGGTACGAAACTGCGGTGGCCCGCCAGCTCCTGATGAGAGAAGTTCTACATTAGTGTCTTGCTGAGGTTGTTCTAGAAAATCAAACGATATTCCTTCCTGTGAATCAATTTTGCTGGGCCAGCATTTGCTTGGACTTACAGGAGCCGATTTACTAGTAAATTTGGGACTGGGCAGCAGCAGACAAGGTGACGGTTCTCTGGGCGTTGGAGAGTGCCGAGGGCTGGTCTGTGCAGAACAAGGCAAACTCCCACTGGAGTGGCTTGCTCTTTCGCCCTCTGAGCTATCTAGGCTTTTTCTTGGCGGAACATCAACAGCACGTGGAATAGTAAATTCCGGTATGTTGTTCGGTGTAACAACCTGACTTACTTTTCTGCCTTGGTCTTTTCCGTTTTGGAGCAAGTTGAGCTGTGTCGTCGCATCCTTGCATTTTGTAAGGAACCATTCTTTCATGGAGTCCATTTTGCTTGCCTCCAAGTGTCAGAAACTGTCAATATGAATGCATCACCAACACTCTGTAACAAGAGAAAATAAGAAAAACACTGTATTTCATTATAAGTATTAGACGTAGGTTTCCATCCCGGGCAGCATTGAAAAAGAAAAGAAAGCTGTTCCTCAAAATTGGGATGTTAAGAGATGGCAGGTTATCGATGGTGTTGCATGTTATGGATTAGTATGGGTCATATCAGCGCAAAAGCATCACTGAATACTATCAGCGTAATCACGAACCACTCAATGGAAAGCGTGTTATTCGGCCCGATTTGCTTCAAACTTTGATTCATCTGCACTCATGAGAGTCTCTGTCATTAAATATTCATACATGATCGTGCTACCATCTGTCATGATAACAGTACCATGCATCCGCAGATGATTCATTTTCAATATATACCATGATGCATTGCTCAATTGCACTGAAATGAAAAATCCCTGTAACATGAAATAAATCTTGACATCGTTTGATGCAGGGGGGATGCAGCTGACGTCAGAGATGGTCAGTGTGAGCAATGCAACATTTGGCAACAGGATAAACACGACCTCATGGTTGTGTCTCGTTTGACTCCAATACAATGTCTGTATCTTTCCTGTCATTTTTTACGGTATACCCAGGAGTCCAGCGTCTGTCTATTCTTACCAGTTTGCCTACATTAAAACGAATAGTGTATTGCCATGACGGCTTATTCTACAAATTATAAGAAGTTCCGCTCTCTTGTTATTGGATGCTATTAAATTGGTGTCATAAATTAAAAGATATTTTTAAATAGGAAAGGGCATACAGCTGTCAACTAATTAGAACTCGTGGCACCAGCCAGGTGTAGCTCAATGTCCCGGGCTCTATTTAATACATTTATTAATGATAAATAAATTCAGTACGTCTCTTGTTACAAAGGAGCACTTATTGGTGGTGATACCTATAAATTTGAATACGCAGATAACGTTACACTGTTCTCAGTCGCAGCGGTAAACTTACGTCTAGCTGTCGTTTGCAATGATTATTCTACATCTTGGCCATCGCAATTACGATAAGAGAACTAAAATTTTATGATTGCTGGACAAGTCCTTTGCGGTTTTTAGTGTTTTATCTTGAAATTCGTCTCACGCTTCATAAATACCGAGGCTACTATAAATACATTAATTGTGTATTTTCCTAGCCTGCTCTTTAACGACCATATAGAAAGTTGATGAACTCTACCAGACATACTATGTACACTCTGAGCTCTACTTGCATGGCTTTGCGTGTACTAAGCTCCAAATTAAAACAACATCGGTGAAAACAGTGCACCTACCTTACCATATGGTGTGGATCATACATTTCCAAAAGTACATTGAAATGTCTTCGAATTTTACAAGATTCGATTATAAAACACGGGCTTGTTTTCAGTGAACTATCACATCATTCTACAGCCTCAAAGGCATCTTCTGTTCCCACAATCCCACAAATAGTTGGGCACAGCACAAACCCCCTCTCCAGACTCTTCCTAAAGGATGTGTTGCTTAAATATGACGGAGTACCTAGTTAACCTCACTAACAGCCTTGCATCTGACATTTTCATTGGAAGGATATATTATCATGGTGTTTCACCTATCGGAGTTTTTCTGAGTCTCGATCTTGCCCTAGGTTCCATCAAAGCTTTTACCAACCCCAACCCCCTGCCGATCCTTAATATATAGATGTCAGCTACCTAAAATATCTAAATACCCCTTCAAAATTTTATTTGCCTATTAAAGGGATTTGCAACACATTTTGGCAGTAATAATAGCCACGGATTTTTAATGATTCGTTTTCAGTCATTTCCATCGATGATGGTGTCTTATATAATGTCGCTGTACATATGTACATGGTTTCATTATTTTATCTTTTTCTTCGGCAACGAAGAACCAATGAAATATAATAATTCAGCGTTATTATTACATTACCAGTGTATCATGATTACAAGTTCCGGTTTTAAATGGATTATTGTTTTAAGGGACCACTTTATGCTTTAAGTTTCACACCAACAGTGCCAAATAACTCGCATGTCCTGACGTCACAGAACGACAGAATTAGCTGAATTTCTCTCCTCTAATTTTCTTGCAAAAGATATCTTATGAACATTAGTCTATCAGGCTGTCTCTCAGTATGAATTGAACAAACACATTAAACTAAGTATCGATCGGTTTGGGTCCCTTACTAGCCCTGCATTAGCATTACAAGTAAAGACTTTATCACCAGGCAGCCTAGGGCTGCTCCCACGGGAGCACGTGCAGCCCATGCAAGCTCCAAGCATGTGTCTTGACCCTCATTGATGTGCATTGATCATTATGATGCAAAATGGAATTTCAGCTGACTAATTGCTGAATGTGGTGTACTTGTGAGTGGAAAAATATAGTGGGCATTGGATTCCGGTATACTACTGTGACTAATGTGAACATTTGTTACCTAGTCTCAAAGAAGGAAATATCTCGGCATTGAGGTACAATGTGATTATCCATCTATATGTATATATATACATATATATGTGTATATATATATATATATATATATATTGTATTTGTGTCTTTTTGTCCAAAACCACTTCCTACTAGTCATTACCCTATTCCGCAGTCCGAACTCTTTACTCTCCATAAGCTAACCTGTCCCTGTCTAACTTATACACATAAAAGTTCTATTGTCCATATTGCACACGTTCCTCTGTAAAATTTTGACATATGCTGTATTAGCCCAAATAAATTAAAGGGTCTTCACCCGGTAACTACTCAACATGTTTCTGAGCCTTTTACATGTCTCTATGAGTAGCGGCTCCTTGTCTAAGCTAAATATTCAGCAGAGACAACCCACACAATAATGAATAAATATGAACGTTGCAATTTATAAATTAGCTAAATATGTGAAGTTTTGCTTATAAATGCAGAGCTTCACATCAAAGAAGAATACATGTCAAACAAACCATAATTACCAAATTTACATAGTACAGGTTCAGATAAGAACAATTTGACTTACCCCTGAACCAATATGTCCCTTTTCTAGCTGGACAGCTTATTCCAGTTAAACCATCCGCCAATGTTTAACTGAAGTGGAAACAAGCTGGGGCATTATATTCAGTCCCGGTGATTGTAAAATAAACAGTTGCAGCTAGACCACCTGTACAAACCAAAGGAAATCCTAACAAAGACTGCAACAATATACATCCTGCACCAGCGATGTAAAACAAACTCAATGATGACACCTACTCCTCAAACAATTAAGCTCTATTTAAATGCCAACCCTGAGTCAATGTGTCAACTTAATGTGTCAGGTTTGTGACACTTGAGAAAATGCTGCCAATTTTGAGTATTTTTTTTTTAATATTGAGTAAATGTGCATTTAGGCATACCAGAAAAGAATGGAAGTCATTAGCATTTATGCCAAAAACATGCTATCAAAACAATTTTTCTTAACAGAATTTTAAGTACACTTAGGCAAACATGCAACTGTCGGAGGCCACTTCTTGCTACCTTTAGCCCCTGGGGGTTTACCTAACAGAAAACATGTAAGCCTAAAATGTCTGATAGTGAATATTAAAACAGATAGATGCCAAAAGATAAAGTTAAGTAGCAAAACAGACAAGTTTAAAAACTGTAAATTATTGTGGCCAAACTTTCTAATAATCTTTGGATGTTAACAGTAGAATTATAGGGCAAGTCAGAGAAGAATGAAAGTCTTTTGTATTTATGTCAAGAGAATGCAATGAAAATATTAACCAGATATCAAGTACAATTAGGCAAGCTTGTACCTGTCGTAGGCCGCTTCTTGCTACCTGTAGCCCCTGGGGGTTTACCTAACAGAAAACAAGCTATCCTAAAATGTCTGAAAGGTGAACATTTAAACATAATGATGTCAAAAGATAAAATTAAGTAGCAAAACAGGCAAGTCTAAAATCTCTAAAATTATTGGGCAAGTCAGAAAAGAATGAAAGTCTTTTGTATTTATGTCAAGAGAATGCAATGAAAATATTAACCAGATATCAAGTACAATTAGGCAAGCTTGTACCTGTCGTAGGCCGCTTCTTGCTACCTGTAGCCCCTGGGGGTTTACCTAACAGAAAACAAGCTATCCTAAAATGTCTGAAAGGTGAACATTTAAACATAATGATGTCAAAAGATAAAATTAAGTAGCAAAACAGGCAAGTCTAAAATCTCTAAAATTATTGGGCAAGTCAGAAAAGAATGAAAGTCTTTTGTATTTATGTCAAGAGAATGCAATGAAAATATTAACCAGATATCAAGTACAATTAGGCAAGCTTGTAAATGTCGGAGGCCGCTTCTTGCTACCTGTAGCTCCTGGGGGTTTACCTAACAGAAAACAAGCTAGCCTAAAATGTCTGAAAGGTATACATTTCAACATAATGATGTCAAAAGTTAAAATTAAGTATTTTATATATATATATATATATATATATATATATATTTATATGTATATGTGTGTGTGTGTGTGTGTGTGTGTGTGTGTGTGTGTGTGTCTGGTGTATTTTCCGATAAATGCGTTACGCCATATGCTAATTAAATGATGTATCGAATCATGTATCTGCAAATGACGGTGACGTTTTCAGAGTGCATATATGCCACATTCATAGCTCTGATATTCCACGCAGTAAAATATGCATGTTTGGGGGGGGGGGGGGGGTTGCAAAAATTTTAACACTTTGTCACACAAACATAGTTAATTGATCTGCATACCGTAGTTTATAAATCTGTCAAAACAGTTTCTTCAGCACAGTTTGCTGGTTTTATTTCTCCCTTTCAGCAGTGTCCTGTGTTCCACTTTTCAAGTCATCAAAACATCTCGTTTGTCGTTTCTCTGTTCAACACAGAATCCTTTTGTTCTTTTCGTTATTCAGCACATTGTCCTTTTATTTCATATCTTTCATGAAGAACTGATGAAAATTTGTTATTATCATCATCATTATCCTTATCCGCAGCATTTGAACATTGATTCTATGTGAGTATGTGGGTCATAGACGCACAATCTACAGAGTGAACTTGCTTTATATAGAGATATCATAAAGTACCACATGTTGCCACCATTTTCGTGCCACGTGGAAATTTCTATGACAAATTTAAGGCGGGATATTATCCCTTCACGCGTGTTTGACCCATGAGCTTCACAACAAACAAAGGCTCCCACGCTTCATTTGGCGATTAAACATTACCTCTCACTACATAGAAGCATACAAAATTGATGCCCCCCCCCCGCCTTTTTCTGGAGAATGTACAGGTATTTTCTTCTTTTGTTTCCATATACTGTGGGGTCATTTTCATCCTAAGAGCCACAAATATATGTTGCACAGTAAAATAATTCACGGTTTTTAAGCAGTAGAAACAAACCTAGCTGGGTGCCTGGGGTGTAATTTCGTAAACCTACTCAAGCAGGCCATGAATCAGGAGTAGACAAACAATCTCATGTGTGACTACGTCATAACCTGGTGGCTGTGGATCAAGTCATGTTGGTCAACTCCCTGGGGGACTGTCTGACATGAAATAGTTATGACATAGGCGTATCTACACACTAGTCAGTATAAGACTTCAATCAACATGTTTCTTTGGCACCCCGTTAGGTTTTCATCTGACATCTAGGAAAGTGGATAACAACGAGCGTATTTTACATCTGTTGCTGTCGTTTCTGTTTGTACCTTTAGCATTTGACTGAAATCAACTTCATAAAACAAGCGTTGACGACAGTTGACGGTGTGACTTCAGAGGGATGTAGAGGAGCCTGACTCATGTTGCTGCTGTACAGATGTAGGTGTACATGAAAGATGCAGGCGTACCTGACTGGTGGAGGAGTATCTGACATATGGTGATCTTTAGACGGATGTAGTACACGTAACAGAATGTAGATGTATCTGACAGATAGCATGACACCTAACAGATGAAAAAAAAACTTTAGAAGCAACGCGATATGTTTCCAATTTGTTGAAAATAGGGAAGCAAAGTTGTCGTTTTTCATAATTTATATAATTTCAAAGCTATTGCTCACGTTGTTTGAGACATTTTAAAGCTTTTACCCCACAAATGAATACGAAATCTTTGTAAAAAATCTAAAAATTCTTGGGGTGTCCCCATACGGAAAAAAAATTGTTTACACCTACCTAAGGTACATCCCCACCAAGTTTGAAGTCAGTCTGGTTGACAGTTATCGGAGAAGTAGTCGCAACTATGAATTACATTTGCTTTATCGATGGACTTACAGCAATGTATGCATTACACTGCACGTAACGGAATTAAAAAAAGAAATCGTTAAAGACCACAGATCCAGAGTATCACTTCCTAGAGAAAACTTTTTTTCATTTAAACCTCCTCGAATGTCTATCTTCATCAAATTTTAGCGCAATCTGAGTGACTGCTTTGCAGAAGCCGGCAGTAGCAAAAAATATACAATAAGCAAGAAAAATGACAGCGCTCCGCGATGCATGGATTAAGGCCCGGCGTATCCACATGTGTCTCTGTGCGATTTCAAAGCAATCAGCTTTGTGGTTTTACAAATAAAAATCTTAATCTAAATTTTTAGCATTACTACATAAATAAATTTGGTAGATATTTTCCGAATATACATCCCCACCACTCTCGAAGGGAATCCGGTTTAAGCTTTTGAGACAAAAAGTCTAAAATATGAATTACCATTTGAGTTCCTTGTGACTTTATGGATATGAATACAAATGTGTGCATTTGCCGTCAGGTACCCAAAATGAACTAAATAAATAATAAAAAAAACAAAAAACCCACACACCTTAAAATCGAGGTAGAAAGCAGCATCACCTAGTGAACAACTGTATTTCACATTCGCACAAGCTACATTTCCGAATTGTTTCAGCAAAAGTCGCAAACAAGGAAAACATACATACATACATACATACATGCATATATACATACATACATACATACATACTTACATACACACACACACACACACACACATACATACATACATACATACATACATACATACATACATGAAGACCAGGGTCGTGATAGAGGCCCATATATGTGTACACATACGTGTATGGAAGCTGTACTGTTCAATAATTCACGAAACCCTGGGTTTTTATATACAAAGCCTTGGCTTGTGTACCAAAAGTCTGTGGTTTGCTAACAAAACCCAGAGTATTGTACGTAAAACCACGAGTTTTGTAACAATGCCCCGAGTTTTCCTTGTGAATTACAGGGTTTTGTAAACTACCCATGATAAGAAAACAGATATCATAATTTTAAAATTTTGTTCGATAATATGCACAGAACCCTGGGTTATATAACACAATTCAGGCCTTTGTAGGCCAAACCTTGGATTCTCTTCGCATAGCCCAAAATGTATCAAAACTCTGGGATGTGTTGTCAAAACTCTGGGTGTTGTAACAAAGCCCATGGTTTTGCTTTGTTATCCAATCTTTTCACACAACTATCGGTTTTGTTTCAAAACCCAGAGTATTGTCATGATGATCCTGGCTTTTGCAGTATTTTTGCCCAATAATTTGCAAAGCCCAGAGTTTTGTGGCATCACAAATCTAAGAGTCATGTAATATGCTTAATTCATCTTGAAAATTTGCAACACCCTGCGATTTGTTGTGATAACTCTGGTTTTTGCTGTGGGCTTTGTTCTCCGACTCATAGTTATAGTGGAGGTAGAGTGTGTTTATAATGTTCCAGATTCATAAATTTCACAAAAACGATGTAGGCCTACTTTACTCTTTTGCTGTAAACTTAGCTGACTGACAAGTCGGGAGAACTAAAAGGTGATAGGCCTAACTGGTCTCTTTTTATTTTTGGCAGAAGTAATGAAATTTGAGTTTTGGGTGGTTAGGCCTATAGATTTTGGAAAAGAACAAGTGTCTGCAGTTAATGATGAATATTTCTAAGGTTGAGAGGACCGATTTAAAACCACCAGTTTCCTTTTATTGGTGACTGCCTGTCTCAAGTCAGGAGTGAAATTTGTTTCTTCACATTGGTATTGGAAGAAAAATGTTGATGCTTTGGCAAGTCTGAAATCTCTTTGCTGTCATTGTTTGGTTTGGAATTAATGAATATGGATCATGTTTTTCTGTACTATTTGTTCAACAATTCACAAAACACAGGGTTTTTGTGACTCCACGAATAGTACGCTTTTTTAATAATTCGCAAAACCATTGGATTTCTGACGTCAGAAAACTAACGGTTTTGTAATTTACCGCCATATTTGTCATATGAGTATACCATCCACTGACAACACGGCTTGCATAATGTAATTTGATGCAAAAAGACAACTGACTCATTTTGCATAACTTTACACCTTCGTAGGTGACAACGGCTATTAATCACAGTGAAAAGTCATGTCCCAGACAAATCGTAACCATGGAGCCCCAAAACATCGTGTCGTATAGAACGTAGCTTTAGACTATGCATGTGGTAACCAATAATGATGTTAATAATCACACAAATTGAACCACTTGTAGTTTGGCACTATTTTTAAGTTGAGCCTACAAAGTAACAGCTGTCATGGTTGTTTGGTTACAAAATCCTGGGTATTACACTTTTTCCAAACCCAGGGATTTGTGACGTCACAAAGCCTAAAGTTTCGCAATCTCGCAAAGCCCAGGTTTCGGTAGAATGCAAAATCCATGGTTTTGGTCTGTTTTTCCACGGTAATGCAAAACCCAAGATTTTTGTGATAAAAATAAGGGTTTTGTGAACAAAACTGTAGACTTTGTTAAAAAAAAGTCAGGGTTTCACAGTTTTGCTCTTTAACTGTCTGTTTCGTGCTCAAAACCACGGTTTTTTCTACAAAACCCAGGCATTTGTCCTTAAACTCTAAGCTTTGTTCATGAACTATGATTGTGTGGGAAAAAAGGACAGGGAGCTTTGTAGCAAGACCTAGGGTTTTGTCCAAGATTATATCAAAATCCGATAACTAAACAAAACCCAGGGTTTTGCTAACGAAACTTAGGGTCGTGTGATAAAATCTATGGTTTTGTTACAGAAATTCAGGAGTTTGCTACAAAACTCAGGGGTCTGTGAACGAAATTCATAGTTTTGTGAACTATCAAACACGACCACTAACATATGCGTACGTTTGTGATGAAGAGTCCGTGCATGAGAACGGTATTTGACAATCTAAGAAAGCAGAATAAAGGGTTCCTGTCCGACAGCTTTCATAAAAATGCTTCTATGAACTTACCCAGGTTAAACACCACATTCAGTTGTTATCACATGCATTCTATGAGGGGGGGGGGGGAGGATACCGTTCACTCGCCATGCTAGGGCCGGTAAAGGCACAACTATCATTTGTTTCTTGCATATAATTACCAGTTAGCATGAAAACAAACCTGAGCAAACACAAAGGGTAGTCAAACATTGGATGTGTTGGTAGAATAGAGTCTATAAATACATTCAGAATATGTCTAAAACCAATGGGCTATATTCCCCATCCATTCATGACTGCCTGGGGAATCTTCCAACATAAACTTTCAGACTATATTTGACAGAAGTCTCCTTTTATGCAAAAAGGACCACGGGCGACACATCTTCTGTGGGGTTCTCAACAATGCAAAGGCACGATTCAGTGTCTCTACGGTCCATATACTATCCAGCTGCTCTCTATGTCTAAACATATGAAGAAATAAATATTATCACGTTCAAAATTTTGATAATTCAAGGTTTCGACAGCCATGTAAAATTTTTAATGGGTGACTTGCGGGAAACCATTAAGCATGTTTCGCAGCCTTCAATTCTTTTTTTTTGCGATTACCGCTGCTTGTCTTTAACTTGTATTTGGTAAAGGCAATCCACTTGAATTTAAAGAATTTATTAACATTAAATAATGGCAAATAGAGAAATATATACTGTATAACAGGTTCTTACTTTTAATGGCAAGACTGAGGGGATGTGTATGAAACGTATATGCACAATTATATACAAAAATAGCAAAATTCAAATTTAAACTTAACACGCGAAAAGGATTATATACATATATATATATGTATATATATATATATGTAAATGTGTGTGTGTGTGTGTGTGTGTGTGTGTGTGTGTGTGTGTGTGTTATTCATATACCTTGTCAGAGTGGGGAACCAAACAGATCTCACAACAGAAAGGGCCAAGCACAGAATTATTGCCTTGAAATTTGAACTTACACAAAGGTTTCACAAGTCAACCTGGTCCCATATCTATACTACGAAAAGAAACATCCAATTGTATTCTTAGATTGCTTGCTCCACTGATATTGCAACAGTTTGTTGTACAACTGGCACAGTGACGGACTAGCAACACAAACATGAAACCAGACATCGGTAAAATGATGCTTAAGGGAGGCTATGTTTTAACCGTGGCCTTTCGGAGTATCCATGCATGTGTTTAATATCTTTAGTCCTTGAATTAAATTCCTAGTTGTAGATTGCGTTCAACTGAGCAAGTGGGCATTCTGTATTGCCCAATGCTTAATTGTATGAAATGAAACAAATGAATACAGAAAAGGAAATTTTTGGATTTGGAAGTGAATTCACATTTCTGATACCCTCTGCGGCTGGGACCCAGGTCGAGGTACTCTCCCAACCCACAGGCAGTTTCTACTCCACACAGAGGGACCGGACATGCAAATATCACAATTTTGACAAATTGTTTTATTAATTTTAACTCGGTATTTATAAGACAATTAATGAATATCAAAAAATGTGAGTGAACATTTTAAGCTTAAATCCTTGAAAACGAACCATTCAAACATATGACAATGTCGCCATATTTGCAACAATATTTATTAAAATACTTCATATTTAAATTAGTAAGGCATAAATATTACTCAGAAAGTAAAATCAAAGAACTTCAAATCAAAACGTAAAAAATGTACTTTAACCAATACGTTCAGGTATATTACTTTCAAGAAATGGATAAATGACCACTTCAAACTCAAAAGCGTCAAAGTTGTGATCAATATTTTCCCAACAAATATAGTGTTAGAAACGTGACTCTTTAAACCAAGAAACATACGTGCACCTCGATCATTTTAAATATTACACACACACACACACACACACACACACACACACACACATATATATATATTCTTCAAAAGCACAGAGGGTAAATATGTTGAGCTACCTTTGTGTGAGCAATATCGCCAATATATCTGGCATTAAACAATAATTGTTTTGCTAAATGAAAATTTACTTTGATTTATTTCTGCATGAATCCATACTGAAGACAAAGAATGTCAGCCAGTAGCGGTGATCAAGTTCTATCCATGGAAATACCTTTGATTTGTTGAAATACAGACGACCCAATTGAATGATTAAGATATTACAAAATAGAAAATGAATTACGGTTCATAAATTTTCTATGGTACATGATTTAATATTGCTTTTGTGATAGCATTTCTGAGACTCGAAAACATTTTTAGTATATATATAAATATATATATATATATATATATATATATATATATATATATATATATATATATATATATATATATATATATATATACATATATATGATGAAACATTCAATAATTCATCAGGTGCTTCTTTGACATTTTTATGGTCATTTTTTTTCATAAAGTACGTAAATAGAAACATTACATTTAATAGCTATTTTAATGAATAATTTCAAAGACAAATTCCATTGAGTCATTATTCGTGTCTCTCTTTTGTGGTGCAGTCATGCGTCTTAAGGCAACCTTCTATGCAAGTAAAATCTGATCTGGTGAATCATCGGAAGAAAATCTATTCACTCCCGTATCGTATTTTTTGTTCCAAATCTAATGTCGAATCATAATACAAATCTATGCTGCTTTAAAACCAAATATCTAACAATGGCATAGTACCCATCATCGGAAGGGTGCTTCTCTTTTGGATTTGCCTCATGTCGAGACAAACACGTGAGTACGTCAATATAACAAATTTCATCCACATAGATTCTCATCAATGGTCGCGAGGCTAATAGGTATTGATCACGTTACATTCAGTTTTGTCTGTCAAAGGCAGTTTACACTTTGGGGGCACGAAATGTGGATTTTGCACGGGAGGAAGGGGGGGGGGGGAAGCGGCGGTATAACGTGACGGGGGAAACCATCAGAGATGAAGACTTGCTTCAGTGGCAAACCGTAGAACCCATTCGCTACTGCCAGGGTAAACCATGTCAAGCCTGTTACCGCTCAATTGCTGCAGCATTCTTTTATTGTGGACGCCAATGTACAAAAGAATGGATTATAAATTATATTTCCGTCTGTAAATTCTCAATTGATTCATGTTAAGACCGAATTAATACAATCTGAAAGCCATCGAACTTTTTTTTTGCGGGGGGGGGGGGTCCGTGTCTTTACAATGCCAGTTGCTTTCATTAAATTTTATACATATTTTAATTTTTGCAGAGCTGATTGTAGATCTCAAACTAATGGTGCATCGGTCGCCACGAAAAATTGAATTATATCCGGACCCGTTGATACATGTCCTTCGTGAGATGCGGGCGAACTGAGCATGGTCCGTTCAACTTCTGCTGCTGTATGTAGGTTAGTAGGTCCTGGACGGGTACATACAGAGAACCTTAAGTGTAAATTTAAATGTAGGTCAACATGTCAAAGGTCTCTCGTTTATTGTGACTCAGCTGATCGCCTGTGCATTACTGTTTTTGGTGAGACAAACTGCACCATCGGAAGGTTGCAAGGTTCAAGTTTCGCCCGTCCAAAGCTCTCAGACTGCTTTTCAAACTCTTCGTGTCATAGTTACAGTGTATTTTCTCGCTGCACAGTTGCCACACAACATTAGCAAATCAGTTTGATTTTCCACTGAGGCCATTTTTTCCCGGGGCATGCCTGCCTATTCCAAAAGATCGCAGATATACACAAAAATCAATTTATTTGACAACATGAACTTATTTATTCGTCATCAAGTGGGAGCAAGCCACTGGCCTGTACCAGTTTCAGACTTACGCTTTGCCTACAGGGTAATTTACTAAATTCCAAATCTCATTTCGTGTGATAAATGTCATAAACTCAGGTACACGTAACTTCCCTTCAAAGAGACACTTATCAAAAAGACAGTAGTCGAGGGATTTTGCACCGTAAGCACTTCAGCGTAACGTATTTGTTATTCTGCGAAGAGGTGCTCCTCTATGGAATCAAATACATTTATTTGTCTAATATTGAAACATAGGAAAAAAATATGGCAGTTGCAGCGAACTTCAGCAGCATATTCTAACGGATACAACTATGTGAATAATTCTTGTCACTAGATTTAGCCATGGACGCTAATCATAGTAATATGAGCCCAATTGAATTTAATCAGTATAATGAAGCAAGTCATTGCCCCGCTCAAGGCATATGGAGCGTCTTAAAACAAGCGTATTCAAATAACTGTCAAGTTTATTTGGTTGATTTCAAATCATTAATTACAAAACGAGTTTAAAATGGCCATGCATAATGAGACAAGGGTACGAAGTTTAGACTGGAATAACTCCTTCCCTCAGGTTGTTTTGGCCCATATTGACAGTAAAAATCGAGTGCTCTGACTATATTGCACGCTCCGTGCTATCGTTGGGCTCGTTCAGTGATCCTCATGTGATGGTCGCTACCTGGCGAAATGAAGCTAGATGGGATTCTCCTTTCAAGAAGCATGCATTTGCGCCCTCAAGTGGCTATCAACTACATATAGCATTCTGCACCAAGCACCTCTTCCCGCGCTCAGTCTGTTTACCCAAGTAACTTCGATCGCACCTTCTGCGCATGCAAAAATAATAGTCGCACTCGATTTTTACGGCCAATATGGGACAAAACTACCTGAGAGAAAGACTCTCAGAAGAAAACAAAACAGTTTGCATCAGTTTTGTAAATGGGATCTTTTAACATAGCATGTCCCAAATCAACAGATATCTTCAGCGCTACTGACGCCCGCCCCCGCCCTCAAAAAACCAACAACAAAAAACAAACAAAAAAACAAACAATGATTCATTGGTTTCCAGTGTCCTAAACAAGAAAAGGAGTAAACCTTACAACATATGCAGTAAAGCTGCTGGCGTGGGACACGTAAGGTAAGCGAGTCCCATCTTACTTTTTAATGCTCATACATTTTGTGATTGGAAAAAGGGGGACATGATTAACTGTAGAGCATTTGAAATGGTTGTTGGTTGTGCCAGTTCATGTCCACGTTACTAAATTTCAAGTCGGGTTTTGTCAAAGGACGTTAGCGTAAGGGCCCTAACACACTGACCAGGCGGCCGAGCGATTTTGGGCGCGTCCGAGCGTCGTGCAAGTGTTCCAAGTCGCCCGTACAGGTGTTTGTTCAATGTGTCTCACCGCCGGCCCGAATTTGGAAAATCGCGTCGGTTTTGAAACTTTTACCAACTTCGTACGGATTTTTTTTTATATTGTCGTGCGAGTCCAAACCGATTGGTGTTTCAGCCTGTTGTAGTTTGAAAACTAGTATATAGGGGGTGCTCTTGTCTGTCATGTGACCATGTGTCTCGGGCCTTTAAAGAGGCGAAGGTGAGATCTTCATCTGGCAAGATGCCTTGTGACCGTGGAAAAGGAAGAACTCGTTGAGTTCGACCATCAACTGTACCGAAATAAACGGAAGATGTCAATAAAACTTCGCCGGGTCCTGAGATTATGGTTACACCAGAAAGGCAGACACAAATTCGCAATACGACACCAAAGTCTTTGCATGAATTCCAGCGTGACGGAATCACCAAAATATGACAGATTTTCATATTTGACTTTTCTCGCCAATATGTACAATATGTCTTCTATGATTATAATGTATTGGAAGCATTTTACTGCTCTTACATACTTTATCATTCCACTTAGATGTGCACGTATTTTTAGAATTATATATGGCACTATTGCCTGCGAGACGGAATCACAAAAACTAGCCCTTGCAAATTTCACTTACAACACAATGCAAAAGTTTAGCCCCCGGTGTACTGTTTTGCAGAAAAAATAGCTTTGTGTTACGATAGCAATTATTTTTATATTCAAATAGCACCATTGTGATGAAAACCAAAACACTTTATTGTGATATTGGCTTATATGTAAACCACATCACGTGACGGAATCACAAAATTGACATATCCACTAGCACAAGCCCCCCTACCCCCAAAAAAGTTCATTCAAACGATTTTAATTTCTGCTAGAGTGCACTTGCTACCATTTATATGCTCAGCTGCTAACATTGCACAGCTGAACTTAGTTTCAAAACTGCACTTGTCCATTGCTGTTTTATTGTTGAGAAGATGTTTTAAAGCCTCCTGGAAAATATATTTTCCGAAATTGACCATACCGTTAAACCTTGCAAATGGCCAAGAACCAACAAGTATATATCATATAGAATATTTTGAAGTAACATTATTATATACTCACTTTAACCAAGGCTGAAATAAGGACAATGGGCTTGTATTTGTATTGTATTTCAGGCTTTTTGTTCAGAACCACTTCCTACTAGTCATCACCCTATTCCACAGTCCGAACTCTTCACTCCCCATTAGCCAACCTGTCACTGTCCAACCTATCTACATATGGAAGTGCTATTGTCTATATTGCGCACGTTCTTCTGTAGAATTTTGACATAGGCTGTATTAGCCCAAATAAAGTAAAGGGTCTTCAGCGGGCAACTACTCAGAAAATGTTTAGGAGCCTATCCCCTTACCTGTCCCTCTGAGAGACATGCAAATAGCTTGTCCAAGCCAAATATTCCGCAAAGACAACCCACATTATTAATGAATGAATTTGAACGTAGCAAATTATGAGTAAGCTAAATACTTTAAAAGATTTGCTTATAAATGCGGAGCTTCATTATAATGAAGAATACCTGTCAAACCAAACATAATTACTAAATTTGTATATTACAAGTTAACATACGAACAATTTGACTTACCCCTGAACCAGTATGTGTACCCTTTCTAGCTGGATAGCTTATCTTAGATGAAACCACCTGCCAGTGCATAACTGAAGTAGAAACAAACTGGGGCATTATATTCAGTCCCAGTGATTGTAAACTAGCAGTTGCAGCTAAACCACCTTCACAAATCCTAACAAGTACTGCAACAATGGACATCCTGCACCAGAAATGTAAAACAAATCCCATGGTGACACCTACTCCTCACTTAGAAAGTCTCCAAACAATAAAGCTCTGTTTCGCTGCCAACCCTGAGTCAATGTTTCAACATAATGGGTGAGGGTTAAGACATTGGGTAAACACGTCAAATTTGAGGGTTTTTCTCCGTTGAGTTCATGAGAACAATAAGGCAAGCTTGTAACTGTCGTGGGTAGCTGCTTGCTACCTATAGCCCCTAGGGGTTAAATCTAACAGAAAGCAAATCAGCCTAAAATGTCCGAAAGGTGATATTAAACAGAATGATGCCAAAGGATAAAATTAAATAGCAAAACATGCAAGTCTAAAATCTCTCAAATAAATGAAGCCAAACTTTCTAACCATCTTTAAATATTTACAGCAAAATTTGTAGAAATATTAAATCAAAAGTACACCTTTAAATCATGCCTATCGTAATTTTCAGTTGGGGGAATACTTTCAATTGTAGAAAAGTTGAGGCAGTATACGTAGGCCCAACAGGAGGCATGTTTTTTATCATCAACTGTTTATTTCTTGAATATCTTCCTCACAATACTTCCTCCCTTCATTGACAGAAAGCCAATGGTTAGCGCCTAATGTGAGGATAACATATATTTATTTAAAATTGTACTTTCGCAGAGTGATTTGATTGAATATGCTAGTTTAATGGTAATAAACAACTATTCTTTGGTGATTCCGTCACGCACACTTTGGTGGATTTATGACGCATATTATGCAAGTTCTGGGCACTAGAATGAAAAATTCAATTTCGGGTTTTAAACGTGGATTTGTTTCATTCAATAGAGTATAGGTTATGGCACTGTGGTTATCCTGTGCGATTTTATACGACAGGAAAGAAACAAACAATGTGACGGAATAACGCAATAACCTATGAAACAAAAAACAAAAACAAAAAAATGTTTGCAGGGTGATTTTAAGGTAGACAAACAAATTAATTCTGAAGATGGATTTGAAGATGCATAGATTATTGGAATTTTTATTATAATTATTCAACCATAATCAAAACGGAAATTGTAATATAATTCGTATTTACTTTGCAGTATGCAAGCCTGCATCACGTGTAGTATATACAAAAACAGTGGGAGGTATGTGATTACGTCACGCAAAAAAGTGATTCCATCACTTTATAGGCCCATGCCTAAAAAGATTTACATATTCTGAAGCAGACTCGAATTTTAGCATTGAGTACGAAATACAAACAAATAATCAGTAAAACTGCAGCAACCAGCTGGAAAACTTATGTATTAACGTGAGGGAATCACCGAATCAAACCAACACCACATGTTCGTTCATGATAAGTATGAGATAAGTTGATCGCCAAATAAGAACAAGTATTCTGATGCACCAGGCCGTACTCTTAATTATGGTATCAAACTTACCACATAGCCTGTCCTGTCTTTCTAAATAATGATTGTGAATGTTGAATTTCATTCAGGCCTATTACTGCGGTAAAGCAGAAAAGTACTTCCGGTAGATTTTTACCTAAATAGACTTGCAGCAAAGTAGGAAATCATCCCTTAATGTTCGTAAAATGTATCTTTAAAAAAAATATGGAATTATAGCTCTCTTTTTATGTGGCAGAATAAAAAAAATATTGAAATGAAAAAAAAGACGTCTTTTTGCTCCCCCCCCCCCTCGCCCAATTCATATGTGAAGAGTACAACAGTACTAGTGTTGTCACCTGTGTGGAACCCTGACTTACAAACTCACAAAATTAAGAGGCTGGGGGCACATTCTCTTCTCACATTGGTAAAGACACACCAAGGACAAGAAATCGTTGGTCTTTTGACAAAGAGAAGCAGCTCGTAGCCTTGTGGGGAAGAAGAAAACCATCTATATTATTCGACCCACAAGGATTACCGCAATACAGGCCCAGGACTGGACACATTCAAGCCATTATCTATCATATTAGGAATAGATGGGGAGAACGATATCGTTGCGTTTGTTTACGTGTAATGAAGCACATTCACCACATAATTGTCAAACAGACTGCAGGCCTAAGCATTATGATAATTAGCACAGGGCAAGTTACGTCAAGAGGCTGTATGGGCCTCCTACCCAAAATTAACAACTTCACAAAGTTAGGCCTACATGTATTTAAGGAAAACTGTAACCAAATAATGTGACAGGTATCAGAACAATGCTGAAAATCTATATATGCTGCATGTAGATCATGTGATCGAGGTCGGTGGGCATGTGAACAAACTCAGCGCCAAAGCAATTGAAAATACGGTAGGTCATATTGAATCCAGTCCGTTTATTTATTTTTTTTTCATAAGATAAACAAGCATCCACATACCCAAGGGCTCGTGGCTAATCTCAGGTCATCTCAGTGTGTCTGGCTGAAAAGAATTGCATTGTGTAGATATACACGTGCGACGCAAATACTTGCACGAATCGTGCGTTTGAAAATGGGCGCAGATTTGCCAGTCGGTGTGGCGCTGAAACAGATTGACCGTTAAAAGTCGCAAGACGTTCGTGCGAATCCTGAATCGGCCGGTTGAATGTCAGTGTGTTCAATTATCTCGCTAATCTGTTTCATCGCTGCTACAAGCCCGTGCGTGTTTAACTCGTACAAGTCGACGAAAGCTTGTGCCGGCCGACAACTACTCGGCCGGCCGGCGCAAGTTCCAATGTGTTAGGACCCTAAAGCTATTTTCGCTTACCGTATAAACGTGATCAAATGAAGCACACAGACAACGCGTTAGACAATATAAAAAATTAACCAGTGTTAACAACACAATAAGATAAAACATGCTTATACATTGCAAAAAGTACTTATCATGAACCCAATAACGATGCAGTAGGAAGGTACTGTGTGTTGTAGTTTGATAAGAACCCTTGCAGTTTTTGTATTGGCTTGGTGCTAGTATAAACACATTATCAACGTCATTGTGCATTCGGGTACGAAGATCATTTAAAACTAATCTACCGCAACAGCTAGCTTCTATCTTTATTATTTTGTTTAAGAACGTAAGGCTTGCACTCTTAAAATAATAAAGGCACTAAAATATCTGGACACCATAGACACTTTGCTAGCATTCTTTGTTGATCACGCCATGTTGTGTCCAATCAAATGATGATTTCAATACGGAGCTGCCCAATTCAGACACACTCCCCAAGTCGTAGCATAAACACGATGATTTCAATTCGTTACCCCCAATATAGGCCTGCGGCATTTGAGGCTAAAATATGAATTTGGTCTACCCGCCTGCCTTATAGCTACAACATAGCCTACCTGATGTAAAATTTTGTCTACTTTTAGAAAATGCCTGTTGTGGAGCTCTCAGGTGGTCCAGTTTTATGCTATGAGCAAAAATAGATACCTATGTCTGAAAAGCAAAACCATCACCTTAATGAAATCGAATAGATTTCTTCAATATAGGTTTACTAATTGAAATTACAGAAAAGTACCTTTTAGGTTCCTTGAGGCACCAAAACCATCTTACAAATAAAGCTGTGTCTGCAGATTAATGTCATGTACATATATTTGTATTATACAAGTCTTTTTGGCACATGCAAAAAGGCCAAAATCGCCATTTCCGATTTCAATATTGTTAAGTGTTCAGTTACTACAAATCACTTCGTTTTTCAAAATATTTTGTCTTTACTCACACAGAGTGGGCAACTGAGTATATAGAATAAGTATATATATATATATATATATATATATATATATATATATATATATATATATATATATATATGTATGTATGTATGTGTGTGTGTGTGTGTGTGTGTGTGTGTGTCATCCCAGACATATTGTTTTCTCAAAAAACTTGGCATGGTAACGGAGCTAGTAAGGAAGTTGACTTATATAATTTGGAATAATCAACATGTTTAAAATTATGCAAATTAGAGCCTTTCTAAAATCTTAAAGCTCCATATCTTTCAAACTATTGCAGATAAACACAAAATTTTAATGGGCACATCTAGGTTTGTGACATCTGCCAATATAATGGACAGTTGATAAAAAAAGTTGTAGAATTTCAATTAATGTTAATAAGGGGCATTTAAAAATTTAAAAGTTGAATATCTCCAGAACTATTATAGATAGAGATGAAAAAGAAAAAAAGGTCAATGTAAGTAAAGGGTTTGTGGCAAAGCCACATCCAATGAACCATGAACCAAAGTTACAGGATTTTTGATTTATGCAAATTAAGTGGATATGCACAATTTTAAATGTTGAATAGCTTCAAAACTTTTATAGATAGAGATGCTATTCCAACTTCAATTTGGGGTTTGTGGTATAGCTGCATACAATGACCCATCATCCAAAATTGTACAATTTTAATTTATGCAAATAAGATGAATACACGAAATTTAAATCTTGAATAACTTCAAAACTATTATACATACAGGTGCCATTCCGACCTCAGTTTGTAGGTATGTGGCACAGCCGCATCTCATGAACCATAAACCAAAGTTGTAGGCTTTTAATTGATGCAAATACACAAAATTAAAGTCTTTGAATAGCTATCAAAACTATTACAGATAGTAGTGTCATTCAAACTTTACCTTGTAAGTTTTGTGACGTGGCCACATCCAATGAACCAAGAACCAAAGAGTTATAGCATTCTAATTTATGTAAATTAGCATAATACACAAATTTTAGACTATGCTGAACAATGGCAAAGTGCAGCATTTCAAACTGTTCTCATTTTGAAGGTACCCAGACAGATTTGCTGTGAAGCAAATCTGTTCCAATCATTTTTCTGTTTGCGACTTCTCTAAAATCACTGACTGAACTCTATTCAAAGGTGGTGGGTGCTACTTTGACTTGGTGTCGATCAAAGTCGCCAGGCGATGCTTCCTCCCGGCCCCGCATTTTTCACAAAAAAAATCGTGATTATGAAAGAGAGTACACATTTCCATTGGTACAGTGATAGGCTGCTGTGAATACATGTATATGTAATGTTCCCAAACACAGTTTACTGTATGCACTTCAGACTAGGCGCTGCTGCAGATGTACCTTGGATAGATCTCCAGCAAGCTTTGTTCTATATAGGACACGCGTCAGTGGCTTTTTATGTCTGTGTGCAAACCCAGACATTTTGGTTTTTCAAGAATTATTTTCTTTCCTTCCTTCCCTTCTTCCTTCTTTCCTTCCTCTTTTCTTTCCTTCTTTCTTTCTTGCCTTCTTTCTTCTTTACGACCAAATTTGTCTGGAGTTTTTATCGGACACTGTTATTCCGACAATCGCAAAACGTGCCATGGTGACTCACCTACAGGTGAAATTAAGCACCTGACTTGGAATAGTCATGGAATTTAAAATTATGCAAATTAGGGATAATTAAAATTCCAAAAGCTCCATATCTTCCAAATTATTGCAGACAGACACAAAGTTCTACCTATTACATGTAGGTTTTAGACATTTGCCAATGGGCAGTGACAAAAGTTTTAGAAGTGCAACTAAATATGGCAATTTTGAGACCTTTTTGCCATGTTAATTGTCTGAATATTTTCTTGAGGAAGGGGAAAAGGGAGGCACATTGTGTTGAATATAAAATGGTTTGTTACATTGACACAAAATAATTCAGACAAAATTGCGCTGATTAGGTGTGCATGCGATAAGGACGTTCTTTGGGAGCTCTGACAATTTTACCATCTTTTTGCTGGATATGATCGGTAATATATATGCTTGATAAGTATGTGCTCAGTGTCATGGATACCTTAAATTAGAGTTAAATGAAAAATATATTTGAAAAAGGCACAAAATTTGCAAGAAATTCTTTAATTTTATTTTAAAAAAGACATAATAATGTTGCTTTAGGACAGGAGAAACTACAGGGAAATATGGAAAGTTAATAAAAACATCTACTGGTAGTATTATCACATGTATCATTGCTCAGCAGTTTGCTGATAATGCGTGTCTAATATCAACAAAAATCTGCTTTTGAATGTAGTTTGCAACACGGTTGATAATGTGTGTCCAATATCAACAAAAATCTGCTATTGAATAATCTTGACATTTGGAGGAACGTTGCTAGGTGACCATAAAACACTCCTACTTGACTCAATTTACATCAAATTTAGTGGAGAAAGAGTCTCTTTACATTTTAACAGCCCATTTGATGAAAAGTATTCCTAAAGTTTGAAGCTAGAAACAAGCTTCTGATGTTTGATTGCAAATTTATGTGATTTTTAGTAACATTCCGTTGCCATGGCAACCAACTTTTGACACTTACAATCTCAAACTGGTTTCTTAGGAAATGCCTGTATAGTAGATATGCTGATGTAAAGTTGTGAAGTGGTACCTTGCATTTTCAAGATCTGCTCCTTTTGAGTAATGTAAACATTTGCAAGAACGTTGCTAGGCTACCCAAAACAGTCTTCCTTCAATCAACTGACCTCATTGTTAGTGCGGAAAGAATCTTTTTACATTTTAACATCAAATGTTATGAAAATTATTCCCCATATTTAAAACTATAAATAAGTTTCCAGTGTTTACATGCAAATTAAGGTGATTTTTACAAACATTCTGTTGCCATGGCAACCAACTGTTGACACTTACTATCTCAAACTGGTTTCTTATGAAACACCTGTATAGAAGGTATGTTGATGTAAAGTTGTGATGTGGTATCTTGTATGCGTATAAAGTTATGGTTAATAAGGTGATTCTCCCTTCATTTCTTGAAAACTTAATTTCGTTGCCATGGTAACCAATATAAATTCAAATTGACCATGAAATTGATAGTAATCCTTACCTAACTTTGAACTTCAGGTTATTATCTTTTGATTGCTACCAAATCCAGCCGAGCCGGTATTTTTCCGGTTGAACGAAAACTGAAAATAAGCCTTTTTTTTGAAAATTTAGCTGCTCTACTATATAGGTTTCTTAATTTGCATTTATCGTAAAACTGGACCACATGACAGCTCCACAACAGGCATATTTGAAATCTACAGAAGATTTGCAAAAGAATGAGGTATGTTACAGCTATAAGGCAGATGGGTAGACCAAACTCCTTAAATAAGGCCTTTTTCTCAGATTTGCCGCAGGCCTAATAAGATAGTTGCAGATTTTACGTTTTCCCAAACTCAGAATTACATCTATTTCTCTTTTTGAAATCACACCTGTACTTTGATCGATCATGTTTCTGTACCTTGTTATCAAACTGATTCGCGTCTATCTTGTAAAGTACTGGATATTATGGTGGATAACATGTGACCAAATGTGACTGATCACCCAAGCGCGAAGAAAAGAAGTATAATTTCCCTAGAGAAGGCTGCACGTGGCGTGCGGTTGATTTCGGCTTGCTGTTGCATAATTGTTCACGGACTGCGCATTTTTGTACCCGCTCAGCTATTGAATAATGGTTGGCGGGACACTTGGATGTGAAAGTCGACTGCACATCGTGGTCTTACAGAGTGTTGTTTTTTTCTGCCAATCACCGGTCCTGCATTTTTGGCCCCAGTTTGCATCACAAAATCACCTTTATTCTTACCCTTTGGCTGGGATTTATACCACGGACCATCAGGTTTTCGGCAGTGATTTATGGCAAGGTAATATTTGGAAAACCACATCTCTGATTTTGCAAATACAGTGAAACCTGTCTATTGTAGACACCTCTGGGACTGGCAAAAAGTGTCCACAGTTGGCAGGTGTCCACAATAGACAGGTGTTTTTAACAAGAAAATTGACATCACGGTCCTGGATATTTGTGTCCACATTATACGGGTGTCCGCATTATAGCGGTGTCAACAAGGACAGGTTTTACTGTATAGTAAAAAGTAGTCCAACCCATGGCATATGGTCAACAAAATCACATAGGTTTATCCCGTGGGTTTTCAATATGGTACAAAGTAGGGGATAAAAGGAACAATTCATGTTGCTGCTCGCGTGTCTGGCTGTTTACCAAGTGACAAATTCAACCCCCCGAAATATTGGTGCCCAGAACTTAGTAACCTGTACAAGGAAAAGAAAATTTGGTGGGATATATGGACCCCAAAGAGCCGTCATGAAACATATATACAGTTTACGAATGTTAGAAAGGCACAGAGAAGATGTTCACAAGATTAAGCGGACACTGTATGCGTAAATTAATTACAACCCTTCGTTTTTGTTTTTTTTTTTTTGAAAATTTAATCTATAAGCTTATTTTGTGATATTAGTGGCTCTGAGCCCATGGATACATAGAATCAATTGTAGACAGGTCATGACAAATTTGGAAACATAGAGGAAAAATGTGACTGAAGCTTTAGAACATGTATTATATATCTTTATTACAAAAAGGGGGCGGGAAACTTATTGGATTGTCACAATTTCCTCACAAGCGATGTTTGCAAAGCTTTATATATTTATACATACATATTGTATTTTGCTGCTTGGTAATCTAAATATCACCAATACATGGACTCTATGGCTGGCTGTTTAATACAATTTGCATGGTGTGTACATATACATGGTAACTTAATATATTATTAGCCTTGCTTGTATTCTATATGTCATTCCTATAATTTGAATATTGAATGTAGCTATCTTACCCACCTTGACAGGCAGTAGTACCAGCAATCAAGATCACTTTGGATGAGAGAAATCTTCTCTTTCAACATAATTATCGCTTTTTCTTTGTTTAATACCTGCAGTTGAATACCACCTGTCTAAAGTGGCCCCATAAATAATAGGGGGGGGGGGGGTGTTTTGAATCGCAAGCCCCACAATACACTGATTACGTTTCATAAATATATATTCAAAAACATTTCTTTAAAAAGGGGGATTTTGATGTTTGAAATGATCCTTTTAATATTTTTTTACATTTGTTATTGAATTAAAACTTTTGTCATAAATTTGTATTCAATGTTTTTGTTTGCACAAGAAAAAATATATACTAGTAGCACTGTATAAAGGTATAACATTTACAAAAAGGTTTAACATGCACAAACCTGTTCAGTCTTCTGATCATCTGCTAACAGTTCCATTTTTATTTTTGTTTCCATTCAATACATGCCCCAGCTCTCAGACTCAGAGTGGGCTACTTCACTCGCAAGTGAGCCATGTGGTTTAATGACCCTGGCCTAGCTGTTGGGACACCTTGGGGGCATCGACAAAGGTGGATACAGCTTTAAACAAACTGGACGATTACACGTGTACAATCATATATTGACATGTAATAGTTCACTCGACACTTTGTTGCCTTCTTTCCCCGCGGCCTTAAGGTGGCCCAGCAAATACGCCAGCATCATTCTGTTACATGTTGAAAGATATATTATCCCTAAAATTATTAAGGCAGGTAAAAATTGGGAATCATCTGCAAAAAAATATTATCTGGACGTATTAAAAAATGAACTTGACATAAACAATATTCCAGACATAAGAGGAAATGACGTATATAAATTACACAAACAATCCATTGCTCATTTGATAGATACACATAAGGATGAGATGAACAGAAATTTCAATATCAAAATTTCCTGAAGAAGACTCCTCTATAAACTTTTTGTTCAAGATACCCAAATTACATAAAACCCCGTTTAAATCAAGATTCATAGCAGGAGTTTAAAAACGACAACTATCTCAGGAAGTAACACTGTGTTTAACTGCAATTAGGAATCATTTCCGGAAACACTGTAATGGAATTTTTAAAAACTGTGAAATATATTGGTTTTGGTGGGTTAACGATTTTTTCCGAGTTTGTATCGAAAATAAAAAATTTAAAAGCAAAAAGTATCAAATGTTATGATTTTTCCACACTGTACACAAGTTTACCCACAAATTCAGTCAAAATTTCTCTTTCAGAATTAATCAGCAAAATGTTTAAACATAATGGTAAACAACACATAAATTTTAATTCATATTCAAAGAAAGCATATTCGGTGCACAATAAATGTTCAAAAAGTAACATTAAATCTTACCCTGCTGAAACTTTGATAGATGCTATAAAATTGCTTTTTGATAAAACTTTCGTTCAATTTTTGACCATTAGGTTTTCAACAAATATAGGGCAATTCAATGGGTAGCAACTGTTCCCCGTTACTCGCTAATTTATATTTAACCTGCCTTTAAATACATGGATAAATTGGTGAAAAAGATTTTCATTGGCTACAAAATTTCAAACAATTCAGGGTATATTGATGACATTGCTTGTGTAAATGTGCACAATTTTAACGCAATTGCTAAAAAAAATACCAAAAAGATATCCCTCTGGAAGATAACAATTCAGATCATTTCAAAGATGTTTTTCTGGACTTGGATATTCGGGACTTAAATTACTGGTCTGGCATTAAACTCTAACACAAAAGTGATGAATTTAACTTCGAAGTAGTCAACTATCCTTGTTCTGACAGTACTTTTTCAGAAACTATTGGAGATAATACATTTTTTTTTCAAAAACTCTAAGATTAGGTCGTATTTGTTTTAAATTTCAGGACTTTGCCTTTAGAACCAACTTTATTTACAACAAATGTGAGTCAAGAGGATTCAAGCATGCATTTTTGGCTAAAATACTTCAACAAATATTATAATTTTTTTCTGCCGGGAGCAAAAATTGTGTTTCTCTTCTATGTAAGTAAAACAATGAGGCACTTTCTGAACGGCATGGAGCAGTTGAAACATCTGAAAGCTGCCTGTTTCATGTTGAGATCATGCAGACAAAATCCGCTGAGTTGCTCTCAATATGCTAGTATCACTAACAGTATAAGCACTGCTCCTGATGGCTAGTCTAAACATAACATAAACACAAAGCAGAACAAGGAGAGACAGGTGCTGAACGCTTTTAAATGGTCCTTAATATATTGACCCCTATCTTTAATTTCCTCGCGGCGTTCGGTTCATTACCAACATATCTGTACAAATGAGAAGCATAGATGCCATTAACTACCTTGTTTGAGTTGAAGTCAACTTACTTGGCAGGTAGCGGTCATTTCTTTACACAGCATGTTCCAGACAAGACAAACCTGCACAATACGATTTGATTATTAACGGTTGGTTTATTGTTTTACTACATCGACGCATATTGTTTTATGCCATTAGAAACTTGTGCACACTGCCGTCCCAGAACATTTCGAGCTTTACTTTATTGTGTGCTATTCATGCTAGTATTTGATGGGCAAAATTCAAATGCGCGAAAAATGCATTCTATTACATCATCTCAATACCTCAAGGTTCTCAACCATGCATTTTCTACATTACAGTACTTAGGTACTCGATATATTTGTCTGGACTGTGCGATAAGAAAAAAATGCTACTGCCTTTTTGACCATTTCAAACATGATTTTGTCATTTATGTGTGACAAGCAATTTACTTTCTTTATGCTTTATGACAGCAGAAGGTATCTTTCACTCCTGTGCTCAGATGACCCTCTATGCATAGATAAATACAGTTCATCAACCTTGAGAATTAGGTCAAAGTCACCAATAAGTAGGTTGCCCTTGCCCTGTACAGAAAAACATCACCTTTCAAAATACCAGTGTCATAATTTAAACGAGTTATGCAGTGAACAACCAAGTCCATGTTAATCCCAGGCTAACACATGTAGTGGACATTCACCAGATAGAATATCAAAGCCCTAATCCCGATGGTTACTAAGTAATCATTTTGAAATAAAGGTCTCTTTAGCTACCTTGTGACTTCCAGAATTAGATTAGAGTCACACAAATGCAATCCCCAGACTTGTGATCACAGACGACTATCACAGCGCGCTGTTCCTTATCCTCAAATGGGCACTGAGGGCATCCACAAAACCATTAGGTACCTATTCATGATTGGTTACCAGCATGCCGTATAAAATGTACATGGTAAATTTTTTCAAAACCAAAGGTTTGACCAAAATTACCATATACTTTTTGTAATCGGGCCATGGTCACCCGAATAAACAAACTAGGTATTAAGACGTGTCCCTGGGTCATTTCAAAGAGATTAATCGATCAGTTTCAGAGAGCACCCTCTTGATGATTGTCTCACAAAAATGAACAATAAATTAAAAGGAAAGTAAAAACATCATTGAATTTGGCCTGCTTACCGAAATTTAAAATAAACTCATACATCGTTTAGCCCCACTTCACTACAATCGGCAAATTGTAGTTCAACAACTTCAAGAAAGTTTGATGAAGACTAACTCATGATAAAATTAACGTGAAGAGAAATAAACGAATACGTTTCAGAGAAAAAATTTTAGAATAACACATACAAACATTTAGATGGCAAAACACAACGCAATGTAACGTTAATGGGTTCCCAGAGATGGATATGTGCAGATTGGAATCAGTCGACTTTTTTCAAAGAGGACGTATTTAATTCCACACAAAGAAATTCTTCAAAATCCAAATATAAATAAAGAATGATCCGTTGATAGGAATTCCTGAAACCAAAATATGCGTATCTGCAGCATGCTGAAAATAGTCAAGGAGAAAAGATTTTCTTCCTAGCAAATCTGTCAGTTTGTCTACAATGTAGACCTATCTACAAATGGCACCAGCTGGTTATGGTCACGTGTTAAAAGTCACCATGAATATACAAAAGATTTCTCTATGTATTTGGTTTTTGAACCGACTGTGTGTCAAATTTTCAATTCTTACTTATTCAATTGGCATCACTTGATATGTTATCGTCACTTTTTGTCATTGTTTATGTGTGTCTTTATTAAAAGCGTGTATGAAGAAATGAAAATTGCATGTATATCAATCATACTAACATTTAAATTTTGAACGTCACTTTATTGTCATAAATTTAAATGTCACATCTGACACGTGTCGTAGTTTCCCATAAATATTTACATACTTTGATATCCCTCATTAGCATAAATTTAAGACTAGCTTTGGCTTGGGTAATACGTTTCGTTATTGTGCCTATTTGGAAAGTCAATCGGTAGGATTGAAAACTGCGTCACAATTTCCAATTCCTTTCACGACATGCAAAATGTTATAAGGAATGAAAATGGAACTTTAAAATCCATAAACGTTTATGACTGGCATGAAAAATTATATTTGCCCAGAAAAAAGGACATTAATTAACTGTACAGAACTGACGACAAAGAAAGGAAGAAATATGGCTCTGTGTCAACACAAACATAACTATATTTACATCTGCACGAGTATCTTGATTTTTGCCATACGTAAATGTGCACTAATTCGTCACTAGGTGCTTTCACAAATACACACAAAATCAGGAGATTGTGATGGCACCACCTTATGAATACGTTTGATGGATACTAAGTCAGGGTATGTTTTGTCTTTTTTTTTATTAAGTATAACCACTGGTTTTTAGTGGAGGCAACCATTATTATTATTATTATTATTATTATTATTATTATTATTATTATTATTATTATAATAATAATAATAATAATAATAATAATAATAATAATAATAATAATAATAATAATAATAATAATAATAATAATAATAATAATACAGTGTGAACAGCCCATCCTCAGCTGACATTAACATTTAACTCGTAATGACTCCCACTCTGGTCGAGGGATACCCTGATGGATTCCCGTACAATTTCGAAGCAATAGGACAAGCTGTTTGCGAAAAGAAGATTTATCCCTCTCAATAAATAAATAAATGAATATTAACATATGAATAAATAAATGAATGAATGAACGAATGAATGGATGGATGGATGGATGGATGGACAGAGGGATAGATTGATTGATTGATTGATTGATTGATAGATAGATACATACATACATACATAGATACAAAGATGAGTGAATGAATAAATAGATAGATAGATAGATAAATAGATAAATAGATAAATAAATAAATAAATAAATAAATAAATAAATAGATAAATAAATAAATAAATAATAAAAATGAATGAATGACTGGAAGAAAAAATAATCAGATAACAAAAACAAAGAAAAAAAAGAAAGAAAGAAAGAAAGAAAGAAAGAAAGAAAGAAAGAAAGAAAAAGAAAAGAGAAAATAAAAATATAAGAAAAACTGACTGAAAGTGCCCATTTTAACATACTTAGTACAGACTCATGCATGATACATACTTGTCACATTATTTTGAAATGAAGATTCTGGCCAACTGTTTTAGATACGAAGCCAGAAAATTATATTGCCGTGCACATCCAAGGACTTACATTGTAATCAGAAGGAATGAATCCATCAACCGGCAGGTACATGGATAGACAATTTAATTAGAAATCTGTGATTTGCAGCATCACTACCTAGAGATAATCTTTGTTTGATCCTTCCTCAGTTATATGTCAATCAAGCTTCAGCAAAATCTAAGTTATGGTATTGAAGAAAAGGCAAAAATAGCAAACATACACAACACTTGTGAAAAAAATATATGGTTGAAAAAATCACAGCAAGAAGCAGAAAAGCGCAAAATGCACCAAAAATGGAAAAAAGAAAAATATTGCACCACTACCTGTTGGACAAATTAAAGTCTGGGGTCCCCAGACGTGTCGCTAAACAATGTTGAAGCAGCAGGCCAGTTGGTGTCAGAAACGATGATTTTTTAAAGAATCTTCTGTTTTATAATGATTACAAATTCAAATCATTGGAGCATGATTATTTTAAGAAACTAGGTAGAGATCAATCCAAGGGAGGTCCCCACCAAGTTTGAAGTAGATCTGGGTAACACTTTTGGAGCAATCAAACATAGGAATTGTTGACGGACAGACATCGAAGGATGGATGACTACAAGATGAAAGGAAGTCCAGACTTAACCCAAAAAATCGAGCAGGGGTTCCTTAAAATAAACTTTTTTTGTGGGTATTTAGATCCGTTCCCCCTGATCTAAGACAGAAAAACTGTCAAGGTCTTTCCCCCATGCTGTGTACCTTAAATGCAGTTACTGTAACACATTTTTCGTATTCAGGGAAATTATCCAGTATCTGAATCTCCAGGCAACCATAAGAATATCAAAGTGAAACTAAGCAGAACTAAAATGTGCCACAGTCAGGGATTCTGCTTCTCACCTCCTGGCATAAAATCTCAGACATAAAAGATACAAAAGTTCGTCACTAACTTGCGTCATGGAGAGTTTATAAATTAAGATGTCCATGCTGGTGCTCATCAAAAATCATCAACGCGATGCCTTTTTGAGCCTTGGGCACTGAGACTGGCCCTCATTCCTAACCAGTGCATGTCGTTTGTTTACCCTGCCCATGGTGAGCAATACCTTTATTCCCCGTATTTAACGCGCACTTTTCTGCAAAGATTATTTCTAAAAAGTCCTGGTACACGTTTTAAAAAAAGATGAACAAAACCAAAATTGAAAAAAAAATGGAGGGTGACCATTGAACAAACTTAGCAGAGACCGACCCAAGATAGTGAAGTGAATATGGCCAACGGTGTTTGAGAAGTCGAAAATCTTAAATCGTTGACAACGAACGACGGAAGACAATACATGGAGAACCGAACTGTAACCTGAGCTAACTAACAAGTCGCGTTAGGTAATGATGATAATGATGACAATGATGCGGCTACTGCTGGCAACAACAATGCAACGACAGTTACTGCAAAAATGAACGTCTCGCCGTGCTCCAGTTTTACATGTATGTGAGTTTCGAAGCAATTTTGGTCCTTTTTTGAGAAGTGGGCCCCCTTAACATTGAGAAAAAATCCAAATAAAATAAAAAACTTTAGTGTAACTTTTCAACAAACGTGATAGAAAACCAACTATGCTAGATGCCTATCACTTTTAAAAGGTTACGACAAAGGGTTTTAAGAAGTCGAAATGTAGTGAACAGACAGACGGACGACCATGTATCACATAATTGCATCTGACTGTAAAGCGAGTCGATCTTAAACTTCAAAAGCAGATATTCAAAGCTAGAAAAACCGCGTGTAAACGGCGTGATGCATTGAAAATATAGAGAACTATCGTAAGCTAAAGTTCATGCTCTCACGGTATTCTTCCTTGATGGCACGATAGGATGGCATGCTATGAGACGAAGTGACGTGAGGTAAGGTGAGGTGAGGTGAAGTGAGATGAGTTGACATTGGGATGGGATACAATAGGACCAGTATGGGACGGCATGGGCTGGCATATCTTGAGATCAGGCATATGCCTGAATAAAAAGACAGACAACCATGGTAACCTAATCAATTTAAGCAACGTAATCTGATCACCTAATTGTTTGAAATGGACCCATCAATAAGCATTTAAGAATCCATATCTTCAAACATATATGAAGTTCCTCTGAACCACCGGAGATCGGAATCCATGAACATTTTAAAAAACTTACCAACTACCGCCGTACCAGCCACATGTGCACTTTTGGTGCGGGCGCAATGGCTGGAGTGGAGTTGTACGACGATGTTACCAACTGAGGGTGAAATATGCAATATGTGTCCTTAAATAAACACATTGATATACATAGACACACATACATGCCATTGTAACACTCGCAAACGGATATCCTTCCAAAGAAAACCAGATATCTTTGCTACTTTATTCTTAGAGATGTCATTCTTTCTAAATATTTTCTTCCAGATATTCATCGATTTGCTGCTTTATTCAATTTCATATTTCGCTTGTAATTTCCAGGAAATCATTAAACTTGATAGTTATATTGATTTATTAAACCGTCAAGACATCACATCCAATCAAAACACATTCAAAAGCTTAAAAATTCTCAGCTTTAAATAATATATATGGAACATGGGAATGTCTTATTGCATTACCAAAATCCGTTTGTATTTTAAAATCATATAATCAAACTTTAGACCTTTTAGTTGGTGAAATATGACTGTACCTGAAACAGGTCAGCATGACGTCACTCTATTCAATCTAGCTAACTCCAGCCGCTAAGACCAATGAAAGAATTGGTCAATACAAGTTTACAATCTACACCTCAGAAAATTCAATGCATATGCATACATACCTTTCATACACAACAAAGTACGACTGCCCCTGAGGCTATAATTTGCATGTAGCTGGCGGTCTCCTTAAGTGTCCATATTTTTTTCAATCTTCCCCTGTATGTTACATTTACAGTTTCTTACTCTCCTACGGCACCCTTTGATTATACTTAAATGTACTTAATTATTAAGTCATATAGCAGCAATTACGATATACCCATCTTTTTATTTTATGCGTTGCCGTCGATCAGTATTTGTGATGATGGTTAAGTTCAAAAATGCTTGTTTAGAATGTATGGAAAGAACAGTTTATAAGAATAGGAAATCAGAGTTTCGCCAAGAAAAAAAAATCAAAGTGTGAGTCAAAATCACCCTTATTTGTGATAAACCGAAACTGAAATGTTCTATTGTCAGCAACCCTGCACACCATTTAAGATGAGTTCTTCGACTCACGGGACTGTACATGCATGTGGACAGACCTTACTATGTCCATTATCCACACTTTTAAATAAATCCTTATCAGAATTATGTATATAAGACTGTGCACGACAAACGCGCTTGAGCTTGTTCCATATGAATCACAGGAAAGCTCAGTCGCTAGTAAAAGAGTGCGACTTACGAAACTTATTGCGGTAGTTAAGTATAAGTCGAAAAGTAAGCTAGGTCTTTTGGTCTACAGATAAGATATGATATCCTGCCGCACGTTCTTGTATGATATACAATGTTCCTTGTGGTATATTACGAGTTCTGTACATATTTCTAACAATACCAGCCAGAATTATGACAAGAGCAATGTAATCACCTACTCAGTTTGATGTCCGTTCATTTGATCAACCTTGTGACCTATCAGGGGTCTTACTGATTCGACGCGAGGCATCTGAAGCAAACAAGCTGTCTGAGACGACCACCCATAACGCCATGTATCTTTCTTTTAACTTTCCTCTTGTAAAATTTTCAAACCAAAAATGGAGAGGATAGCAATAAATTTATTTTGTTTATTGATACAGACAATAGATAACATGCCCCTACCCCTACCAAGGCACATGACGTACATCTTTGCCTGGAAGCATACAGCGGAAATGAGCATTTAAAACTCTTTCAATGCCAAGTTTGGACCTAGTAAGCACCGTTCACCCCTACACCCGTCCTCGTCGCCTTTTGCGCCCAAGGCACGCAGAGGAAAGTTGTCGAGCTGCAACATGTTTATAGCCTCTGCTTCCAAGTACTTGAATGAACGGCCAGTTTGCAAGAAATATGAATACAGTATCGTGTCATTGGTCACATGACCAATGATACTGACTGATTTGCCTGCAGCACTGCTTCTCCAGATTTTATCAACTTCTGGAACAAAATGCCGAATATCTTCATCAAATTCCTGTGGACCATTGTGCAGTGAGGAAGACTCTGTGCAGTGAAAATAGATGACATTACTGTGTGGAGATACAGAACTTGAGACTTTTATCTGGCCAGACGTATCAAGCGACACAAAAATGTTAAACTGACGTTCCAGAGAGACTTTGGAGTGAGGTATATTCCAGCCACGGATAATCTGGTTTTCCAAAATCATATGCCTTGTACCAGCACAATTAAAGAGTCGCAGTCAACCATTGTCTGAAGAAGTACCGTACGCAAACAATACAACATATGGACCAATGCCCCCCCCCCCCACCCACCTCAAAAACCTACACTTAGTCTAGTAGACAATTATCTATGCAAAAGTAACTTTTTGCAATAATTTCTATGGAATTATATTTTTTGGATCTGGAAAAGATATTCGGTACAGTTGATCACGGTTTGCTGCTCTACAAGATGACTGCATCTAACATTGCAAGGTCAGAACACACGTGGTTTAAATCATGTTTGTGAAAAAATGGAAGGGATGTCTCTAAAGTCAAGCAAGCTTTATAGAACAAAAGTAGTGGGGATCGTTAACCATTAGCATTGCTCTTTAGAACAAAAGTTGTTGGGATCGTAAACCAATAGCGTGTTTGCAATGGCCTAACCTTGTATGCGGTGAAAACCAAAGTGCATGCTTTTGCGCAGTTGTAGGAGGTTGCAAAATAAAGATCTTCTAAATGTTTCAGTAGAGGGTCATAGCATTGACCAGGTACATGCTCTTAAATATACTGGTTGTTTGGCTGGACAGCGAACTCAACTTGTCTTCTCAAGTTTCAATAATTGCAGAAAAGAATCAGTTTCAAACTCATAAATAGTAAAAATATATTCTTTCTAATAGAAAGATTCTGTTCAGTGCTGTGGCCCTCCCTCCAATCTATTACTGTTCCCCAGTTCGGTCCAATGCTGAAAAAAAATCTAGATCCCCTGCAAAACTTGCATGAACGAGCTGCTCGAATGCTCTTGCCTGTTCCATGGCCTAGAACAATGTCTGGACTCACTGCATTAGGCCACACTAGAACAGCTTTGGACTTATGTGTTCTTCTAGTCAATGTACTTTGCTATCAATCCCCTGAATATCTGAACTAATACGTTTCGTTCACATATCAAAATCAATTATTCAATCCCATCAGCTACACCTCCTTGATATACCCTGCCTAAAGTGAAAACGGACTTCGTGAAACGTACATTGTATACAATCCAAGTCTGCCTTGGAATTCACTAGATGTTGACACCAGTCAGGCTACATTAATGCTAATATTCAAATCAAGATGCAAGAAAATGATTCAGGGGAACGAACACCAGTTTAAAAGTAGTTTCATCGTAGATAGTTTGACCTAGACTTGCTCAAGTCTAACTGGAAAGTCTTTCGTATTTTATTTAAAATGAAATTCATTGCAAAATGAATTTTTTAAGTAAACACACGTCACAGCCTTATTCTGTTACAATACAGGTAGGCCCTTCAAGTTACCTAGCTAATTGGCGTGGAACGTGTTTATAACCAGATAACATTGACTCCAGATGATTAGCGCCGGGCGGTCTGCACTGTGTTTCTTATCACACAGACAAGCGAGCGGTCGTAACGCACCCCTCTTTAAAAGCTGTTAAGTGAGCTACTGTGTAATGAAGGATTAATTGCAGTGCACCGCGTCAGGCGGAGGGCGTCCAGTGAGACTCGCAAAGCTTGCCGGCTTGTCGCTGCTATGAATTATTCATGAGCAGTCAAGCACGTGACCGATTCAAGGCCGTCTCAAATTCCTTGTGTGGACTGTTGTTTATTTACATGCAAGTAGAGAAACGTCAGTTCTTGCCGATGGCTATTTCGATTTTGCACTAAACTGAATATTTTCCTTCTATGATGATTTAAATCAATGATCGGGCCGTTGCTTGTGATAATTTGAATGATGTAACTTTGCAAAACTGCGCAACAATAGGGTGAGTTCATCGTCTCAATCTCGATCTTTTTTTCTTTGTCTCCGCGCCATGTTGTCTATATCGATAAAATGGTCAGAACCTTGTCTATTTTAACAAGCTCTCCCATTGACTGAAACAAAAGTATTTTATGGGGAACCCCGTCAAAATTGCTTCTATTTCAAACAGATGCGTCGTTATTTTAGCCGGAAACTACAGGGGCCCAGAATCGATCACATGGTGTCCCTGTGTCCAATCAAAAAGTTTTTCTACCGCTGTTTCGTTCGGTAGTATGTTATCATTCTTGCCAATTTACCGCTGTGTTCGTTTGGTAGTACTCGCTGCCTCCTGTTGTGAAGTCTGGCTTGAAAGATGGGTGACATTTGTGTGAACACAAGTGACGATTACGGACAATTCATTAAAGCAAGAAACAAAATTTAACGCTGTACATTGGTCGGAATGATAACATACTACCAAATTGAATGTACCCGTCTTTGCGACCAATAGAGCAGAGGGTCCAATTTTTTCACCTAAAGAGAGTAAAATATGCCAGCCGCAGGTAAACATGGCTCGGGTGATACTACCACCGCCGCTTGTGTTTATCATGTTGACAGTTCGTCAGTAACTGCGAAAAAGTGTGTTTATGGACTATTTACGCAGCAACAAGCTCTGCCACTATGATTTAATGACAATTATAACACACAACCGATCTTTAGAAAAAATTTAAGAGGGCCCATCGATCGTGACGCTAACCAAGATAAATGCGCGGACTGGTACCCATGCAATTGTATTCACACAGGTTTGACCGCTTTGATCAAATCGTGATAGAGATCGATATATTCCCTTTGTGAGGGTGTAGGGCAAGAGTTTTTGTTTAAATTGACAAAAGAACCACATAGAAATGTAGAGGTCTTCCTTAACAAAACTGAAATCATGACGTGGATCATTTTGCATTAATGCAAAAATAAAAGAAGTTCTGGCACTGATTTGACTTCTCAGATCCCGCGAAACCTCGGATGTTGTGACGTCACTCCCACCGAATTGATGGTTGTCCAGAGTGGGCTTGTGCAAGTTCAACACGTCCCTGGTGTCGGCAGCCGGAGGGAGACGGTCAGCTTTGTCTCGCTTGAGTGGTCAGTGACTTGCCATGCATTCATCGAAGGCCACTTTCCGCTCAGCCTTATCGCAATGACAATGGGATTAGAACTGACTAGGACTCAATAGCTGCTACTGTTGAAACCGGCATGGCGGCAGTGTCGACCAGTTAAAAAAAATAGAATAACAGTAAGAGCTACTTAATAACACCGCTTAGTTGGCATAATATTATACAGTTAACTTTGTGGAGGGGATGTGTATCGCACTTCTGGGTGGGACCGCGGGATGGGAAAATAGGGACATGTACCAGGGGCTTGTGCAAGTCTAAGTTTGACCCTAATATTAAGCATATCTCTGCATGTGTATATTGATCACACTATTATTCTGTACCATGTTTATGAATATATATATATATATATATATATATATATATATATATATATATATATATATATATATATATATATATAGCAGGGATTCGTGGGAGAGCTGTGTATCAACACCAAAGAGGTCCCCAGTTGAAAAAGGTTATAAATAAGTTTTTTTTTTTTAAATGTCAACTCAGTGCATATTAACTTTTGTCCAAATTGGCAACGAAAGAGTTAAAAAAGACACATAAATCATGCTGCAGTTTTTTTTAATTATATATATTTTTGAAGACAGTTCTTGCATGTTTTTTAAAATACTTTGATAGATACGCCTTATTGATTTTTATGTCATGGTTGTCTGCATTTGATGTCACCATTTGCCTGTTACCATGCTCCTGAGCACTTTCGTCACGTAAAATCTGAAACAGATCCGTGCAGTCTTTATTAATCTTGCCATTAATTAATGAAGTATTAACATCATATGGTTAGTTTTTAATGATACTGTGATGTCAGTGACTTGTTTGATTCTGTCACAAGAAACATTAGCTCACTATATTTGTACTGATGATATCCTAATCCAGCAAAATGATGCAATAATATCAGACGGCAATTGTGTTTTTGCGGCTATCTGTCCGTCCCCATGCCCATATAATCACGAGACGTATATTAGTCAAGATGCATCACCATACAGTATATACTCAAAGTTGCATTGACTTGAAATTAGATTATTTGGAATTGTGAACATTGCAACCATTTTTCTTAAAAAGCAAGACTCAAAACAGTCAGAAACCTTGTCTGTAATGCAGTTTTGTGTGCCGTATAATGTAGAAGTATTTTGAACTGATCCGTTTCACTAAAACCTTTTTTTCTTCATTTTAAATTACTGATATCAAAATAAGTGGCCTATATTTATGTTTCATAAGTGGCCCACATTTATGTTTCATGCAAAAACGGTATAAGGGTATAGGTAACACGCAACACTACACAAAACGTAATGTAGGATTTTCAATATTTACGGGTGCTTTTTCGGTGAATGTAACTATTTGTCGTTTACATATTGTCCAGCTGTGATTGTCTGAAGAATGATCTTAACACTGCCGTGCTCAAATTGGTCATCAACGATGGTTAAAGGGATATTATCCGAAAATGTGGTCTTTCCGTGTAGTTCTCCCAAGCTCAACCACCCAATTATGATGTACCTATACTAGATACTTGGTACTTTCTCGTGCTTCATTTTTTTTCTTTCAGGTGCAAGGTTCGATGAGAATGAAGCAGACTGCAGCAGTTTTTGCTTTTTATTTTTATGATTTGTGCATATTGAGGGATGGGGCGCCCCCTCTCCGGCCCCCTCACGTGACGAACCCAGAGCCTAAATTACTTCTAGGATTTCAGAGGGAAATCCTGAATGAAAAGTAGTCTTCATAGAATCTCTGTTTTAACACCCACGGATGCACATAGGTACGAGTAAATATATATATATATATATATATATATATATATATATATATATATCCGTACCTTGTGCATGAATATGGTTCCCAGATTGAGATATGTATGGCTGTAGAATCCAGCCTGCCGTGCTTTAAATGGCCGGCTACCGCATATCCGCGCTATGGCGAATTATATCAAAGTCCTTACCGTTAGGTTTTGTCCATCAAATTTATTTAACATGGGCAATTAATAACCAGACAAATTATACATGGATCTGTCCACACGATTGAATATACTTTATGAATGCCCTTGACATATAAATAAACACAGACACACAAATATACGCGCACACACACGCGCGCGCGCGTGCGTGCGTGCGTGTGTGCGTGTGTGCGTGTGTGTGACTGTGTATCTCCTAGATGCCTGCTCAGGTGGACTTACAACCTTGGACACGGCTCCTGTTTGGCCTGGCCCTAAATATGCCTGATCATACATGCAAATCATTCATTTCAGCAAGCAAACCCAGACGGTTCAGGTTCTTGCTTTGCACTATTGCAATATATACCAGCAGCTCGTGTTCATAAAGCGCATATTCGATGAGGCTGACTCTGCCATGAGTAAACATGTCGTAAATTTAGGTCATCGTAATATCAACCTCAAATTGAGAGGTTTGATGTTTTTTAGGTTGTCTCCGGAAAACATGGTCCAGTCACATTGCCCAGATGTGCAGACTTATTTCGGAGATTTGATTTAATAGGCACAACATCAAGGTATATACTGCTAGGAGAATCATCATTTTGTATTATATGTTTTAGCTCACGCTGACTGACACTTGAGCACTCAGATCTGAATTAAAACGATTCCCAACATTAGCGGAAGAAGCGACATAAAATAACTGGAACTGTTATGTTGGAGAGAATGACGACGTCCATCAGAAAGACGAAAAATTTATTAAGTGACCAAGATCACTGAAGAGTTACTATCATCTTTCAGGCTGATACAGTTTTCCCCAAAACCTATGTGTAGAACGTGTTATTTTCTAAATGAGATTCTTCAATGTATTTCTATTTAAGTAACAAGCAGTAACAGGCGCAGATATTGAGAGAACAGAAATTAGCTAAGGGATTTCTGGCATTGGTGGCATGTATGTGTCACAGGACACTTGACTTTTTGAGATTAAATATGGACCTCCATTGCATGCCCAGAGCAACATGTGGCGAGAGGATCAAAGCACTTCTCAATTTTGACCACTTTGCGCTGAAGACAGTCAGTGACTACAAAATGTGGATTCAATGACCGGTGCTCGATAGGAATAGGGAGAAATAGTTGCCGACCAAGAATATGCTCAGTGGAAATTGCCGAACGCTGAAGCATAAAAAAGGACAATTACATTAATGGAACTATACCACAAGCTACATTTCCACCAAGTTTGAGATTCTTTTTCTAAATTAATATTTTGGAGAAGTCGAAAGTAGCTTTAACTCACAAAAATCCATTGATAAATAAGAAATCGCAACGCCACCAGTTAAACAATTAAGGCCTGGGAAGTCCCCAGAAGAGTGCCTAAGCAATTGCGAAGCACTTGACAAAGTGGTTTCGGAGAAGAAGATTCATCAATATTTTACCAAATAAAATCCCATAAAAGTGTATAAAGAAGATAAGGAAAAAATTATTGAAGCATGGTCATTTGATAAAAAATGGAAGAGTCCACCAAAGGTGAAATTTCGCCACGTTTGAAGAGGATATGAATGACTTTTTTTTTTTAGAGAAAAAAAGTGAAATGTGAACGGACGACCCGCCATCCTATAAGCTCAGCTGAACTGAACAGCTTGTCCTGAAACTTGAGGTGGCAATATATGCTTGATGGATTCACGCTGATGATCTGCTTATAAATTCATTTCTATATGAAAATGAGGGCAGTTAGTTTGTAAAGCATTTCGATCTCAACTGTTTGCAATTTAGGGGATATGTCACGTAGATATGCCTGTAAAATGCCCTTGTTTCCTTTTTTTCACTTCACTGAGCTCTATTCTGATGTCCTCTTCATGCACTATAGCATCTTTTTCTAATCCAGCAAAAAGGGATAGGAAAATAAGTCTTAACAGGATAGTGATCTTAATATGGGATACATTTGTGTAACTATGATACAGCACGGGGTTGTCAAAGGGAGATAAGAGGGTAGCAGCCCTTCGGAGGGTCTCTTTTTCAGAAATTTCTATCCAACTGTATTTTTTTTAGTGTATGCTTTCGCTTTTGTTTGCACCTGTCTTGGAGCGAAAAGGGTAAACGTTTAGTATATTCGCGGGAAAGGCAAAACAGATGTATCGACAAGATAGTAATATGTCGATGAAGAACTTCACAATTGGCAATACACGTGCATATGACACTCGTTACATAAATTCGTGAACCGTTAACGTTTTAACTGCTGAAACATTATTAGAAAGGAGGTAACACCCCACCTGGTTTAACACTAGCGATACGATTAAACCTTTAGAGATGTCTGGTAACCACGGAAAACGGTTGTCGGTTCGTTCAGGTAGAGATTCAATGCTTACAAGCCAACAAGATGAAAATCTGTTTGCCACCAAGTTAATGCCTGTACCTGTTGCAATGACAGTCATCTGGGGCATCCGCTTATTGATGGAGTCGGCAGGTCATCACCAACTTTGAACTAAATAATTTACAGTATTTTACATATCATTGCTTAGTACTGTATTAAATGATCCACAGGCTATGACAGTGGTTCATGCAGAACATGATACAATGAGTCAATATCACTCTGACAGGGCCATGTCAGGAGCTTAGTACCTTGCTACTGTTGATTACAAATGTATTATAATCGTACCTCTATCTACAATGCATTTCAATGTCAAAGCCGGTATCATAACATGACAGATTGACGTTTACAGGACATCAAATTCGTGCATAAACGGAACCTGCAATACAATGTCAAAACTGTTGCAAACGTTAATAGATTCACAAGATGGCTCTAACACTAAAAAATTGTGCATAAACGTGATAGATCGATATAATCGCATGAAATATGAACTGACGATAATGTCAAATTTGGAGGTAAGTGTGACACATCGACTACAGCGGAACAGTTTTAGCCCAATACCAACTGATGCATTAAGATACATGTAATATTAAAGCCTTTTCAATAAAAGTAGTCAACGCTAAATGATGCACATTGTTCTTTACTGTTTATAATTAAGGCTAAAAGATTGCACGGTGTTCTTAATGAATCACTAAAAAATGGCCAAGAAATTGGACAAAGTCATTGCATTATAGTTCCTTGCACTAAACGTAAAGCAAAGCCATCAAAATATCATGAGATATGGCATGGACCATCCATGTAACAGACTCCAGGCATAAACTGAACAAATATAACAACTGCGCCTTGCCGAGCGGAGGCGTAAAAGATAGCATTATGAATAAAGACGCATTTACACATACATCCAGAGAAAAATACAGCAATCGATAACAAACTGAATATGTATAAAAAGACAATGTGCAATCTGAACAGTTGCGTTTTACATAATTCTGTTACTATTTATTTTGAAACTAGGTCCGTGATAAGATTCATTTTTGTTAATAACATGTACAGTCACTGAAAGCTGAAGCTGGGCCATATATGCATAGCTAAGTTCTGGCGCTGTGCATACTTCTCTATACACTGAACTGTGTCATCTTCCAACTACTACCCGTGCAATTAAGCATGGCTGTGATTAAGTTCTCAACCATACAATTGATGCCCATCTCTTGACCTTTCCTCCCAACAAAGAGATTTAAAAGCTATTTGCAATACGAACTCGTGTAATCACATCAATTTTCAATCCCATTGGGGGACATCTGATAAAATATTACGAGTACTCCTACCATAAAAAAGGTTTTGTTCTGGTCCCAACATTGGAAAATAATGTTGATAATTGTGTCTAATTCTACACGGTAAAGAGTGAATATTCATTTTAGCGTGTATTGCCTGGTTAAAAGGAGAGGGTTAATATTTATTTTTGCGTTTACACAACCTCATAGTCTTTGCCCACATTGCGAGCTGTTTACCCTGTACGAAAGTCGATAAACTTCCAACGTGCTACTCAGCATAACGTGGTCTGTTTTTAGCAGCAAGCATTCTTCATTACCTTATCTAGATATATCGCAATCTAATGCTGATACTTTACATGACTTCTGCCTTTTTCTTTTTGAAATTGCATACGGAGTACTATTGCAGATACGTTTCATAGTTGGAGCACGCTATGGCCCACTCTGCCGAGTGTAACACTCTTCCCACCTCAGGTGATTTTCAGTGCCTCTAGAATGTCATGGACCGGTGTATCTTCTCAATAAACTCTATAGACAGCCTGCAAGGCGTTTGGTGCGACATTACAATACATTTTGGAGCCCGGACGTGAGGAACTGTAGGCCCAAGTCAAGTATTCTTTTCTTCTTTTTTTTTTCTTCTTATTTTGTTGGTACATCAGGGGTTGAAGCCAGAAAGTTTTAAATGGTAGCTGCATATATTTACAGCTGTTCGTGCAAAAGTAACGCACTCATCTCAGAAAGACAACGAAAATAAATATACTTTACGTCTGTTTTTCTTGGAACTCTTCGGGGAAATGTGGGCGTGGCTGTAAACCCACAAAACAATATACACGTATATGGTGCCATTTTTTCACATCAACAGATTTGCGTAACATTATTTCATTTTAAAACTTGCCAACTGGCAACACCCGTTTATTACGTTTCCATGGGGGGAGGGGGGGGAGGTGGTTTCACAGGAGGAAGGGTCACAATATTTTATTTTGTGTCATGCCCAATCGTATGTTTCGCAACATTGATACATTATTAGCAAAATTTTTATATTTCTCTTCACAGTCAAGATCGCTTTAAGATTAAAATCCCAACGCTTGATTTATTATCTTGGATGAACATAACCACGAGGCGTATCCATGCGAAGACGGGTGTGTGTGTGCGAATAAATGTGAGTGATGACGTTGGGGAATTTTCTTTTAATTTGACACAAGAACCCTTTTTTCATAATAAGTTTTACTGGATGAAAGTTTAGGAATCTTCTCTGATTTTAAGACAAAGTTTAAATTTAAAACAGGTTCATTATGTTAATGAGTCTAAACAAAATAAATAATCTAACTCGTTTATGAATTGATGAGAAAACGGTAAGGAGAACGAATAAAGGTCGCACATTTACCAAAGGGTAGGAGAGATTATTTGACATTAATGTTTTGAGATCGAAGACTACCCTCTATTGCATTTTCATTGCCAAAAGTTTCACAAAACCAGCTGCACAAGTAGTTGATACTTTGCTTGCAAGATTTATCTGTAGCTTTTAAAAGTCTAAATTAGGAAAAGATAAGTTTTGGAAGTTTGTGTAAGTGAGGCGAAATGTAAGTTTTTTTAAAATAGGACATTTGTAGTGCAACATGTAAAAATTATGGGTTGAATTATACGACTTTAGTTAATTTTTAACTTAAATTTTTGTGATTATAATTCTGTAACTTTAACAATTTATGTTGATTTCATTTTCGCCTTCAAGCTTGCTCCAGGAAAGTAAAGTAAATGTTGTTTTGCATTTTTGCAGACTAACGTGATGTCATGTAGTTTTTTTTTTCTTGTCTTGGTTGGTTCACGAATATCTTTGATTTCTTATGCAATTGTAAGTTTTAAATATCTGGCTTATATCTCAGCAGACATACAATAGATCTACCATGGCTGCCTAAAGTCTGAGGTAGAGTAGACACCCTGATTGCTTCAGAGAGAAATGGCATTGCTCATTTTTATTCTAATTTGCTTGTGTGTGTTTTGCTTTTATGGTTTTTAATGGATGTGAGACTGAATTTCTGACTTTTTCCTTCAACACATATGTTAACTATAACAAATAATTATAATGGAACGCTATATTTTACTCTGATATTCGCTTGTTTTTAATTTGCAAAACAGCGCACCACTGAAATAGGTATATACATGACCATTTGAGTCATATTAAGGCGGAATTTGCAAATAGCTTGGCTGTTCCTTCTCAAGACTGGATATAAATGAATAACCATGTACGATGATAATTTTTTATCAAAATTGAACTTTTGAGTGGTAATTTTAGAGCTACGCATAAAACAGCTTGCCTGCTCAGTTGACTCTGCTTTTCATCCATGCTGGAGGGTAGAATGCTTGCTTTGCATGCAGGAAAAAGCATAATCCCAATCCCAATTTTCCTTGATTTATATGTATAAAATTTTATCATTCCCTCTTGAACGAATCGAAATTTTCACCGTCTCTCACCGTAGAAACATATACATTTGCTGCAGGTAACGCAGGTCGCCTGTGCTTTTTGCGACTTTAAATGTCACGATATCTACATTGCACCTGTAATGATACTCCGCTGAATGTAGCTGTTGTTGCAATAATACGAGTGGGTTATGCTTTGTGTCGTTCTCGTGTATCGCAGGTTTATTATGTATTCTGCACGTATCTTCCATTATCAGACACACACACGCACACGCACACACACACACGTATTCTGGAAACTGACACAATGCACCTGCTCAAAAAGTCTTATGTTGAAAAGGCACTTCCTTTGGGCCTTTTAATATATGCTATGTACATTTTTGATATTTCAATTTCAAAAGTTACATGCGCTTATACTTTTGGCCGAAAAATCAGCCTCGGCTCCAGTTGGTTAAACATGGACTTCTCTAATTATTAGTTTGTGCAGAAAATATGTGTCACATGGACTGTACTACTTGATATAACATGGATGAAATAGCTATGAGTATGCCTAAGCGATGACACTAAATACAAAATGTCTGGAAAATGATATTACTGCCACAAAGTTGCGAAAATGTGTTCGGTGTGGGGGTGCCTATGGTCTTTATACGAGACGCCTGACAGCAGAGGAATCAATGGGAATCCATAATGCCAAGGTGTTTTTAGGTACCTCACAGCTCTCTAAAGTCAACATATACAGGATAACTTGCATGTTGCAGGCTGTTTTTTTCCGTTGTGAGATTGCCAGGAGAATGAGGTGCTCCAGGTCAGCGGTTCACGGGTGGTGGGTCCGTTTCCAACAAACAAGATGATGCAAGAAGAAGGATGGATCTGGAAGACCAAGACTTTCAGATGGGAAGTACGACGTTACCTGGTGCAGTACGCGAAGAGGCAGCTAGAGGTTCCTTTTGGCAGATAAGTTTCGTCAGCAGTGGCGTCATGCCTGCAACATTGCAGCTTCACCGAGTACAATAAACAGGAGACTGGTGTAGGCCAAACTGAAGTCACACCGAGTCTGCTCTAGACCATTATATTTGATCTATATCTACACACTGTCCTAGGACTTCTCTTCTATTAAACTTGTCACTAGGTGTTTTATCATGAAGCCCGACATCGAATTTACATATTTACTTTAATAATCATTTTTATTTTTATTTTTATATTTAGCAACTTTTCACCTCCAATCTCTATGATGCGATCACGGGTTTTGTCTCTGGCCTGGCCAGAGAGCAAAGGTTGGGCATGCAGGCGCGCTGCAGCTCACTACAAGTAAGCCTACCAATGATATGAATGTGGATTCAAGGATAACAAACAGTCATTCAAAACCATCGCGCAACTTCAAACGCATAACTTTGCAGCTGGTCATATAAACATTTATCGGTGAAGATAGTTTGTGTAGGTCCACACAATTAAGATAAAAAACAAAAGGCTCTTTGCACTATAAAGAGAACGTGGGAGTCCACGACCGTTTACCTTAGCTAGAATGAAGCAAATAAAAGTTGGAAATACTTGCCAAAGTGTGTTTATGAAGAATTTATTGTTTTTAATCCTTAAATCGTCATTTTATACATATATCAACGGCTTTCCTTTGGCTCTTGGCATGAAAAGGTCGGTAAGTAAAAAGGAAATGCCGGGCAAAAATAATGGATTCTTGATAAAACAGAATGACAGGTGGGAGCAAACTAATGAGCTTTTGGCATGTCGTAAGGAACTGTGGGCAATAATAATACACTTTTAATTGCTACTTTGATTCAGTTATGTGTCAATGTTGACAATTTTGGAGAAATTCAACATTTAAACTTTTCAAGTCCCCCTAATTAGCATGATTTCAAATTCTACAACTTTTGCTTGTGGTCATTGGGTGCGCTTGCAGCAAAAAAACCTATGTATTGAAGTAGGAATGACACCTGTATCTATAACAGTTTTGAAGATATCAAGGTGTATATTTTCAAATGGTCCTAATTTCTTTAATTTTCAAAACTGCCATCTCTCTTTATAAAAAGCCAGACTTTAAGTATGAGGTTTAATCATGCAAGGTTTGGAGTTCTTCTGACAAACAGTCGCACAAATCTGCTGGTAAAGAACAAAATAGGGGGAAGGAAAAAAGAAAAAAAAATACAGACAGAGAGAAAGACAAGAGGGCTGTGACAGTCCTCTGCTCAGCTGACCGTACATGCACAGACTAAAGTGGTCCTGTGAACTATTATATCAAAGTCACCTCCGTTTCAGACCATGATCACTGTTGCTGACATGTTCATATCCACTTGCCGATCGCAAAATTTACAGTGAAATCACAGCACCACCTGTTGAAAAAATAAGGTCCAAGGGTCCGAACAAGTGTCCTTGTACAATTTGAAGCAATTGGCTGGGCGGTTTCCGAGGAGATTCATTGTTTTGTCAAAAATTCAAAATACAAAATTCATTAAAAATCCAAAATTCACTGGACTGTGACCGTTTGAACAAACCTGGAAGAGATTTGCCCAAAGTACATCCCCACCAAGTTCGAAGTGAATCTGGCAGACGGTTTCAGAGAAGTTGAAAATGTGATTAGCATCAGAATGCCCATTGGCGTACATGGTAGTCAATATGAAAGGTACATTTACCCACAAGTACACGAATTAAAAAAAAATATATAAAAGAAGGAATCAACTGCAGTGAAACCTAGTCAACAACTTTGTCTGAACTTTTTGCAAGGAGCATATCAACCAAGTTTCAGCTTAATTGAGCGACAGTTCTGGAGAAGAATTCATAGATATCGCAAACACATAAAAATCATTAAAAACATAGAAAAAATGCAGCGCCACTTGGTGAACAAAGTAAGAACTAGGAGTCCCCAGGAGTGTTTTTGTGTCATATCAAAGCAAAGGAACATTGTCACCAAGTTTAAAGTTACGCTGGATGACGGTTTCAGAGAAGAAGTCGAAATTGCGATATAGCACTAGAATGCCCATTGACTAACATAGTCAATAGGAAAGACGCATTTACTGATAAGTGCCCGAATTGAAAAAAAAAAACATCGCTAAATATCAGGAATCCACAGCAGTGCCGCCTAGTAAACAATTTTGTTTAACCCTTCCCAAGAAGCACATCCACCACGTTTCAGCTTAATCTGAGTTACGGTACTGACAGACACGTGGAAAATCGCGAAAACACCTCAAAAATCATAAATAATGGAAAACATGCAGCGCCACTTGGTAAAAAAAAAACCTAAGAACTAGGAGTCCCAAGGAGTGTTCCTGTGAGCAAACCATTTGGGTGAGCGGTTTCGGAGACGAAGATCTTTAAAGACTTGCCCAAGAAAGAAAAAAATCACTGGAACACCCACCCAAGGTATATTTCCACCAAGTTTGAAGTGAATCTGCCAAGTAGTTTTGGAGGTGTCAGAACTTGTGAACGACGACAGACGTCGGACGGACGCCGGATGGCCAACCACCACATGAGCTCAGCTGACTGATTGGTCAGCTGAGCTAAAATAGAAAGAAAGGTTGTGTGAGGGCATGTACATACTACAGTAGACAAACTCCCCACATACATCATAACAAACATACCCAGTGTTGACGACGCAGGATGGCTGCTTTTGGCCAGGAGAACAATTCAGGCATTCCCCAGTTCCTTTTTCCAACATTTAGAGAAAAATATAGCATCACGCGATATATTACTTTCTACCAATTCAATGTCACACATAATTCAATGTCACGAATCGGAAAAGTAATGTCCACACGGTTTAAATTATAATTTATGATGGACAAGCTGCATTACGTTTACATATGAGTGGCACAAATGAATTGAGAAAAGGCATATTAACTCCTGAATAAAGCAGTGCAACAACAAATAAACTATAGTAAGTAACATTGATTCCAACATAACCAACGATTAATCACCGTGTTTTCTTTTTTCCTTTTTTTTTCTTTCTTTTTTTTAAATCAGGGAATGTCTATTGTTATAAATCTGACAAGTTAAATCCGAAATGGGATTTACACACTTTTGGGGTCTAATTAAATTTAAACTCTTATTGTCTGTAATTTATGAATGGCAGAACGACAGAAATTAATATCTATGCGTATAAAGAACAAAATACTACAAGCTTTTTAACTGTGAATCATTTCTAATATAATGAGCTTTTTAGTGATATAAAGCTATTAGGTTGCATGAATGTGATAATGTAAAAAGATGTGCTTTTTGTTCCATCATTCAAAGGAATAAAATTTAGATATCCAAACTGGCTGCATAAACAAGTTAAAAGGCTGCCTGCTCTGTATACGTCCCTTATAACTGTTAATGGGGGTGATGTGGTATCGTACATGGAAAATAAAATGCATTTAGGTTTAAATTGCAAATGTTTTGTCTGAGTAATAAAATTTTGCCGGTGGTTTCGCTCATAAGCATTTTAGTACATGACAAAAATTAGAGGTTAAAAAATCGTGGGGTCTTCCTAAGTCTCAATGTATATTCAATTTCTGACTGCCTGCAAGAGAGCTTGGCTGTCCCTTACTTTATACATTTATGAACTGATATGTAGGAAGGTGCCTGTCCCTTAGTTGTTGAGAAATCTAATCCACCATGACCTCTGCAACACATCAATTTCTTGCCCGGCTCTTGCTTGATTCCTGACGTCGTACTTAATGGAAATGGAAGCCGGCTGTATTAGATGTCAAGTCAGGGCAATGCTTGTGTTGCCGCGCTAAATCTTGTCTCCCTAATATTAAGTCGTATAGTTTTGTTTATGAATGTACTCTATGCAGACCATCAAGGATTTGCCAGTCCAGATCTCATACATTGCAATTTATGATCACCAACCGATTGTGCATCCAAGTGGATAATGTTGATGATACTTATAAATACGGTCTCAAATGCAGTCAGGTCCGAAATCTACATTTATATCAATTTCTATTCTTTATTAAAAACACTAAGCCGTCCACATCTTACTTAAGGTCTATGAAAACGTAACTCACGTATTTAGGCTTTTTTAAGTAAAAGCTAACTCATTTTCACCACCTCTTATCCCCATCCGTTTTAACATAAATTATGGAGACTCAAAATATACAATAATATTCGTCAGTTCAGATTTGATTTCACATACATAAAGAATACTACACTGTTCATTTTTGACATTTGTTGTATTTTGATATTGTATCGGATGAATCCATGCATTAACCTCATTCCATTGGTGCCTTGCCTGTTCAGGATATTACTTATGGTTAAATTACGATTATCATCCTCATAGTTGTCGTCATCATCACTATATTAGTGTGTTGGCAACCATTCGTGGTTTTGATTTTGACATTCAAAGATCAAGCAAACCGATTGGTTCATATGAAGCTTTAATTGGAAAGTAAGAGCTGCTTATGGGCTTTCATTCCGTGCTGCGAATTTTGACCCTGCATAACGTTAAAAGATCAAACTGACATGGAAGCATATCTTGGTAACGGTGGACCCGATCACATTTAATTTGAATATGATTGACTCCTGAATTGGTTAAGTGAAGACTTCGATATTGCAAACAGCAATAATACTCCATTGAAGCAACCTTGACAGTGTACATATATATATATATATATATATATATATATATATACATAGAGTCATTTCGTCAAGGTCACAACTAACGAGGGCATGTTCTTGCAATGTTCTCGGGATCACGAGAATTATCTCCGCTAAACTTCACCTTCAATGTCGCACATAATAATGGTCAAGATAAAAGGCTAAAATGAGATGCACGTGGTTGATTTCTACCCAATTCCAAAGGTCTGATGACTGCTTTAGCTAATTAAGTATTTGATCGGCAACATCAGAGCTATGGAACCATTATTATGATCAGCCATTTGAGAACCATTGAGCAATTACAAAGGTATTTGCACGCGATAACAGTCCTAAAGAAATGTGACTGATCCAATTGGACGTCTAAGGACTACTTCAGTGTGTACATGCCAGGTCAGATGAGCACAGAATTGTGACTGACACTCCTGTGCTGAGCTGCCACTGCAGTGTCCCAGTCCTCTTGTTTCAGTTTATGTTGCAATAGGTCGACTGCCTTTATTCAATAAAACAGAAAATACGGTAATTTCCATTGCAGTTTGGGGAAAGTAAATAAGGACAGAAACGATGCTCATATAAACGGAAAATGCACTTACTTGGCTCTCTATTTTCAAACGTTTTCAGGAATACCCCCCCCCCCCAATGCTAGGCTTCTCACCTTCGGCGCTAGTATTTATGGCACTTTCCTTTCACCTGCAAATCCCCTTTCCAAAAAGCTAATTGCGGTCCTGTATTGGTATAATGATACTTCTTATTGTTATTGTCCTATCGGTGCAAGACAGTGGAGGGATCGACATGATTTAGTGACAATATTCCCGCTCTAATGGTATGACACTTTTGGGGACATGTAACAGTTAGTTTGTAAACCGGTTACACAAAGCTGGGTGCAAATACAAGATATTTCACGGGCAATAAGAGTTAGTAACTGTTGCTATTATTGAACTTTCACATTGTGCATAAATGCTCTTCATTTGTGAACCCCCACCGAAAAATTGTTAAACGTAAGAAAATGGCTAAGAAAAAAACTAAGATACATTGTCAATCTTCATGAAAAATCTATCGGAGCAAAGTAAAGTGGCCATCGCCATCGGCAAAAAAGCACAAAGAACCAATAAGGACTGCAAAATGGCTAAAGATCACAAAGAATGAACTGCATTAATCATAACATCAGCTTAAGTTCGTTATGTCGTGCATGATAGTTGATCTTCGTGCGTTTAATGATCAACAGAAGATAATTGCGTACTTTGCTTCCAATGAAGTATCACAGTTCTGTATCTTTCACGCCAAAAATTGAATCACGGCGTTTACATAATGTATTTGGTCAGACGTGATGTGAAGTGCATATCATTCATATGGTTATGAGCAAACTGTAAGAAGTAGCAAGATTGGTTGGTGACACACTAAAAGCCATGCGTACTGTGGGAGTTATAAAAGATAAAATTGGAGGGTTTAACATTGCGGTTAACAACGACTACCTCAAAACACAACCATTTATCCCGTCAATCAGATCATTGTTTCACACAGACACAACAGTGCAGCATAAAAGCAATTTCTATATAAACGTAACTGTCGCACTCGCGTGTAGCATGCACTGAACATTATGAGTTTGGGGACAGGTATGTCTAACAATGGAATGCGCAATAGCAATAGTCACATTTTAACTCTTATCCCCATCACATATATTAAAGAGTGGAATTTACGGCCTCAAATGGCGACACTGTGGGTGTTCATATGCATTGAGATACTCCTTCGCATAAGAGATGTTTTAGAAGGATCTGTTCATATGCAAATGAGACAAGCGTATCCAAATAACACATTCAAGTTCTGCCCAATTGGGTAATAAATAGGTTAAGAAAAGGATGAACATTGGACATATTTATTTTCTTACATGAAAAGTCACTTTTTGTTCCTGGGTTAACGTTGGATGCTGTATGTTCAAGTTTCCTTGACCTACTTTTCCGGAAACGGCTCTAGCCAAATTAGCCTTTCATTGTCACAATTTGATTCATTTCTTTACCTGATTTATTATCGTTTGTCTGAACTTCCTATGGCACCAATCTGTAGCTTTGTACTGTCCTTGTACAACTTATATACCGCGTCTCTAAGAGCATTACCATTCTGTTTCAACTCTTATATTTCAATGTCACAATGATACTGCTGTGACTATTTTTGATTTTTTCATGTCTCAACGATGATACGATTTGGGTTATCTGGGGCGACCTTTTTCCATGTTAATGAAATGACCTTATAACCTTGTTGTCACTTTTTGTTTTTCATTCCTGATCTCCATAGTTAGATATCGTAAGCCAATTGTACTGCAATGCTTCAATAGCACCACTAACACAAACGTAGTAGCCAAGTTTTATATTCTCTTAGTCCACTACTTTCATTATATATTTATAACATATGAAATCGTATATATTGCCTAGTATTTTTTATTTGTACCATAGTATGCTCAACATGCGATTTCGAAGACAGACAATGTCAAATATATATAATAATTGCAAACTCTCAAAGGATAAACATCACAATATGCCCACAAGATTGAAATATCCGGCTGTGCTCGTTTGATAGCAGTTCCTTATTACGACCTAATATTTTTGAAAAAACAACCCAAATTATGAGTACACAAGAGTTAGCACAAGAAACTGGCAATTAAGCAAGAGAGGAAGCAACATACACAGTTTTTTGCTTGTTTATGCACGACATATACAACTAATATAAAGCTTACGGCAACCTCATATATATATATATATATATATATATATATATATATATATATATATATATATATATATATATATATATATATATGTATATACATATGTGTGTGTGTGTGTTTGTGTGTGTGTGTGTATAAGAAACTAGTCAAAGCAGTTGAAATCCCACACAACAAGCCCTCTGAGTCTGTAAACCATATGCCAGGTTGGCATCTTGCGTACAACAATCCACACACCGTGGAAAAATGAGCACAAAATTGTATGCTTAGCAAGGAAAGCTGCAGAATTATTAGGATGAGTCTATAAAAATAAATAGTTAAACTAACAACCTGTTAATTTTTATGATTTTATCTATCTTTATTTTTGTTGGATTGCTGCAAATAAAAACCCTACCTGTGGCATGAGTGCCTTTATTGTCGAGCTTATTTATACTGGTGTGAACATTGATCTAAAAGATGAAAGAAATATATATGCTGAAGTTATGGATGTTGACAGAGATTCAATAATTTCCAGGATCCGAGACAACTTTATTTTCGACAATATACGCACATAAACATTGTTCATAACATAAGGGCAGTACAAATTTAAGGAAAGATCCAATTCTATACCTCAAACATTTGGGTCGTGGAGACACACTTCAAGACTTTTGATAGGTCGCAAGCATGCATGGCACCCTGAATGCCAAACAATTATATACAATATGGGAGTGATCATGTTACACATACACAAATTAGTCATTAACTGAGTAAAATAAATAAGCATTTTAATATTCAGTCAGAATTGCACAACAACTTGGACGATTAAAAATATCTTTATATTTCCAACCATATTGTTACGTAATGTGATAACCGACAAATGACTATGAGTATGCACTTTTGGGGCAATCGCGTCAGGTGTATTCTTTACAATGTGAATAATTTTATGACTTAATCATCATCTTTTGGCAAACGTTTGTTGGGTGCCTGCTACAAGAGGCGTAGTTTTTTTTTGTTTTTGTTTTTTTTTCTTGTTTTTTGTTTTTGACTTTGCTTTGTTTTTCTGTTTGCTGTTTTTTTAGTTGTTTTGTTTTGAGATGGGTGTTATGGGGTGGGTGGTTGGCCTTTTTTGTCTGTCGTTTCTGTTTTGTTTTTGTTTTTTCTTATCTAAGGATAATTTGTTCAACTATAACAACTACTTACCTTGTCTAATGCTAATTTAGTGATTTTGGAAACTCCTTTGTCCAAACCAGTTGGTATTAACAGTACCGTGTACAGTATATACAGTTTTGTCTTCATTGTATGGTATAAACTTAAACTTCGAAGAGGCCAGCACAATGTAATTTATATAAATCAGAAACAGCAGTGGGCCTAGAATAGAGCTTGATGGGATATCTGTGTGGATAGACAGCATATCAGATTTGAGTTCGCGACAAACAATGTATTGCCGTAATTTTCAGACAGCTCTTGAATACCTCTATAGACTACCCTAGAATACCATGAAATAATTAGTTTAGGAAGTAGAATGCCGTGATCTAAGGCACCAAAAGCCACTGAAACTTTCATACAGACAATAATTGGAATTTCTCCTTTATCCACATCTAACGTTATTCTGCCTGTCAGCTGCATTGCTGCAAGTTCTGATGAGTGATTACTTCTAAAACCGCATTTACGTGTATGCATGACAGTTGCAATATTTATAAATTCAATTGATTATGACTGTTCCAAAAAATTTTAATATTGCTGTTAGAGAGATCTGTCTGTGAATTACTGTGGAGCCACCTAGACGTCCACAAATTTACATTTTCTCTGGTTGGCCTGGTAACACCAGCTTCATCAACAGATGAGTATTACACTTTAAAATGATATTTAGCGTTACTGTATCACATTTTGTGATCACATATTTCTGTTGGGCTCCTAAACATTAACATCAAAGTCTTAATAAGTGTGTAATGTTATGCTTTCGCTGGTAGTATAACTTTTATAAAGCGGTAAAGCAAATTAGAATAAAAAAATGTTTCATGTTGGATACCTTGGGCAGCTGAGACCCAGAAGCTGTCATCACCTGATCACATGTCATGGTTTTACATACTAAATGGTAATAACCTTTACTGTGGAATCTCAAAAATTCACTAACTGCCAATGCATGTGCTGGTCATATATTTCTTTTTATATCATATGTTTTATATCCAGAAAGCCAGTTCCCTGATCAATTTATTCCCACACTTTTGCATTGTGTTCGTATGAGGTAATCTATCCACGAAGGTCGTCAAAAGAATATATTGTACAATGGTATTTTTAATTTCCAACGAAACAAGCCAATCTTAAATCTTCAACATTTGTACAATGTTACGTTGATGCCGTATTGATAGTTTTATTATAAGAAATATTTCAACAATAAGATCTCTTACAACCTACAATTTAATTTCATTGAAAACAAATCACTGTAAATGCAAAATGATTAAATTTGAAAAAGGTTTGATTAAAAAATAAAAGTTTTAAATATTATCAGGGGAAGATAAACATTTCCAATAAAAATCATTAATTTTGCTAAAACTTTTGATTGTATACGAATGACTAAAAATGTGAATATCGAAGTCATGATACACATTTCTGCTTTCAACAGACTTGTTTCTCTGCGGAAAGGTGCCACTATGGTAAACGTGATTAACATTTTCAATTAATTGTTCTACATCTAAACAGGTAATACATATTACCTAATCGGTTTAGAACACTTAAGTCAGGCCTGTCAGTGTTGCATGCTGGTTACACATCTTTAATGATTGAACCAGATTCACTTGGAGAACACCGAAAGCCAGCTAGGGTATATACAAGATCCCTGCTATATTCCCTAAGGTTTATGCGTGCTATTTAATCTGATAGGCATGGTGAATTCCCCTGATAGGGACGTCTCAGAGATTGTGGCCCATCTGGCTAGAAATAAAATATATTGTTCACATGAACTGAAATACTTTATATGCATCGTCACTTTAACTGTGTATCAGTAAAAAGATAATCCTACATAGAAATTGGTTTTGAATATTACATGCAATTTTCTTGTACCTGTTTTCATGTCTCTAAGGCGTTCGACAAGGTATGGCATCCTGGACTCCTCTTAAGCAGCTTGGTATGTCTGATCATCTTTTTTAGTGGGTTGAAAGCTATCTTTCTAACCGACTCCAAAGAGTCACTATTCATGGTCAATCTTCTGACTGGCTTCCTATCCAGGCTGGGGTGCCTCATGGCTCTATACTTGGGCCCCTCCTTTTCTTGGTTTATGTAAACGACCAGGTGGACAATATCAAATGTGAAGTGACATTGTTCCCTGATGATAATAGTGTACTCGAAACTGTCAATAACCCTGTTCAATCTTCACGCCACCTGAACACCAAGTCTCTAATACATCACCGGGGCAGGCTACGTCGAGTGCTATTCAACGCCATCAAATCACTATCTGTTACTTTTTCTGTGAAACGCATGAAACCTCATCACCCGCCTGTTTTTAGGTGGGTCTCCGATTTCTGGGGCAGATAGTCATACACATCCCGGTATCACATTGACTCGTGACTTAACTTGGCGTGCCCATGTCATGCAGATTACCAATAAAGGTGGTCAAAGAATTTCCTAACTTCGC